>OU343220.1:19578661-19701698 GCA_910596185.1 Chrysanthemum makinoi
TCAAGGTGCATCTGATCCTAATCTTGCTAAGCGCATTTTAGGTGCCGACTTTTGATAGTGAAATTTTGTGGCACAAATGGTGGACCTTGGAAAACAAAGAGAAGAAAGAAAGGCAGTTCAGGGAGTACTATTGTTGCTCAAAGGAATAAAGCAAAAAGGGAAAAACCAATGACTCTAGCTTCGAAGAAAGCTCATATATGAGGAGGGATTGTGAAGAATCAAGTTCCTCTTGTATACAATACTGGCATGTCAATGAAGACAAATCTTAGCTTTATCGATGATGCTTTGATCGAGAAGTATAATATGATTATGAAGTTTTCTTCATCTGGTTCTACTTCTTCTTCTACATTGGAAAGTTGCTAATATATGCGATGTTCCTAAAGCAAAGAGACCCAAGGCAGGTTGAATTGTAGATAATTTTGATGATGTGGCACCAAAATTAAGTTCTCTGTTGTTTTCTTAAGGCAGGTTGTTGAGGAGAGAAGTTGAGTTGATATGGTTTCTTCTAGCTGAACCTTTTCTTGTTTATCACATTTCCTAGTATTGCATCTGTTGATAATTTGGGAGATAAATTGAGTAAGAAGATGATCTAAGGTTGCTTCTAAAGCTAAAGCCGAGTGCTTGAGAATGAATTCATACGTGATGGTGTTCCAATTAAGTCTACTACCTTCTACTCAAAATTTGAAGATGTTCTTGAAAGAGTGAAAGGATCTTCTCGGGGATTTATACACACTGTAGGAGGAAGAAAGGATGGCTAAAAGGAAACTTAGTTCCTTAAGGAGATCACGTGAGACTAGTTAGGAAACATCTTTCCAAGACTATTTCTTTAGATCTCAAATTTCTGAGATCAACTTTTATTAAAGAAGGCCCATTGATGTTTTTCTGAAGGAACACATTGTTGTATGATCAATTGGGCGATTTGGGAAGCTTGTACTGTTTATCATTGGATAATTCTACTATCTGAGTTCAACTTCTTGAAAAATCTTTCATTTGGTGGATGGACATGATTTGAAGATCTTTGTATGAACATGTCACTTTCGGCATTATACTATTCATTCACCACCGAGGTTTTTGGTTTATATTTATTAGGTGATCTTCAGTCTTGTTTGATTCTCATTCTCGGATGGTAAAGGTATTCTATTTGGAAGAATTCACATAATTGGGAGATTGAGAGTTGGAGATTTTATCCTATGCCATGTGTTCATGTGGTTCGGACAAAATGTGGCATGATTTTGTGTATGTTCTCGGATAAGACTTATCCTTTATACATTTACATTAATGGAAAGAATCTTTGAGGCGAGAAGTTGGAAGTACCTCTAATCGGTTGGCAATGATGACCTTCATGCGGCACAATGTGTTGGATTGATTAAACTCACTTCGCAGCACAAAAGGTTCATCTTGATTGTGGTATTTTGTATCTTTTGTAATATTTGTTTTCTTTATTTAGTTAGTTAAAAATAAAAATAAAAATTCATGTATATATTTGAGTTTGTCTAACTTTTATTGCAGGTTTGTTGTATATTCGTGATGGTTATTGACTCACCCGGATATACCTTGTGTATGTCAAGGTTAGCTAGTCAAAGGAATTACGGCTTTGGTAAAGACACATCAAATCTGTTGATAAAATTTGTAATGGTTTTGCTCTAAATCATAGGGCTTTAACCACCCATGCTTAATTCTTGAGGGTTTGTATGGTTCTCAATTCACCATGGTTTATTCCTTTTTTGGAATCCAGAATTGACAACCCGCTTGTATATGGCTTGTGGTAAAGGCATTGGACTATCATATTTGGTTCTCAATTCACCAATTCTAAAATTGACTAGTCGAGGAACAAGCGGCTACGAGGTAAAACATTTCAAATCCGTTCATGATTCTGATTTGCTAATAAATCAGATGGTTATCAGTGTACCATGGTTTTCGAACTTAAACATTTAGCTACTCCGATAGTGATGGCTATTGGTAAAGAGACATCAAATCCATTATTTTCAATGATTCACCTCTCTACGAGGGTTAACACACACGGATGTGATGAGAATAGTATGAAACTAATTTTTTTTGATGTACATGTTGTCATTTGTTGCTGCAAAGATATGGAGTTTTCGAGTTTATTCATCAAAGAGATGTTCTTATTTTGATTCTTTGTTGGCGATGTTAGTATACAATCCTCACGGTGCTGCATAGTTAAAAGATCTATCAAGAAGCTGGAACTTAACCTACTCAAATTCGGTTTAGGTGAACATCTGTTGGGAATATGTGAAGTATGGATTATCTTTGAAGTTAATCTTTGAATGGATTACTATTTGAAGTAGTGTGGATTCTACGAAGACATATTTCTGAAGATATATAGTGATCAGTTGGTTTCCTCGGAAGTTGTTATTCCGTGTTTAGTATATTTAGTTTGGATATACATGGGCTTTATTAGGAAGTGATTGTGTATATCTTATTTAGTTTTATGTTTATACGTTTCTTGGGAAGCGGTTTAGGGTTTTGTTTAGGGTTCCTTGTCTATAAAAGGAACACAATAGTATGAGTTATGTACCGATTGGAAAAACAAAGTTTGTAGGTTTGTGTACACTTTGCATGTTTTATGTTATTTTGTAGGTTTTTTATGTATACTTTTGTTTGCTTTTCTATAACACTAACTAATGTAAATCTTAGTTTGTTTTTCTTTGTTGGTTTGTGTGTTTTTCTGTGTTTGTTAATTTGGAATATGGTCAAGAAAGCTCTAAAGCTAATGTAATCTTAGTTTGTTTTTCTTTGTTGGTATATATGGGATTTTAATTTAAAATGAGGTTGAGAAAAAACACAAAATTTGAACAATGAAGACATTAACTTCACATTGTTAAAGTATCGTCTACCTTTTTGCATCAATTTGTTGATTTCCAAATTTTTCGCCTAATCCGTTACACTTTACTACTAGCGCATTCTAACATCGAGCGATGGATTCAATCTTCTAGGATTGGTTTAATTACCTCGCAGCGTGGGTTTCCTTGTATTATGCGCAATCTTCTCTATCTTTTGAAGCTTGATGTGGATCAATTATAGGATGTGTCTCCTTTGTTCCTCTTGAGCTGAGTTTAGCTTCGGCATTTGTCTTGCCACATTCTTTGATAAAGGATAATCCGTATCAACAAACATGAAAAACCTATCCTTTTTTTTTTAGTTTTACACCATGAACCTTGGTATAGTACAATAGCCATTCAACCACCTCACAATCATACCAATATTCACATCAAGATCGAGGTTCAAACATGTTCTTTATAGCGTATACAAACTTAGCTAACTCTCCATTTGGACCTAACTTCCCATATTTGAACTTCATTACTTTCCACAACTGGTCCAAATCACTCTTAGTCAAACAATCCGGTAAGATCCCAATGTTAAATAAGTGGATTTGGATCCATCACCTCTTGTAATCTCAACTACTTCTCTACCTCTTTCTACAATCGCCAATCCATAATAGGATGAGCGCTTTTAAAGGAATAGGATTAATAGGTTCAGGATTAGGACTATTGGTCTCCTTAAAATACTGTTTAGTTCTTTCTTTCTTTTTCAAATCTTCATCCACCTTTTGTCTTTTATAAGCTGGATTGCTTCTTTAACCATTACGCTTCTTTCCGGAATTCATAGGATTGTGATCATCATTAACCCTCATACACATCAGACAAAGCTCCTTCATCCTCTCAAATGAACATGATCTTAGATCTTCAACAACATGTATGCACAGATTCTTGATAATCTTCATGTATGTATTTCTCATCTCGCTCTTTGTAGGAGGTTTCTTTCTTTTGACTTGCTTTTTCTTTTTTTTTTGAACCTTGTTGCCCATTCACACAAGATTCTTGCTTTTTGATTATTAGAGAGCAGTTCCACACTTGGCAGGTGTACTCATTATTAATATTATTAGAAGCTTCAAGATAGGATTGTGAATCCTCTCAATCATCTAACCATCTCTGAGTAGCTTCCTCCTTTCTAACTTTTCCTTTCTATTTAGCTTTTTTGACTTCCATCCAAACAACTAGGTCATGATCATAAGCAATCTGCTCTTCTTTATTCTTAAACTTTATATCAGGTTCAGCAATACCTTTTCCTTTCCAATATCTGGTAGAGCCACCTTCTTCTTCAAAGGCTCACCAATAGTCAAACTTTTAGTCAAGGGTTTAGGTCCGGTTGGTTTTAAGAAATATAGGAAGCGAGGTGCAATGGTAGGGTTTGATGAACTTTTCTTAAATTTATCGAATCTTGCTGACCTCCTTCTCAACTTCTTTTGATTTAGGTGGTGAAACAGGATGTAGTTGTGACAATTGTAGATGTAGTAATAGCGATTGTGTGAGACTACTATATAGTCTACTACATTCTTCAAAATAGCCGTGGGTTGAAAAAAATAGCAGTGTAGTTCTGAAGCGTAGCCATGGATGTCTCACGCACCACCTCCTTCTCTTTAACTTGTACATCGGTTAGTGCGGTGGGTTACGGTAACTATCGGTGGTTACTGAAACACTAGCGATGGATGTCTTGCACCACCTCCTTCTCTTTAACTTGTACATCGGTTGGTGGGGTTACCTCGGTTGAAGTTGTAGCGGTGGGTTACGAAAGACTATCGATGGATGTTTTGCACCACATCCTTCTCTATATCATCTATCTACGGTCTTCAAGATCTCGATGCAGCTTCATTCCCATCTTTATCGACACCTCACGCCCTCCATGATCTACACTATCCACATCCTCATCCATATGCACAACTGCCCGGCCTCCTGAATCAAATCCTTGATCGCGTTTTTTTTGGTCCTCCAAAACCACATCTTGAGAGGAGCTCACCTTCTTAGTATGTTTCCTAACTCTTCTAACAACACTACGCCCATGTCTCCTAACTTTCACCATCACAAACATCCGTGCTTCAATTGTCGATCATTCTCCATTTTTGTACATTTAACCGTCAATTCATTTTAATCGTTCCGATTTTCATCCCCCTGACTGTGTTAGCGGTAGAGGTGGTTCATGGAAAAGGCATCATGTTGATGTTCATCATTATCCGTCAATTCATGTTGATGTTCCAAGGTACCCTCCTCGGTTAGGCACGTGTTGAATGCGAGTGGTGAAGTTATCGAGCATGGGGTTGGTGTCGATGGTTACACTTTCATTACTAACGATGGGTGCAACTACGATTGTCGGTGGGTTCGAGTTCGATCCATTGGGGTTCATTTACATCATCAAACTCACGAATGCCGTGGTAAATTAATCATATGAGGGAACAATGGAACAATTGGGATTGTTAAATTAGGCTTTTGGTTTCTCATATGAGCAAAACCTTAGGAGATGCATATAATGCACCTCATACTTTGTATTATGTTCAAGCGGGTTACGCTATTTGGCTATCCACAATAAGTTGAACAAACCTAAGATACAAGTAATATTTACCTTTCTTCCTAATATTACGCACAAACCTTCAAAAATCATGCTAGACCAATTGAATTCCCTCCCTTGAGATAGACAAATTAAGCGGTTGCAATTCGGAGGAAATTCATTAAACCATGGTCTTATTACTGGACACATTAGCAAGGTGTGAATTAAAAACTTCCATTCGGGAGAAAACATACATTTCAAAAATTTTACCCTGTCTCCCCTTCTTGTATAACCTAATCTTTCTAAACCTAAAAATATATCATTATCGAGGAAAGATTAACTAGTCCATTAGCATCATCGAACATCAAAGTACCTCTAATGACTTCCTCATCCACCAAATTCTCATTATCATCCACCGCTGATCCTAAACACCTCAGTCCATCTATCAAAGCTCCGTATCGGCATTACCCCAAAATCATGTATATAGTCTTTAAGAATTGTGGGTGCTCTAGTTAATGCAATGAATTTTCACGTGGTTGATAAAATCAATCATGTCATGAAAACCATCTGATTGATTATTTTTATTAAGTAAGCAACTAGGTTATGGGTGTTGGAATCTGCGGCGGCATTGTCGGATTGTTATGAAATATGATGTGGGATTTTGAAATTACCGGTTTGGAGTGGTTAGGGTTTATGTGGGCGTCGAATGGAAGTGATTTGAAGATCAATTACTTCAACTAGCAGTGATTTGGGGGAAAAAATAAGTTTGCACCAAATTTTACAAAAGACCCCTTGAAGTATGCATTACCATGAACTTGCTAGCGGTGGATTTCAAACCACTAGCGTGGGTTTGATCTGATATAGCGATGGATACATCAAATTTACAAAAGCCCCCCAAGTATATATATATTATCGAGGGAAAACCGGTGGCGGATTGCATTGACGAGGGTTTTCATAGAGCGCTATACTTGATGGATACATCAAATTTACAAAACAGCCCCCCAAGTATACATTATCAGGTCAACTCCAAGGAAGAATGAAAATCACGTGTGGGTACATTTACAACAAATCGTCCTTATACTTCGACTTCCGATTTTTAAATAATTTGTAATATCGTGTCTCGTTTTGTAAATTCATCGTTATTCTGAAACATATATCCTAAAATTGGCATTCATATGTATGACACTCACGAGTCGTGATCACCAATATAAGGTTTTCCTAAAATAGGTATTAGTACATCGCACCCACCGTTATAATAAAAGGCCAACTAATTTCCGTATATATTATCACGATCTATCTAGTTTATGATATATTAATGTTAGAGTGCAAGGTGTGAAATAACCAACCACTTGATGAATACCAAAGTCAACCACTTAATTTATTCCTCAACAACTTATACCTTCCCACCCTTTATTTTATGATTCCATATTAACTTCTATTTAAGAACCTATAACTCACATACTACCCATATCACACATACCACAATTATTAACCTCAAGCGCTTTCACCTCAACTTCTTCATCTTCATCTTCATCCTTTGCACCACCACTACATCATAGCGCAGCCTCCACCACCACTACACATCCATGGTATCGTTTACTACTTTTATAAATACTCTTATTTGTAGTAAAAGCTTCATGGGGTTTTGTTATATAGTTGTAATCTTAACTGGGTATCTCTAGTTTATTAGGTATTGTTATATATTATATTATATGCAATTGATTAGTTGTAGGAATATATGATTTGCTTTTATACTTGTTTGAAATTGATTAGGTGTCATGGGTTCCAATCCGAGGCTGAAGCCGCTGACGGTCGGGAGGCCAAAAGGTAAGATATGTAGTTAGCATTTTTAAATAGCTTAGGGTTTTAGGTAATGAGAACTATCCAAGCATCGGGTATCAAAAAGACCCTTTAAACAATTAAGCTCGAGTTGGTCATTTTAACAATTAGGGTAGGAGGGTAGGATGGTGGATTTTGGGACATAAACCAAGTTTTCTTGGCGAGGTGTTGGGGTTCAACCCCTTTCATGTGTAATAGCACTTTAACTAGGATAATGAGATCATGTTGTGTTCATATGCTTGTGATACAAAAGATTTGATCGTGTTTGCGGACGACTATTTGAACAGTGTGTTTATGGTTGAGGGTTCACGAAAACAAAGAATGTTGTTAGTGTGTATACTTAAAGTGCTATTATACCATTGCCATTACTTACCATTTCATTCTCCTTTTTACAATGATCTTCCCAAAAACTCACCAACAATTCTCTCCTATATTATCAAACAGCAAAATTGAAGTCAAAGGCCATGACCGTTCTCACGATGGTTCTGACGAGGAGGTACCGCGGTTTCTTGGTCGGTAGATACCGGGAAGGTGTAAAGCCATTTCTTGTTACGGTATGTAGAAGTAACACGATGATGAGGTTGAATCATGAAGTGTAGAAAGGTGGTGCAAAAGGGTTTAGCTTGCTTTGAGATTGTTTAGCGAGTGTGTGTTTTTTTAGTGGTGTCTTTTTTGGTGAGAAAGTCCATGTTTCCGTGTGACAGAGAGAGATCATAGATGATAACAAGATAGATGAAATGATTGGTAATGATATATATATAATGGTGGCGGCGATATGGCGTTTTGAGGGTGCCTCATTAACTCCCTACTTTCGCCATCACTATCATTACAAAAACCTGTCATCTATTTCGTATAATCTCTGACATGTCTTTGTTACACAAAAACATGGAGTTTCTCAACAAAAATACTAAACACTCAAACTCTCTAAACATGGCTAAGGCAAAAGCACTTGCCACCTTCACAGATTCAACTCTCATCATCAGTAACTCATTACAAGCAGTGACAAGCGTGTTTGTACACTTTCCGTATCGCTGGACCAAGAAACCGGTACTTCCATTAGGAGTGAACCATCAAAGAAGCCAACGTGTCATCGATAAACTTCAATTTTGTTGGTTCATAATATAGTAGAGAATTGTTGGTGAGTTTTTTGGTGATCAAAAAGAAGATAAGGAAATTATTAGGGCAATGGTATAATATAACTTTAAGTAGACACACTAACATCATTCCTTTGTTGTCAGGAACCTTCAACCATATGCACACACGTTCAAATAGTAGTATGCAAACACGTCAAATCTTTTGCACAATCATATGAACACAACATGATCTCATCTAATTAAAAAGTACTTCCACATGAAAAGGTGGACACCACCGCAAATGCCATCTACCCATAATCACCAAAATATTTAACTTTCAGCTTAATGAATTTAAAGGGTCTTCCGTGCTGAATCAGACCACCTAAACAACTTAAAAATACGCGGTCACTTTGGTCAAACTCGAAGAAGCGAAGATATCGGAAGTCAGCGACAAAACCGCTGGTTAACACGGGTTCGCGCCTTATGTGTTACGATATGTTTGTAGAGAATAACAAGGTTAGGATTACCGCTAAATGGATTATAGGTATAGTTTTTGAACATTTGCTTATACGTAGCTTAGGTATAGTTTTGGACCATTGGTGATTTTGGAAACACATTATATGTTATCGATTGATGCTTATATATGAAATTATGTTTAGCGAATTTGTGTTGTTGTCACAGGAAAAAGCGGAAAAAACTTCTTATTGAAAATAGAAAATACAAATATCATTTAACAGTCAAAACATATATGATGATAACTTCTAAACATTATACATTTTCTTCTAAATATACATTTTACACTTCTATTTTTAAACTACTAAATGACAATACGCATTTTCTGCTTATCACTCTATAATTCCACTCTATTTAATCCGCTCTAACAACTCCTATGACAACTACCAACACATTTTGTGGTTATCACTCTATATTTCCACACTCTATTTTTAATCCTCTCTAAAAAAATATATCTATCTCAACCAACAACAATGTGTCAACCCCGTCTTCCCTCTTGGATCAACTATCCCTGCACAGCTCTCGATCTGTCAAGTCTATGATGATTGTGGAATATTGGGGAGAAGTTAGGGATCTTGTTAGGATGAATTAGATGCAAAGAAGATTGACGAGCTAACCGCTCAGTGTACAAGCGTAGGGATGTGCTTATTGAGAGTTGGTTGTGGGTCCAACTAACTGCTTCTAAATGCATTCGTCATTGGCACATGAGAAGGATGCAAATTGAAGATAGGGTCGAGATTGTAAGGAAGCGGACCTCCATCTTAGAAAAGGCGTGCTCGCTTCTTCTTTGTTATCCTTCATTGAACATCTTGAGTCAATGGTCCTTTGACTTTGTGAAGCCTTCATGTTAGGTTTATGTTTTGTTTAGGTTATGTAAATCTTTGATTTGTTTCGTAGTTATGGTGGGTTATGTGTGTACTAGTTAAGTGTAACTACTTTTTTTTTATGTCGTTGTCAATCTTAATCTTATTTGTCTTTGTGTTTTACAAAAGCCTTACATTGGCCGTTAAGAAGAAAAAGATATATATAGCATAATCGACATAATTAAAATAAAATAGCAACCACATAAATCCTTGTATCCAATTTTTTGTTAGTAAAACAAAATATGTTTGTCTAGTTGGTTTAAGTTGGTAAGATGAAAATAGCGCATTTAAAAGGTAAGCTTGGAATACATCGGTTTATGTGAAAGTACTTGACATGATACATTGGTTTGTGTGATAATACTTTTTCACACTTTTCTTATTGTTGTTTCACTCAAATCGGAAGAGATGCATTTTGACTTGTTACTAAAGTTCTTGTCGGGGTTCGGTGTGATAGTGGCGAGAAATCGCTAATGAAAGCGCTTTTAAAAATGTAAATTTCGGAATATATTGGATTACGTGATAGTACTATTAAACACATGTCTTATTGTATATATATTTTTGGGTACCAAACATGTCTTATTGTATATCTAGATCATACTTTCTTCACCATACTTGGGTGATATACATGCTCAAAATGTTTTGAATTACGACTAAGTTTATTGCTTAAAAATATAAACTTAAAAAAGTTGTTTAAAAACTAGGTAAAATATTAAACAACAATTTTAAAATAAAGGGAACTAAATAAAGACATATAAATTTAGTGCTACCTAAATACAATTGTCGAATATACAATTTAGCTATACAACTATTCTAAGTCCATGCACGTTTGCAATACTTTAAACCCGTCTCTCTAATGTCACGATTCTTTGAGGGCATGGAAACCATCCAATTAAAGAATAACAAAGGTTCAACATTTCCTCAAGTAAACAAATTCATCAAGCGTCTATGGTGTCTTGAGCTGGTTCTTCAGTGTTTTTCTATGTGTTTTGAGTTTAATATATGGTTAGGAATGTATGAAGTTTATGTTTATGCTTATGGATGTTCTATAAACCTATTAAGGTTAGTTTTGTTGGATATTTTAATATATGCACTTACTTATTTTTGTTTGTCTAAGTACTTTTGTGGGAACATACTTGTGTTATAACCTGCTCCCTGATATCTTTGGCTTGTAGCGTAGTGTTGAAAACATAAACTACATCATAAAAAACAAATATAATCAATATGGATACGTGTCATGTGGTAAGTGTGATATGAATTAAGGGGTAAATTTGGCGCACCGGGTAAAATATCGATTAATGCTATAAAAAATAAAACACAAAACGGCGGCGATTATTCTGCTAAATGCTACTTTGTGACACATATATACTTTGCTTTATTAGATATGTGTCACAAAGTAGCATCTAACAACTCCAAATAAGCGTTTTTTTTTTTGCACCACCTTAATTTTTATCGATTGCGCGCAAAGGCTTTATCTTGCTCTTCAATGAAAACCAACTTACGGCAACCTTAGGCTTAGCAACTACATCCCTATGGCTAGAACATATCGACATCAACATCAATAAGGAATGCGCTTGCTTGTTCTTGACCCAAGCAATAAGCTCATCATATGTCTTATTGCTTGCATCTTTTAATCTTCTTCCATGTATAATCAATTTGGTTGTATAATCATCTTGAGAATCATAAAGTTAAGATTTTGATAATAAAAATCAAATAAGTTTTGGGGATTATGTGCCATATACAACATTAACTTCCCATATCGTCAAGCTCATACATGGCGCTACATCCCTATCACACTCTATTAGTTTCAATCCTACCTCTAATTGACATTGTGGTAAGCAGAAAAAGCGAATGGAAATTTAGCTCATGTGATTTCTTTTAATGGCACATACTATAGTCAACCTTCCTATACTTGGACATACTCCAAGTAAAAACACCCCCATTTTCATACCTCAACAGTTGGAAATAAACTCCCCCAAACATGAGCGTCAAGCAGTGCTTGAGGATCACGAAGTCCAACTAGGTGCCATCTGATGCAGGAACACGTAAAATAACAATACTTTAAAAATATAAATAATTTAAAATGTAAACCCTAATTAGGTGCGAATATTGAAACATTAAATAGAGACAAAATTGATATGGGGGACCATGACAATAAAGTATCACGAACCTTTAGCACAATTCAATTTTAATAATTGAGAGAAACGACAGTTGAATTAGATTATTAAAGCTAAGGGTTCACAATTAGGTAGAAGTGAATGTGGGAACAAAAAATAGACAAAGTATTAGTGTATCATAAATCGCTAATTTGAAAAAGGAGCTTTTAAAAGTTCGAGAATATTTTGGGATATGTGATAGTACATTACAATTGTAAACTCTAGAAGTGGTTTGAAATGTCCTAGCATGGGACCCGACCTTACAATATACTAACAGTGGTTAAACAACACTATTAGAAGTGGTTTAATTCAAGCATTGGATTCATTCTTACGGCGTGGTTTCAACAACTCTTGCGGTGGTTTGAAATGACCTAGAGAAATACACCAACCACACTCAATCTGTTGACCAAGATTACATCAACCAAAACTAAGAAAATAGTGATATTATGCACTAATATGAAGGATTACAACATAATGGTTGTGTTGTGAAACTCTCGCGTATAAAAGGGTTGACCTACACCGTTATACCGGCAAAAAAACCATGTTGAAAAGTCCTACCATAAACTGTTAAAATTTGTAGATTCTAAGCGTCAATCGAATACAAGTATATACACACACCCGGAAATTAAACTTATCCGATTTCCCAAAAAAATAAATAAAGGAATAATAGTTAAAATGTCATAACAATCTACATATATGAAATTAAACCTTCGATTTCCTTTCAAATATGGAAAACATGATACACCAAACCATCATAAGAATCTACATACATGAACTTAAACCTAATCATCTTTCCATGCTCAAACTTCCAATCTTCAAAAAAGTAGGCCCAATCACCTAATGCATTCACATTCACGGTATGGATTGTCTCTATGATACTCAATCTGAATTTGCATCATGTATTCGACTTCATCATTCCTAAAAAGTGCATTTTCATAAAAATGCATAGGATGATCCGAACAAAATGGTGCGGAATGTCCTGGGTGTTACAAAATTATATAAAATTATATACTTTATAGGCAAAAAGTACACACAAAACACAAACACAAGTTTACATAACGGAATTTTCAGAGACCTACGTAAAGACATCGGTTTGCTCACCAAATGATCAAGGTGACCAATCCATTGGCAAATGTGTTGCAAGCTCATCACTGTTTCAAAATATCAAAATAAATCTTAAAGATAAATGTTATGATATTGCAATATGATTATGAGATTTCAAGCCTACCTCCATCTTCATTATCAAGATCATTTTGTGGAAAAAAACGTAACCAAAGAAAGCTGCCCCGTATCTTTGGCCTACCATGAGAAACCAAACACGGTTATATTCAACCTATTGTTCTCCAATTTAGTAAAAACAATAACATCGCCAAATTCAATATCGAGAATATTGAAGAAGCGGTCGACCCTCATCATCCATAACATACAAAGCACGAGGATCATGACCTCGTTCATAGCCCTAAGTAACATCCACATTAAACTCCATTCCTTCAACAACAAAAAACAAGCGACTTGCAAACCCAATACCATCTAGAAAATGGGCAATGTCGAAACACCATCGATTTGACAATTATAACATATACTGATAACAAAATACACTTTTTTTAAATAAGCGTAAACAAAAAATTAATTCTTATAAATAACACGAAATTGAAGGGTGGCGTGCCTCCCGACCTTATATGGCGACTTTCTACACCGGCATATTCCTCAACTTCCAACCCATTAGAATCATAGCCGATAGCGTAAAAGAGTCATCACCTTCTTGAACAAAGTGTAACATGTAAACATCCGTATACATGTTTTCATGAACAAATTCTAGCCATTTGTTACCTACAATCCTAATGGGACCTCCTAACCGAGCAACAATCCTTACTTTCCTCCGTTGTCTTTGTATTCGGTTAAATATAAATGGCGATTCCATTAAAATCACGATCGACAAATCGTGGAAGCTCGAAACCGGGGGTAAAATTTATGTTTGGTGCACCACAAACTTCGATGGCCATGATTACCTTATAAACAAATTTACAAGCATGTAAAGTTAAGTTAATTCTAAAATTTTGATAATGAATGATCAAACATAAAAATCACCATATATTATATGGGGACTGACAATAAAGGATCGCGAACCTTTTGAGAAATTCAATTTTATTAATAGAGAGCAAGTTACTTACGGAAAAACAAGGGTTACGTGGGTAGAAATTGGATGTGGCCAAAATAGCTAAAAGATAAGGTTTTAGTGTTTCATAAATCGCAAAAAATTTCATTCGGACGCTATAACGCTTAAAAATGCGCTTATCTATTCTCCCGCCAAAATAATTTTTCCGCCTAAACACAAGTCAACAAAATAAGCATAAATCTGATCAATTCTATAGTGCACATACAACAATCCACAATGGCTTTGAACTTATCCGGAAAGGTAATTATGAACAAGTGCCAAACGGAAGAGGATGTTGATGACAATTTGATAGCACACATACAACAATCCACAATGGCTTTAGACTTATACGAGAAGAAAAAAGCTAGATGGTGATGTTAAGTAAGGAGAACCAAGATGGCATTACACGAGAAAAGTTCTTTGAAAAACTAAAGGAAGGAAAGCAAGCGAAGAAGGATGTGGTTCTAGCGATCTTGTTTGAATGGATGTAATGGTTCAATAATAAATGTTATGAGTCTAAAATTTAACAATGTAATGGTTGTGTTGAAAATCTTATCTATGAAATAATTTATTGAGATGATTGTTGTAGTTTTGTTATCGAGATAGTTGTGTTGATAGACATTAGCATATTTAATCAAAATAATTTACAGCGTAACATACACATGGTAGTAGAACCATCATCACATACCGGGTTTGTAACATACACTAACAAGCCTTCACCACATATAGAAATAAATTGTTTCATCATGATGACTAGTTAGTGTAGTTTGTAACATACCTAACTAGTGTCATATAGAAGGGACAAAATACAATTGATTTTATACCACCCGGAGATCAAATAACTACCACATGGTAGCCTTCAACATACCTTAATTACTTGGATGAGGAGAAATTTGGGTATGACATGGAACCGTCACGTGTGGAATCTTCAACTATCACTTGATCATTAACCAAGCGGATTGCCTCTCACCCATTCATATCATAGTTGATTACTACTTCAATTGCTCAAATAATCTCCTAGAAATTTCAAGGTACCGGTTTCAAATGACTTTTCTTGGACACATGGAAGTACTGATAGAGCTTCCAAGCGGAGGGTATCAATATTATTAAAAAGCCTCTTACACTTTAAAGGCAATTTTGAATATGGGGGGAGTAAACTAGAAATGTGGATCTGAGGATGTGTATGTGGCCGAGTCCGGTAAATTCAACCTCTTAACGGACTAATCGCGAACCACGTTAGTTTGACAAACAGTAATTAATGGACTATTGTCCAGGAAAAGAATCTTCAAAGTCATTCGACACATAAGGTCGGACTGTAGTCCTTAAACAAGGAGGAATGTGTCACACCCCCAAATTACGTGTTTTTGCCGATGAATGGAATTCACGGGGATTGACGTCATAGCATCACAATCACATTATATTGAACGACCCAAAGTGGCGTTGAAAAAGGCATGTTTAAATAAAACAATCGAGTTTACAAAGTATAGGTCCCAAAAGTTTATAAAGTTTTCGGAAATATAAATATATTACAAGTCCAAACGATGGGTTTGAAAAAGTGCCATAATGTACAATGATGTAAGTCGACGCCGCGACTCAAAAGGGGTTCCTTAACCATGCCATGATGAGTATGCCTTAGATACCTGAGATAAAACATGCTTAAAAGGTCAACACAAAGGTTGAGTGAAATCCATAGGTTTAGTAATTTTCAACGCTAACAAATCGCATGGTGTGAGTTAATCGTTTACACTATCGTTAAAAAACTCCATCCATTTAAATTTATTTTGACACCAAAGCGTAACATCAGCACCAATAAAAATTGGTAATCATCGTTTCATATACATTTCATGGTAACTTGCCAAATTACCTGCGTTTAAAATAAATTAACTTTTTAGCTGGTCCCAATAAGTGATGTTCGGTTGTTAAAACAGTACTATTACAATATTCGCTCACTGCGCAAGTGACTAATGGTTCATGATGTAGGGACTTGAACATGGCAAAAAGTGACAATAAAACATTAGGATATAACATACTGATTCAAAGCATTTGTGTTCGATTAAAAATGTAGCATGTATCTCCACCAAGAGTTTGTAAAACAGTTAAAGAGTAAAGAGTGGGGTATGAACTCACTGTTTGTGATTCGATGTAAAAGTGGATACACTGAAATATAAGCGTGAATCTGAAATGACCTATTACAAATGATATGATATGATATGTAATGAGTTATGATATAATGATATTTGCATTATGTTATTTATACCATTTGTGAGTTTTGAAAATAATACTTGTCGATGAAAAATACATCTTTGGCGTCTTGACCATTCTTAAATTACTTTACAAGTATTTATTCAAAATGTCAAGTCATCTACAATGGTTTTGTAGGCGTTTATAGTGAAATTTTAACTTTTCGTTGTAAAATAATGTGGAATTGATTTCATGAAAGTGTAAAAATGGCAGAAACTAATTAGGTAAAATGGGTATGCGTCGAGAACGTTAGGAAACGGAGCCTTCGACGGTTTTGAAAAGCTTGTATCAAAATCTAGAAGTTTTAGTACGTTTTAAATCATAGAGGTCTCCGAACATAAAGATAATAGGGGTTAAATATGGGGTTTAGTTACCGTAACACACTTATCTCGTAAAAATAATATAGTTTCTAAAAATAATAGTTACGGCAAGTTTAAAAAATGTCTATATCTTGAGCGTTTCAAATCCGTTTTTCTCATTATTATCGTCCTTATCAAAAAAGTATACTAATATATTTTTGATAAGTAGAAATAATTTTGTATGGACCTATTTTGACTAAATACAAAACTAAAATAGGTTGAGAAATTTGAAATATATATTTCGGTCAACTTGAAAAATTCCTAACTTCTTCGTTATAACTCCGTTTTATCCGTTCAAGGCTCGTTTTAAAGTATATTTTCTAAATATCAAGGCCAAAATTCGTGCTTACTATCGGTTTTTCCAGAATAAATTGGCAAAACAGAACACTTTTTATACTAGTCGAAAATAGTTTTTCTCATTACTAAACCTATTCCAAACTAAATCAACCAAGCTAATCTAATCCTACCATACACCTTTTTAGGGTGTCATGGGTTCCTAAACATCATCAAGACCAAAATATACCAAGGGAATAATTATAGGATGACTTTATATATATATAACTCTAAAAATCATGTAAAAATGGTATAAATCAACATAAGTCTTGCATGCTTGCTCCAAAAATGAAGAGATACTTATGAAATGAAAAGGAACATGAAAAATGTAAATGATATGCTTACAAGTAAATATGATGAGGTGCAAGGAACAAGGTTTAACAAAACACTCTTGGTTTTATTTCAAAACCTAATAAAAGTGTGATCTAGATGTAGTACTTGAACTTGAAAAATTTTGTGATGATCCCTTGAAAACCCTCTTGATGGCCGGTTGAAGGAGAAGCAAAACCAAGAAAGAAAAAGTTTTACTAATCTTTGAAATAACTTGAGTAGAATGAATGAAATGGTTTGGAGTGTAAGTATATACTATCAAAGAAATAATTCAACACACATTAATTGCTCCCCATAGGCGGTTTTGTGGATCTTGTTTCTCAAGATATATATATATTTTTTACTTTTTGTACAATTGTTAGAAAGTTAATAAGAAAATGTATAAGTAATAATACTTGTAAGATTTAATGCACATTAGTTATATTTAATGTAATTTTGGTAAAAGTAATTTTTTAAGATCAAGTAGAATGTAGGTAGTAAAATTGTAAAAATACATTCCTTTAAAAATTTGAGTGATAAAATAATTATCGAGTAGTTTTAAAAAAACGTCGTAATAATATAACTTTAACGATTTATGTACCAAATAAAATTAAAACACTAGGTAAGGTCAAAATATAGTTTTTATAAACTAAATGTAAGTATAAAAATATGTCGGGATCATTTTTTGAAGTAGCGGTTAACGTTTCTAAAATAATAATAACTCACGCGATAATTTTATTTAATATAAAATTCACTGCGATTAAATGTGAAATGAAATGTCATGAATGAACTAATGTGATGCAAATGATGCTAATGAAATGTAGACAATCTTTAGTCCATATGAAATGCTCGTGATGATATGATCATGAATTCGTAGCTAAACCATAAAGATTAAGCGCGAATTTGGAACGCATAAAGCTAGTTTACGATAAATGATGAAATTGTGAAACGTGGAATTGTTTTGAGATGACCAAAATTGAGAATTGTGACATTCTTCCCATGTCGAGGAATCCGTCCTCGTGTGATTCAATCGATGATCTATGGTTGAACCTCGACAAGGGTTCTAAAAGTTTATGCTTGTGTATGGTCTAAATGATTATGTCAATGCTCATGCATATGAGTTACCCGTCCCACAAGATACGTTCTGTGCTATCGTTGAGCAATTCCCATCACATACTTTCTTATGATTAGGCTCGATGAGACAAGCTTTCCCATTCTCAAGCAAAATTTTAAAGACTTTTTGGTAACCGATTTTGCTTAATCCACAACTCATCAAACAAGCGTCAATACGATTAGGCTAAATCGGTTTAGGTAACAACTTGTCTCGAGCTCGATCTTTGCAACTCATCAAGCAAAACGTCCTTTCGGATCAAACTGGAAACAAGTGGTTTGAAGAAAATCTTTTGAAAATTTGGCTTGATTACGGAATTGCTTACACATATGAGACTACTACTCCCTTCATTACATGATTCTTAGCTTCCTGGTGAATAGTGGTGATGCTATGTATAATTGGAGTAACCAGCAATGCTTGGATAAGAACTCATATGATGTTTGGTGTTGTTGATCATAAGTCCGCATTGCAAAGAATGCACTTATAATGATGTGATGAGATGCTATGATGATGTAGTTATAGTCTAGGGTCAATGATGCAAAATAGTTCTCTATAACCCGAAGCTACATTTAATCATCCACACCCCCAAGTTACGTGTTTTGCTTGCGAATGGAATTCTGGGATTGACTTGTCATAGCATCACAATCACAGTTATATTGAACGACCTAAAGTGTCGTTTGAAAAGAACATCGTTTGATTAAATAAAACAATCAGAGTTTACAAAGCATAGGTCCCAAAAGTTTATAAAGTTTGCGGAAATATAATATATTACAAGTCCAAACGATGGTTTTGAAAGAAAATGCCATAATGTATAATGATGTAAGTCGACGCGCGCGACTCAAAAGGGTTCCTTAACCACCGCTGCCATGATGAGTATGCCTTAGATACCTGAGATAAAACATGCTTAAAAAGGTCAACACAAAGGTTGAGTGAAATCCATAGGTTTAAGTAATTCGTTTGAACACAATCATCGTAGTGTGAGTTAAATCGTTTCACACTCATCGTTGAAAACAAAATCATATTTATTTCACTAAGTTCATGACACCAAAGCGTAACATCGCACCAATAAAAATTGGTAATCATCGTTTCATCGCCGCCCTAATAGGTAACTTGCCAAATTACCTTACTGGTTCAAATATGGTGCGCTCGATTTCCCTAACGGGTCAATAAGAGCGGGAGTGTTAATTCCAATAGGCCTATTCACAATATTCGCGCTCACTCGCAAGTGACTAATGGTTCATGATGTAGGGACTTCGAACATGGCAAATACTTAGTGACAATAAAACATTCGGATATAGCATACAGTTCAAAGCATTTGTGTTCGGTTAAAAATGTAGCATGTATCTCCCCCAAGAGTTTGTAAAACAGTTAAAAGAGTAAAAGTGGGGCTATGAACTCACCTGTTGCAATGATTACGATGACAAAAGTGGATGCACTGAAATATAGCGTGAATCTCGAAAATGACCTATTACAAATGATATGATATGATATGTAATGAGTTATGATATAATGATATGCATGCATTTCGTATGTTATTTATACCATTTGTGAGTTTTGAAAATAATACTTATCGTCGAAAAATACTCTTTTGACGTCTTGACCATTCTTAAATTACTTTACAAGTATTTACGTCAAAATGTCATCCTACAATGGCTTCGTAATGATTTATAGTGAAATTTTAACTTTTCGTCGTAAAATAATGTCGTCGGAATTTTCATGAAAGTGACAAAAATGGCTTTGAAAAACTAGTCGTAAAATGGTGTACGTCGAACGTTAGGAAACGAACTCGACGGTTTTGAAAAGCTTGTATCAAAATCTAGAAGTTTTAGTACATGAGTTTTCGTCATAGAGGTCTCGAACATAAAGATAATAGGGGTTAAATATGGGGATTTTAGTTACCGTAACACTTATCTCGTAAAAATAATATAGTTTTTCTAAAAATAATAGTTACGGCAAGTTTATGAAAACGTGTATATCTTAGTCGTTTCAAATCCGTTTTCTACGTATTATACGTCCTTAGCTTCGTATCAAAGTATACTAATATATTTTTGATAAGTCGAAATAATTTGTAAAGCTTAGGACTCGTTTTTGACTCGTACAAAACTAAAATAGGTTGCTGAAATTTCAGAAAATATATATTTCGTCGTCAAACTTGAAAAATTCATAACTTCTTCGTTATAACTCCGTTTTAATCCGTTCAAGCGGCCACGGATTCGTTTTAAAGTATATTTTCTAAATATCAAGGCCAAAAATTCGTGCCTACTGTCGGATTTTCCAGAAAAATAAAACAATGACAGAACACTTTTTATACTAGTCGAAAATAGTTTTTCTCGTACTAAACCTATTCCAATCCCTTCAAATCAACTCCAAAGCTAATCTAATCCTACCATACACCTTCTTAGGGTGTCATGGGTTCCTAAACATCATCAAGACCAAAATATACCAAGGGAATAATTATAGGATGACTTTATATATATATAACTCTAAAAATCATGTAAAAATGGTATAAA
Organism: Chrysanthemum makinoi; assembly: GCA_910596185.1. NCBI lineage: Eukaryota > Viridiplantae > Streptophyta > Magnoliopsida > Asterales > Asteraceae > Chrysanthemum > Chrysanthemum makinoi. The sequence goes on from OU343220.1 coordinate 19,599,464, forward strand.
TCAACATAAGTCTTGCATGCTTGCTCCAAAAATGAAGAGATACTTATGAAATGAAAAGGAACATGAAAAATGTAAATGATATGCTTACAAGTAAATATGATGAGGTGCAAGGAACAAGGTTTAACTTAAACACTCTTGGTTTTTATTTCAAAACCTAATAAAGAGTGTGATCTAGATTGTAGTACTTGAACTTGAAAAATTTTGTGATGATCCCTTGAAAACCCTCTTGATGGCCGGTTGAAGGAGAAGCAAAACCAAGAGAGAAAAAGTTTTACTAATCTTTGAAATAACTTGAGTAGAATGAATGAAATGGTTTGGAGTGTAAGTATATACTATCAAAGAAATAATTCAACACACATTAATTGCTCCCCCCCCCATAGGCCGGTTTTTGTGGATCTTGTTTCTCAAGATATATATATATTTTTTTTTTACTTTGTGTACAATTGTTAGAAAGTGTAAGAAAATGTATAAGTAATAATACTTGTAAGATTTAATGCACATTAGTGTATTTAATGTAATTTTTGGTAAAAGTAATTTTTAATAGATCAAAGTAGAATGTAACGAGATAGTAAAAATTGTAAAAATACATTCCTTGTAAAATTTGAGTGATAAAATAATTATCGAGTAGTTTTTAAGAAAAACGTCGTAATAATATAACTTTAACGATTTATGTACCAAATAAAATTAAAACACTAGGTAAGGTCAAAATATAGTTTTTATAAACTAAATGTAAGTATAAAAATATGTCGGGATCATTTTTGAAAGTAACGGATTAACTGTTCAAAATAATAACTCACGCGATAACGTTTATTTAATATAAAATTCACGCGTTAAATGTGAAATGAAATGTCATGAATGAACTAACATGATGCAAATGATGCAAATGAAATGTAGACTAATCTTAGTCCATATGAAATGCTCGTGATGATATGATCATGAATTCGCCGCTAAACCATAAAGATTACGCGAATTTGGAACACGCAAAGCTAGTTTACGATAAATGATGAAATTGTGAAACGTGAATTGTTTTGAGAGATGACCAAAAATTGAGAATTGTGACAGAATGTATTCAAGGTCATTAATACCACCAAATTCAGACTTTCCTCTGAATAAACTAGCTTCAACAAAAGGCTTGATATAAGGTGTCCTAAGGTAGGCTGGTGAATTTTTTTCCTCTTCTTCCCATGCAATTAGTTCTTCAAACGACGTAGGCCAGTCGACATCTTTTTTTTCTTTTCGTGACTTATAATTTTAAATGTCAGTTCATCGTCTGAGGAATCAACAGAGAGGTTCTTGTGATAGTAGCTAACTAAATGAACCTGTGGCTGATGACAAACATAGATCTCAACTAGACCATGGAGCTCAGCCATGTCATACAGTTTCTTGACATCATTATCATCTTCTACAAGGGTCAACCCTTCCTCCAGACTACTACTTGGAAGACAAAAATACCAAGCCCAAATATCCTCCTTAATTTCTTTCAACAACATGTCACATATTTGAGAATACGATAACCTACTCAACCTAGGTAACCTCAAATGTAAAACATCTCCACCTAAATAACTTAAGGGATAAAAAAAACTGACTGCCATGATAAACATCAAACCCAAGATCTTGACTGTTTTCGGACATTCATTGTAACAATGTAAATAATTCAGCAAAACAAAATATATTTAAGATAAAATTTAACAGAGAAAAAGTAAATGGACAAACTTACATTACCATTCTTGATACCATAATTCATAGTAGGCCTTTGATTCTGTGTTTTGTGATGCCATAGTTAGTAGAAGTCTGAAAAACACAAAATATATGTAAGATAAAATATGGGGTAGTTTTGGTTAATAATAGGTACAAAATATACAAAAGGTACAAAAAAGTGAACAGTGAAAAAGTGTCTAAAAGTACAGATACAGCCATACTCAAATGATATATCTATGATAAAGTCAAACTCACCCAAAAAAAGTCGCCTAGTTTGCATGTTGGATAATGCATACCGAATGGACAATACTTGTAAAGTAGCATGCATGGGTTTGCATAATTTGGTGTGTGGTTAATATTTTTTTTCTTATTTTTATAGAAAAGTATTACTAGTAAACAAATTTGTAGCGTCTCTAATTATACTATTACATTAGTTTGAACACAACAATATAATACAACATGTTGAATACAAAAATTAAAACCATTCAAGGGAGCATATGGTTATCAATTTGTTTCAAGTAATACATAAACAAAACTAGAACATAACTAAACACAAACACGGTGTTTAAAAAAAAACTAGCCATTTGTTCACGGTATGAAAGCGTAGCCTGAATACGATCCTTCACATCCAATCATAGACCAAAAGCCAAGCGGTATAAAAAAATACTTACCCAAATACCACAATCACCAAATATCCCGGCCTGCTTCGGTACTTGTTCAACGATAGTAAATGTAATGAAATAACTTGCCGGATCAATGCATTTCTTCTCAAATACTTGCGCTTGTGCTAGGACCTCAGGTAATTGTAGCTGTGGACAAAAGTAGCACCGTTTTAAAAAATCTATTTATGTATTAATTCTTATGACATATGAATAAATAGCCAAACCTGTAAACATTCCCTAAGTTTGATATAAAACTCTCGCCATTCCTCTTCAAAATTTTGACCGCTATCATAAAAGGTAACATTGCCAGTGTCTATCTCCAAACGCGCAAGACACCAATGAGCTTCCGTTTCATTAATAGGCATGAAAACCTACAACGTTTGAGTCACAAACATAATATTAATATATGGCAAAAGCTAATCAAGATAGTTAAATATATATATATATATATATATATATATATATATATATATATATATATATATATATATATATATATATATATATATCGTTACTTACGTGCTTAACGTCAGACCATGGAATAGAGTATCTTTCACCATTAGCATACCACAACGGAAAAGAATTTTGTAACAATTTGAAGAAAATAGCTACTAACCATCGCCCAATCAGCCGTATCGGGCCTAACATGCCAAAGGTAATTAACCCACAACTCTATGTGCTGTAAATTTCGAAACATGAATGAGTGTGATAAACATTATAAGAAATCAATTATGTAGGTACAGTTGTATGAATACTTGCCTCATCCCTTAGCCAACCTTTCTTAGGCGGGTCTAAGCAAACCAAACTTTCCCAAAACCTTCTATCCACACACACATCGTCACACCAAGGAAACTTGCAGTTAAGTGGTCCAATTTGTCCAAGAAATTCGTCAAATTCATTTGTAAAATGAACTCTGTTGACAGCATCGGTGGAGCGTGCAAGATCCTAGTATATGAAACGATTAAACTTATAATCAAGATATATTTTAAAAGGTTGTCAAGAAGTATTTTTCATACCTCAACCCAAGGCGTGACAAATTTAAATTTTTCACTCATATCGGATCGGTAACCTAGAGCATCGTCTTTTCTTTTCAGCATATGCATTGGTCCAATAATACGAATTAGCTTCACCAGAACGTTGTTCACTCCTCTTGGAAACTGCAAAAGCGCTCTCTGGCTTTCATATGATCTGAGTTCATGATTGCTTCTCCCCTTTCCTTTCGTTCATTTTCATACTGCAACCTCTTTTCCTCTTCCCTCATTATCAACTTGTCTTCTTCCATCCTTAACCTCTTCTCTTGTTGCATCAACTGCAGCTCTTTTAACCGGGCACTTTCTAATTCTTCATGTCGCAACCTTAATTCTTCTTGGATAATAAATTCTGTCAGTTTATAAAGAACCTATCGTTATGATATGTTATGGTACGGAAATAGTTTTACACTTGTTTACTGATTTTGTAAATTACCTTTGCAAGATAGTCATCAGAAAATTCATCTAGCATAGCGCATGATGAACTAGTATCAATGCTTGACTGACTTGACTCAAACAAGTCAAGAAAATCATGATTAAGCTCATCACAAAACTGTGCACTAAGATGCCGAAGATCATTAGTTAACTCCAATTTCTCCTAAGAATGAAAATAAGTATTTATAAAAAGCATATATACGAAAGATAATGGATAATTGAAGGGCTTGTTTGGTAAATTAAATCGTGTATCCACTGCTAGAGTATATGAATCCACTGCTAGTGGTTTTGAATCCACTGGTAGTGGTTTTGAATCCACTGGTAGCAGGTTCCTGATAATGGATAATTGAAGGGCTGTTTTGTAAATTTTTTGTATCCACTGCTAGAGTATATGAATCCACTGCTAGTGGTTTTGAATCCACTGCTAGCAGGTTCCTGAAAAAGGATAATTGAAGGGCTGTTTTGTAAATTTTGTGTATCTACTGCTAGAGTATATGAATCCACTGCTAGTGGTTTTGAATCCACTGCTAGTGGTTTTGAATCCACTGCTAGCAGGTTCCTGAAAAAGGATAATTAAAGGGCTGTTTTGTAAATTTTGTGTATCCACTGCTAGAGTATATGAATCCACTGCTAGTGGTTTGAAATCCACTGCTAGCAGGTTCCTCATGATGTAAAAGTATATATACGAAAAGAAAAAAAAAAGGATATATTACCCCATTTCTTTCTCGAGCAAGAACCTGAAAAAAGGACGTATATTATTATCAGTAGTCGTGTGATTATTGATGGGTCTATGAATTTGAACAAATGCTTTAATAACCTGAATAATTTCCTGAAGTTTGAACAAACGCTTATTTAACTCTGTAATAACACGATCCTGTGTTATGCGATCTCTATTATAACTTGCTCTCACTCCTGCGTATGATAGGTAAATGTTTCCTTTCAGTCTTGCCACGTTTGCGTGCTGCGGCCATCTTCTTCAACCACTCGTCGTAAAGATGTGTTGTTTTCACTGGTGGAGTTCTAGGTATGTAATCATGGAAAAATGCCGTAAACTTTATATACCAATCATATCTCCTCTCAGCTATTGTCGGTGTAAGTTCTTTAACAGGATTGGAATCCTGTTAAGTCAAATAATAATGTTCAATAAAAGATTGCATTAATGTAGAAAAAAAGATTGCATTAATAAGAAAATTTTAAATATTACTTTTACCTTTCCAAAAAGAAACTTATAATCAGATCTTTTGAAGGGTGTATTCTTTGACCACGCTACTCCTCTTGGCATAATATCAGGAACTTTATTCCACCATAGAATGCTTCTTTCAAAAGACTCCAGTATCCAAATCTATTCAGATTTTGGAATTTCAATAAAAAATAATAACATAAAATATTGATACATAAAATGAATCCAGTGTATATTGATATATAAAATATTAACCTTGAAAGCCCAAACGAATCCTGACAGTGTATAGGTTGGAACAAATTTGTGGTCTTTGTTAATACCTTGAAGGAAATCCCACTTGTGTTTATCTGCAACATCCAAAATTTCATGATACAAATGCCTCCAAATATGCTCTCCCCATGGGAAGGCATCCCAATCATCTAGGTTTTCAACTAATCGCATGAGAGAAACATCAACTTCCTGAACCAATAATCTGCCCATGAAGATAACCTCCAAAGCTAACAATAGACAAAGACGTGTTGCATCTTCGTCGCATATGATACCAAATGCCTCTTCATCCTCAATTAGGCCAAGAATATCTAAGTTTGTAATTTTTGAACCTGAAAGTTTTGGGAAAACCCTTGACATAAAATTGAGGTGTCCAGATCCATATTTTTCAAAACTTACTTTTCCAAAATTAAAACCAGTGATAAGCGAAAACTCTGGACGACCGAAATGTAGGGGACGGTCATCAATATAATATACAATCGGCATATCATAATGATTTTCATTCGGATAACATTATTTTTGTAAAATATAATCTATCATATGTGCTTCGTGGTCAAAATAAGAAAGGTCCAACCATTTACCGAAACAAGTTGCCCGAAACAACTTCCTTCGTTTTTTTATCCAACTTGGATTTTATTAAAGAAAAGTAGTTTGGTTTACTTCTGATGATGATTTTCGCCTCATATTCCTACAAATGAAAAATAAAATAAATAAAGAAAATAAAATAAAAAACATATTCTACTTAATTACATATAAGGGGAGTAACAAAGCTGCATTCAATCATCAAAGCCTCACAGTACAATTTCGTAACAAATACCAAATATATTTCCATTGCTTAATGCATTTATTGCAAAAAGGTAGAACAACAAAGAATCACATCTCACACACCAGATAAATTACAAACCCCAACACAATCTAAAACGTTTTGCTAACTTAAATAAACAAAATTGTTGTTGCAAAACTACTATAAAACATGATTAATTTCAAATAAATAAGGGGAAAAACAAATATATGAACAATTTATATATATCAACATAAAAATACATACCCGAATACGAAACATTTTTTTCGGATTTCGAGAAGACGATAGTTCTTGACTTGTAGGAGTAATTTTGTAATGGGGGTGTAATGTATGTGTTATTCTAATTCAATGGTTAGGAAAGATATGCGATAAGTAAAAAGTATTTTTACCGTGGTGTAAAAATTGGATAAGAGTACAAAAGTACTATTTTGTTAAAAACCGCTCAAATTAATTCGCTTAAGTCGCTCAACATTGGGAAGGAGCAAAAGGAATAAAATGATACTTTCTAAAGTTTGACTTTTTTCTCGAAAATATCAAAAAAAAAAAAAGTCGCTCGAATCTTAAAATCTCGCTGGGTATTAGTCGACTATAAATCATAGGTACGAAAATGATTGGATTCTGAAAAGTGTCAGGACACTTGGCACTCTTACATTGGAAGGAAAAAGTCGCAAGTCTCAAAGTCTATTTTGAAAATACCCAAACTTTTTTCCAAAAAAGTGATAACACCTTGAGCAAAAAATGCATTCTCAGAATTACCCCAATAAATAATTACTATCTTTTGAGAAAACTATCTCAACCTTTTGTCCCACATAGATATTTTGAGAAAATTTTCCTACCTTATATACCATAGTGTATATGCATTGTTTGTCTTAAGGTTAATATTATGCTTCATAATCTCATTTTCCCCGATAAACATGATAAATTTATCGGGCATAAAATGTGAGTATGTAAAAAACATATGAATCTTAACTTATTGGTAGTAGAGATTTCAAGCTTTACTTTTCCTTTACTTCGTATAAGGATTATTATAATAGTGTTTGGTAACAAAGAGCTTTACATTTCTTTTGTAAGGATTAAGAATGAATCCCAATTTAGAATAATAATTAACAGTGACAAAAACAATAAAACTATCACTCTCCATTCGTAAGTGGAGAGTATTTAAGAAGCGTATATGTCATGAAATGCTACATGTGGCATTTCTCTACATCACTCATCACCACGACGATTTAAACTGTATCTCTTCTATGTCTCGAACTACAGCCGTTTTGAGACGACATGGTGTTGCTGGGGATATAATACTCAACTAAAAATCTCAAATCAGAAGCATTGGTATTAGAACTCGATATCATCTATCTGAGTAACTCTAAAAAATAAAACAAACTTAGAAAATAAGCAAAACTAATGTCAATCGCAATAGCAAAATTTCATTTGTCGTATTAAAAAGAGATTTAAAAAAATGTGGCAGTTTGATTTTTGTTAATTTTAGAACAATTGAGATCCTATGCCAAAAAATAACAACACTAGATGATTTAGTTTGAATACTAAAATTCTGTTAAAAAAATATAGATCTACTACACTCTAGTTCTTTTCTCATGACCCACGCCTTGTTGGGCTTTGGTGGAGAATTTGTGTATTTTGCTTTTGTTTGTTTGGTTTGTTTGGCTTTGGCCATTTTTAATAAAATTTTGCCTTAGAAGAAAATATGACTTGAATGTGACATGCCCGTCTAAATTGTTATTGCTTCGATCTGTTTCCTAGAGCGTATGGGTTAGTAGTGTGTCGTTGTTTAGGATGGCCTCATTTTTATACTTAGTTAACCTTCATAAGTTTTATTCAAGGGCCTCTACAAATTTTACTACCTGTTGCTTCTATTAATAATCCACATCGGTGACTGAAACGAAATTCAGATACTTTATATAATATTGTGTATCGGATCTAGCAGCCATGATTAAAATTCAATTTAAACATGTTATTTTTTCTTTTGAAAAACTTTTAGAAAGTATTTTGAACTCTTTTTCAACTTATTTGTCTGCTAGTTCCTTTAGATTTTCATTCGCTGCAAAATTATGTTTGAGGTGTAAAATGTTAACAACTCTCATATTAAAAAGTTGATATTGTGCAAATTGTAAATGGATTTTAACCCACTTAATGGGCAAATAAACAAGTTCTTGAGACCTTGCGTCATAAATAACACCTATAAAAGTGAATCGAACATGTGTTTGTGTAGTCATACAAATATGTGTTTGTTATCGGCCAAATTTTTATCCGGGGTAAAGTTACAACAGTAACTTACTGCTCGATGTCATTTTGCTGCATATGGTATGAGTATCAACCCATTAGATTTGTGGAAGGGCATGAGTTGATACTAGTTTTTGGTGCCTTACTATTTTTCAATAAAAATGAACTATTTCAACATATTGTCCCACATCGGTTAAAGAGCGAATTTTTTTCTAGCTAATATAACATAGTGGGTATGACTGGTATGTTTTAGAAGTTAAGATTACGTCTTCAAATTCACATGACATGAACGCTATGCACTCTTAAATTTTTGCAAAGACTTGCTAGCTAATACAGAAATTTCAAAATTTTGCTAGCTAATACATAAAATTCAAATTTCACTTTTCATTAACTGAGAACTTTATGAATTCTTAGTTTCTTGTGCAACAACTTTTTTTCAATTTTTTTCGTTTGATGATGTAAAATACACGCTTTTGTATGTGTACTTGCATTAAGACAATTAGTGACGAGAGATGCAATTAACATTATTGAGGCAATTAGTGTCGAGAGATGCTTTGTTTTGCTTGATCAAATGCCTCGTCTTGTTAGTTACATTCTTGGGGCAAAAATGAGCTAAAAGGCTCAAATTGAGCATGGAGGATTGAAATATTATGAATCGGCTTTCTAATAATTGGGTTTGTTGTTGTTGTTGTTTCTAATAATTGGTCGTGGCTTTTACAAACGGGTTTGTTTCATGAAGTCCTAAACACACACAAACACATATGGATAACGATGTACCAATAAAGGTGATCTTATCATCAGCTTGAAATGCTGGAACTTGACCCAATGGTTGTACCATAAACAACGATAATTCACTAAAAAAAATTGTATCACTTAGGCGTTAAACCTGCACATTATATTGCTCTCAACTTCATAAACTCAATACATACCTGAATTTTGAGGTACTGGGGTTTCTTGTGTTCCCCTTTAGACATGCTATAGGAACAACCTAACACTCTTGAAACAACTGTTGGCGACGATGGTCCGGACAACTTCACCGGTGCAGCCATTCAACTAGTTTTTGATGGCTTCAGTTAAAGAGAAAAAAAAAGGCTTTTATAACTTAATACTAAAAATTGAAATATAATAATAATTGATCATAACGATATCATAGAAATGCTACACGAACCCATATATATAGGAACATAAAAAGAATCACCTTGATCCCACTACTGGCGTGGAAAAATTAATGCCACATCAACACTTTTTCTTATAACATCAAAATTCACCACAACACCCCCCCCCCCCCCCCCCCAATCTCTCTTTTTCCTATAACACATGTTTCTTGTCGTCGTATACCTTTAGACCTCACGTATACCCTTTTTTTTCCCCATTTATTTAAACACATTTAAATAAATCAAAACATTTAACTAAAATTAAAATTTTTACTAATAAAAAAATTACATTAAAAAAACATAAAAAAAATAAAGAATGCAAAGCTGTTAAATTTAACATATTCGCATACTATTTAATTTTTTTAGGATTAATTTCATATATCATCCTACTTTCATGATTAATATCATATATACCCAAAGTGCAAGTATTGAATGCATAATATATAATATTTTTATGCATGTTTGGGTATATATGATATTTTCAACTAAAAGGAGGGGAGATATAAAATTGCCCAATTTCTTTAAGAGTGGACCTATAATTCTGTTTTGGGAAGTGATTTGCACACTCCTATAATTGATTGGCACACTCAAATTATGAGTGTGTTGACATTTATACCCTCATATCATTTTTACTTATTTTCACTCTGTAAGGGTATCTACGAGGGTATAAATGTCAAAACACTCAAGGTGCGCTTGGTTCAAAATGAGAAATGGGAAAGGGAAAGGCAAAGGGAATGCAAAAGGAATGCAAAAGAATGGAACGAAGATTATCATTATCTTTGATAGTGCTTGGTTTATGAAAAACACATTAACCTCCAAACTGCTGGTGGTGGTGGTGGTAGCTGCTGGTGGTGGCTGCTCTTGGTAGTGGTGGTGCTGGTGGTGGTGGCTACTGGTGGTGGTGGCTACTGGTGGTGATGGCTGGTGGTGGTGGTGGTGGCTGGTGGTGGTGGTGGCTGCTAATGGTGGTGGCTGCTAATGGTGGTGGCTGGTGGTGGTGACTGGTGGTGGTGGTGGTGGCTACTGATGGTTGTGGCTGCTGCTGATGGTGGTGGGTAATCAATACCATACATCCTAATTTACTGGGTAATGCCCCATTACCCAATACTAAACAATGATTGCATTACCTAGTCCTAACCAAGCATGTTGAATCATTACATTTCCCATTCCCCACCCCTCGTTACCCCCAACCAAGCACCCCTTCATAATTTGAGTGTGCCAATCAATTGTGAGAGTTTGCAAATCATTTCCCTTCTTTTTTACTTAACGCGCTTTTATAAAAACAACTACATAGTCCATTTTTTGTTTATTGGCCTCCATTTTTTGTTTATTGGCGATATGCCCGTATATAGTATATGACGTTAGCTTTAGGGTTACATCTTAAACTTAATTGTCAATTTGTCTTTGCCGCTTCTGATCATCTTCTTTCTCCGTTTCACAGCAGCAAAAATGTTTAGACTCTTGAAGAAGAAGAAATGTGAAAAGCTAAAATTTATTTAACAAAGAAATGTATGATCAGAGAAGACGCGAAAAAATATGGGAAAACGTGAGCACCGGTGCCCACTTCGCGTTGTAGGGTTACTTTTTCCGGGACCGTTTGGGTTGGTCGTGACGGCGCACGATGCGAAAACGTGAGGCCCGGTGGTTGTGGCGTGCTCGGGTTGCGTTTTCTGGCGTAGGATACCCTCCCCTCTTACAATTTTACAATGTATCGATTGGTCAAAGAAATAAATACAGGAGAGTAAGAAACGTACATTAATCATCACAGGCTGAACGTGGGCTTTATATAACCAAACAATCACCATCACGTTTCCAGTAAGCCCAGTGATTTAAAGCCCACCCACGAACTAATGATTACATATTTAGTGTTGCAGGTGATAGATAGATTCCTTCGTGTATTGTGTTTAACGAAGCAATCGAGTTTGGGCTTAAGCCTTTGTTGAATGCAAATACGTTTTCTAGTTGTAGATAAAAAGTACAAACTAGAAACATGCCAATCACTCTAAACTTCATGGGATGTAATTCAAGAAATATAAGACGTAATGCATGTTTTGATGTTCATCGAATTTCCCCTTGACTACAACCAAAGACAGCAGAAGAGAAAAATTAAAGTAAACCCACATGAAATCAGTGATAAAAATCGCACCTTGTTTAGGATCTACGAAATCAGTTAATCGCATTGTCACTTTGTAATCATATCAAAACTTATTAAATTACTTCGGCTAAAAATCATCTCAGCCATACTTGAGTAAGTTGGACCTTTAATTTAAACTAGGCGAGTACCCACGTCTAGCGGCATCTTTTCTTAGCGGCAGACAATCCCGTTGTAATACTTTCCATTTTCAAATCTCGTTTTCCTTTAGTGAAATAAGTTTTGACTTTCAACAATAGAGAAGGTGTTTAATATTTGTAATACTTTCCATTTGTATATATTTGACTTCCTCAAAGTTGTATCGCCACATGGTTGAAAGAATTATTAGTTTTCATTAATTAGAATCTCATTTTAACATTTCAACTAATTTCTAACGCCACAAAGTTGAAACAATTAATAGTTTCCATCACATAGACTTTCAACAAAACTTGACTTTCAATATTCCTCTTAACCATTTTTCCAATTTCGAGAGTTAAGATTTTAAAATGTTGATTTGTACCGGTATTCTTGTTCCTTCACTCCTATTGATTCACGTACACTTCATAATATTTTAATGGTGAGTTATTAAATCACCATTATATGATGGTTGTTCAAACTTAATTGTGTCGACCAAGTTAATGACATGAGCTCAAAGTTTTGCTACTTTACATATTGGTCGTATATGGAAAGTTGTAGTATGAAATTAGTATTATGATGTTGGACTTAGTTGTAAGAAAATAAAAATAATGTTTTCATTTGCTTTCATGCATTACAAAGCTAATATAAATTCCCATACTTTTTTAAATGTTGTGATACTTTATGTAGTCCAAAAACTAAAATAAATTCCCACATTTATTTTAGAAACCTTTTTTTAAGTGGCGTGATACTTTATGTGCTAATTGTTTTTCGATGCTAAAATATCATGTATTGTGATGCTCGAATATCATTTTGAAGAACTTTTATAAGTTCTTGACAGATTGTGCTAGATTCTTTATAGGGATAATTCCATATTTACCCAATCTAAACATGAAAATGTCATATATACCCAAAATACAACTTTTGAATGCATAATGTACAATGCATTTAAAGCATGTTTTGGGTAAATATGACATTAGCATGTTTAAGTTGGGTAAATATGGAATTGCCTCTTCTTTATATGTGTGTAAATGGTTTTACACTATTAACAGAGATATACTTCCATATCATTCTCTCAAAATCTTGACATTTTGTACCTAGTCATTTGTTGTATCAAAATTCATAACCTACTTAAATCAATCTCAAATCCTTAAAGCTTTATGCTATAAAAACTACACTAAACTTCACTAATAAGGCCCCAACAAATATTGGCGAGTGCACTTTTTAGTGAAATGATCAAGGATATGGAAGTTAACTCTGACATGACTCTGAGACAGAAAGCAGTTTTTGAGTGTCTACGAGCTGCCCAGGATTTTCTACTAGCTATCCCCAAAGACGGGCTTCGTCAACATATGTCACCGGTGGAATATCGTACTATCCTAAAGTATCGCCTTATGATTCCTTTATTTTCGGTTGATGAGGCATGTCCAGTTTGTCGCAAGGCATGTTTGGATTCTTTTGGGGAACATGTGGTTCATTGCAAAGGGCTCCCGGGCTTTCAATACAGACACGATATGGTTAGAGATGTCCTTTTTGACGTTTGTAGGCGTGCTGGGATCTCCGCCAAGAAAGAAGCACCTGTGAACTTTTTGACCGACCCGTTGGATGGAAGATCCAAACTCAGACAGGTAGATGTTTTGGTATTTGGATGGGTTGGAGGGAAACATGCGTGTGTGGATCTGACTGGGGTTTCTCCTCTCGTGGGTTTGAGTAGCCAGGGTTTTTTACAGTAGGGCAGGCTGCTTTGAAAGCCGCTTCGTACAAAGTGGCAAAACACAAGAAAGCGTGCATTGAAATCAACATGTTTTTATCCCTATCGCGTTTGATACTTTTAGTTTCCTTGAACCTGAGGCTGTGGAGTTCCTCAACAGAGTTCAACAGGTTATGCATATTAATATTATAACACCTAGATCCATAGATATAGTTTTCAAAAGGATTAATTTTGCTATTCAAAAAAGACTAGCGGCGTAGCTTGTTGCCCGTTTGTCGTCCACCTCTTTGTAAATATCATAAATGATTAATCCATTTTATCTAAAGTTGATTGGAATAAATAAATAAATTAATTAATTAAAAAAAAACTTCATGACACATAAAATCCATAGCTTGAATAGACATAATATGCGTTGGACGCAATTCGTTTCTCAAATCTAAAACGAGCCACCTAAAAAAAACTTGACAAAAAACAGACGACCAAAAATACTCTTTTAACTGGTCACGAATTTTCCTGAATGCTTAAACTTAACAAAAGATGACATAAGATGAAACTTGTCCATGTTAAATTCATAAATTGCTTGAAACGGTGTCACAGTGTTGTAGGTGATACAGTTTTTTTGTGCTTTAAAATACTTTCTTTGTACAATAAGATATCTTACCAAAACATGACAAAACTACATGATTTAATTCGAGTACAAAAGATTTGTTAGTTGTAAAAAAATGTAAATAGATGATCTTATCTAGAATCTCTAAAAACAAAAAAGAGCCTATCATATTGAAAGGATAAAGCTTATCTTGTGCAAAACTGTAATGGGTAAACAAACTTGTGTTATGACTGTTATCGTCCATGTGTTCTAAGAAGACACCACTACCATCACGTAAAAGTAAGTCTAGCACGCGTGTTTCTGTAGTCGTATATTTTTTCTGTATCAGTAAAATATCAACTGGAATGGAACATCCTTTTCAAGAATACATACTGAGACTCTCAAAACAAGGCTCTTGACTTTATAGTAAAATAAAAATAATATTTAGCAATCGCCTATATGTGAGAGTAAGTTTAAATTGAGATATCAGATATATGATGCTTGTTCATATTTTATGACATGACATGAGCTCCATGTTCGTTTTTGCAAATAGTTGTATTGATTTATAATCCCACATTGGTCAATGAGAGAACCTTTTGATACTTTATATATTTGTTGCATACAGACATTAACAATTTGAGATTAGTATAATGTTGTTCGACATACTTGCGAAGTTAAGAAAACATGTTTTTTAGCCATCCCAATCATGTCGAAAAACTAATATAAATTCTAATTTTTTTTGGAGAAACTCTTTTAAGTGGTGTGACACTTTTTGTGCTAATTGTTTTTTCTATGCTAAAGCGTCATGTATTTGAATGCTTGAATATCATGTTGAAGAACTTTTATAACCTCTTGGCAAGATTCTTGTTGATATTTATGTTTGTGTGAATATCTTTACTTACACTTAGCATTGTGAATAGAGATACAACTTCCAGATGCATTTATTTTGGTGGTATCATTCTTTGACAGCCTTGAAATTTTGTGATTGAGCCAAAGGATTATGTTCTTTCGACACATCTAAATTCATAAAAGAATTGAATCATTTTAAAACAGTCATGATATGTGTTGGCCGCCATTCGTATCTCGAATCTAAAACAAGTCAACCAAAAAGAGACTTGACAAAAGACCGTTAGTGATTTTAGTATGTATATATGGATTTTTTGAAATGGACCAGGACGCGAGGAGTGCACACCCGGTTAAATGAACGTAAATCCGGACTTAATATGACATTGCAATCAGACTTAGTAATCGATTGTAACTACCTTTAATCATGTGTGGTAGCTATACATAATGTCCTTGTCATAAAGTGAGGTAACCACAATTGGGAGTTGTTTAACCTCTATATCATGAGTCGTGTATGTAGTCGATTTTTCAATATTGTTTACGTGTTCTGTTTCATGTAAAATAGAGTACTTAAGGTATTATCTCAAATCCGAAAGCATATGTTTTTAAAACTCGATACAATCTATCTCATTAACCTCAAAAGATAAGAAACAACTTATAAAAAGAACATAGATATACGATAACAAAAATGCATGTGTCGTTATTACAATCATTTGCCTCAATACTTTAGCATGAAAAAAAGTTTTATAACCTACTAAGCTCGCAAACATACGAAGTAAATATGTGTTAGCGTAATGATAATATCTATCAACCAATTTTTAATTTGGTGTAAAGCTGCCCTAGACCTAGTTACTTACAATTTTTCGATTAAACTATCTCAACTTTTGAGCTTTGGGCTTGGGTCAATAGACCCGGGTTCAAACCTTTTCCATGGCACTAAAGATCATTTGGTATCATCCCCCCACCGCAAACGCTCAGATTGACTGGTCAGTGAGGGGCCTATTGGAGAAAATGGCTACGGTTCAAAGCCCACCTCCTGATAAGTACAGTCACTGGAACAGGTGCTCATTGCCTGGGGTCGGGTCCTTGGGGGAGGGTCCGGTTGGCATCCTTAGGATGCATGGGACCAGGGTGATCCCATCGATCTTCACCTTTTGTAGTTTATATATGGTAGTGCATTTATCATCTATATGTAAAAGTTAATATAATTGTTTCACATTTGTGTCTTGATCTTGTTAAAAATTTACATGGATCAATACACAAATTTGATAAAGTTATATGAACTCTTATATCTTTTTGTAAGAGAGACTTTGCTTATTTTTCTTTTACAAAGATTAAGAACGAAAATATACATGTTTGAATTTTTCGATTAAACTATCTCGACGTTCTGTCCCACATAGGTCAATGAGAGAAACTTTTACTAGTTTATATATGGTAGTGCATTTATCATCTATATGTAAAAGTTAATAAAATTGTTTCACATTTCTGTCTTGATCTTGTTAAAAATTTACATGGATCAATACACAAATTTGATAAACTTATATGAACTCTTATATCTTTTTGTAAGAGAGACTTTGCTTATTTTTCTTTTACAAAGATTAAGAACAAAAATCTACGATGACAAAAGTAATAAATCTAGCTTCCATAATCCTAAGTGGGGAGTATTTAAGAAAACATGTTCGTCATAACAAGCTCTAGTCGACTGAAAATTGTACTCAATGAAATATCACAAATCCAAAAGCTCTAAATCCTAAGTGGGGAGTATTTAAGAAAACATGTTCGTCATAACAAGCTCTAGTCGACTGAAAATTGTACTCAATGAAATATCACAAATCCAAAAGCATTTTGATACGGATCCAAACGTCGGTGTTGACCAAACCGGAAGACAAGGTCGGGTGGAAGACGAGCTCGGTGTTGAAAGTGGCTAAAGCCGGCCCACTTAGTTAAGCCCAATCCAACCATTAAAAGAGGAGTTTTAGTTCACGTTTGTTCTATTGTTTTAACCTTACGTTGTGGGATTTGTGTTTATCCCTTTTTCCTTCCATGTTTATAGTTTCCTCTAGGTTTTCAATTTAAGCATTGTAAACTCTTTTGGTTGGATGGTTGAATTTGATTAGAAGTTTTCTTAAAACAAGCATACATGTTTGAGTTTTATTGATCTCGGTTGGCCGAGATCCACTATTGCTACATCTAGGTTTAACCTAGGTTCATTTGTTCACAAGTCCATATCACATTAGCAGTCAAACTCGATATCGTGTATCTCATTAAGTCCAAAAGATATACTAACACTCATGTAACAAGAGTTGAAACACCAAAAGCCACTCTAAAAATAATTAACAATACAACTAATAACCGAAAATGCCATTAGCCACGTTAGAACTATCGAGTTCTAACTTTAATACCATACCTTGAGATTCATTTTCATCAACATGTATATTATTCTCTTTTAACTTCTGAACTCTTTTTTGTGCTTAAAACAACTTTCTTTACCAATTACATTGCTCAACTCCACAATGCTTCGAGCCTTTTAACACGATTTACAAGAACAAATTTTGGTGTGTCCGTTCTTGTTGTCTTCTCTTAATTCTCTTTGAGGCTACTCCCACTCTCTATATGCGCAAAAATATTTTGTTAAATCTCGAAACATTAAACTTTTACTTGAGTATCTAATGATAATAATGCCTCGTACCATGAAATTACTACAACGTTGGTATATGCTTGAGTTGATTTTGCAACCGTGTTTAGGTGAAATTACTAAAAGCTTTGTACAAAATGCAAGCTTGGATGATACCGGAAGTAATAATCGTAATTATGATATTTGTCTTGAAATAACTAAAACTATAAACCTAAAAATAACGATACACATGGACAAACAAACAATTTTCGTAGACTATAACATACATTCCACTAAAAAGAACAGAGTGAGTTACTTGAATCAAGTTTAGACGAAAAATACTTTACGGTACCAATGACACTAAACTTCATTTGTATTGGGTCTAAGCCAACGTCAATTACAAATATGTTTTCCACTTATAGATACAAAGTACAAACAAAAAACATGCAGTCGGTCAACTCCGTCGATCAGTTGCTCAAATCGGTTTAGACATAGAAATCTTTACTTAATTAAGCATACCAACCACTCTAAAGTTCATGGCATGTAATTCAAGAAGAAGAAAAAAAAGTCGTGTTGCGTGTTTTGATGTTCATCGAGTTTCCCCTCGACTACAACCAAAGAATAAGGAACAAAAAAATTAGAGGAAACCAACATGAAATCAGTGATAAAAATCACATGTTGTTGACGAGCTACAAATCAATTAATCGCATTGTCACTGCATAATTATCAAAACTTACTATCATTGGCTTAAACTCCATAATACAGATTATGAATGAGTCGATACATAGGAACCTTATTGATTTTTGCGGCTAAAAATCATGTCAGCCATACATCCCATATTGGCTAAACCGAAATGTTTTTGGTTATATACTACACTGTATATGAACCAGTAAGTGTAGATTAATTGGCATATTTTGTGTTTATAATATATAATAATTTATATATTTGTATAGTATTACAATGATTATTGACAAAATGACATTATGATAGGATCTTAAGATCCCGATCTGATCTTACGATCTTGATCTTGCCAAGACGAAATTGATTCTAAATAAGATTCCGATCTTGAAAACCTTGTGTGTTATACGTGTGTGTGAACTAGTATACAATGTTTACATGTTGTGAATATTCCATGTGCGAATGTAAGATTTAGTCATATGCAAATAATCACAATTTGTAAACTCATATAACTTCAAGACTTTTTTTTATTATTTTTATTTTATTTTTATAATTTATGTGATCTCAAATATTTTATTTACAAAGATTGATAATCTATTTCTTTACGAGGTACATATTTAGTACACTAACTAAATTTGAAACTAATGAATTAATGTCAACAAAAAAGCTAAAGATAGAAAGTCATTATAAAAAATTCAAAATAAATCACCGTTAGTAAATAAGTAATGGATTAAATAGTTTACCTTTTTATCAGTTAGTCAAAATGTTTTACGATACATTTTCATCCAACGTTAAACTAATGATACATGCTACAAAATAAGCTTGACATTATCCATCCAAGTAGCTTCGACTCTTCAAAAGATAAACAGATAGTAAGCAGGGTTGTAAACGAGTTGAATGTTCAGTCAATATTTCATTAACCGTTCGGTAAAAAGTTTGTTTATATTCGTTTATTTATTAAATGAATGAACATGAACAATAATTTACGTTCGTTTAGTTAAATAAATTGAACGAACATGAACAAAAGTCGCGTCTATTCATTTATGCTCGTCAATGTCCGATTATGAGTTCGTTAACGTTCGTTTATGTTTATTTATTTATTTATGTTCGTATATCAAATCTTTAATTGTATAATTTTAAAGTTAGTTTGTTTAAACAAAACAATACTAGGTATATAATTTAATAAAGTTTATGTTTGTTTGTCTATGTTCATTTATGTTCGATCGTTTATGTTCGTTTAGCGTTCATTTAGTGTCTTAATGAACGAATATAAACAACTTATTTTCTTAATAAACGAATATGAACAAAAAAATTCGTCCGTTTGGCGTTCGTGTTTGTTTATTTGTCCGGTTAAAATTAAATGAACGAACATGAACAAGGCTCTGTTCGTGTTCGTCCAGTTCGTTTACAGCCCTAATAGTAAGTACACACAAATATTTACATCCCACATTGGTTAAAGAAATTAATTGCTCTTTGTTTATATACCGGAATGTATATGTATTATATGTGTTTGGATTAGTATTATGTTTAGGATGTTGGATTGTTGTCGGAGTTTAATGATAAAAATAGAATTGGACTCCGACGGCAAATGGATGTCCTAAACTTATACGATTTCCTACCTTTTATAATTTTGTTAACTTTCTGTTCTTAATCCATCATATAAACATCAATTTTTCCCTTGACCGCAACCAACGACAAAGAATCAAAGTAAATACACAAGAAATCAATAATAAGAATGATTTAACTTTTTTTTATAGCTCATTATCCATTTCATTCGGCCGAGAATTAAGCTCAAATAGTACATTTAGACCTATCATCAAACAACCCACAAAGCCCATCAAGTGAGATGTAGGAGAGAACTGTGAAAGATGAAATTGTATAAAAATGAAGAACTCACCCTCCCTAAGATTAACCCCGTTACAAACTAAACGATTATTACATCGTAACTACTAAACTATTTTAGAATAGTCGCCACTTTAACATGCTAACATTACCATTACATTCATCTATGAGTAAAAGTAAAAAATGATAAATATGCTTTTTCAAATGTATCAATATGATAAACATCGTCATTTATGTATCAATATACTAAACCAAAGATCAAATTATGTACAATAATGGGTAATTTTTCACATCTTTATCTCTCACATCTGCATCGTTAGTCCTTTATACTAACGGTCATTGGTAAATAACTTAAAACTTGGTTTTCTTACATTTCGTATGTTTTTTACGTTTGCGTCCGTTTTTTTACGTTTTCGACCCCTTTGTTACGCTTTCGTCAGTTTTTTTTTTATGTTTTTCGTCTGTTTTGTACGTTTTCGTCTGTTTTTTTACGTTTTCTTCCGTTGTTTACGTTTTTGTCCGATTTTTTACGTTTTCGTCTGATTTTTTACGTCGTCGACCGATTTTTACATTTCCGTCCATTTTTTACGTCTTCATCCGTTTTTTTACGTTTTTTTTCTGTTTTTTACGTTTCCGTCCGACTTTTTACGTTTTCGTCATTTTTTTTACGTTTTCGTATGTTTTTTACGTTTTCGTCCAATTATTTAAGTTTTCGTCCGTTTTATTACGTTTTTGACGATTGGTTTTTTTAGGTTTTCGTCTGTTTTTTACATTTACGTTCAATTTTTTAAGTTTTCTTCTGTTTTTTTTGCTTTTTCGTCCGATTTTTTTACGTTTTTTACCCATTTTTTACGTCGTCGACCGTTTGTTTTATGTTTTCGTTTGTTTTTTACGTTTTCGACCCCTTTGTTACGTTTGCGTCCGTTTTTTAAGCTATAATCCGTTTTTTACATTTTTGACCGTTTTTTAAAGTTTTCGACCCCTTTGTTACGTTTTCGACCTTTTTTTTTACGTTTTCGGCTGTTTTCTTACGTTTTCATCCGTGTTCATATGATTTTTACGTTTTCGGTCGATTTTTTACGTCGTTCACTTTTTTTTACGTTTCCGTCCATTTATTTACGTTTCGACCCCTTTGTTACGTTTTCGTCCGTTTTTTAAAGTTTTCATCTGTTTTTTTTACGTTTTCAACCCCTTTGTTAAGTTTTTGTCTTTTTTTTTACGTTTTCATCTGATTTTTTACGTAAATAAATCGGAGAAAACGTAAAAACTTGACAAAAACGTAAAAAAATGAATGAAAAAGTTAAAAAAAAAAAAAAGAAAAAACCTGTAAAAAAGACGAAAACGTAACAAATGGGACGAAAACATAAAAAAAAGACGAGTAATTTAAAAAACGAACGAAAACGTAACAAAGGGGTCGAAAACATAAAAGAATATAAACGACGTAAAAAAATCGGCCGAAAACGTAAAAAATCGGACGAAAACGTAAGAAAACAGACGAAAACGTAAGAAATCAGACGAAAACGTAAAAAAACAGATGAAAACTTAAAAAAATGGTCGACAACGTTAAAAAAATCAGACGAAAACGTTAAAAAAAAGACAAAAACGTAAAAATATAGACGAAAACGTAAAAAAAAGAACGAAAACATAAAAAAACAGACGAGAACGTAAAAAAACAGATTAAAACGTAAAAAAACATACGAAAATGTAAAAAAACATACGGAAACTTAAAAAATAGATGAAAACGTAACAAAAGGGTCGAAAACGTAAAAAAACGTTTAAAACGGTCGACGGCATAAAGAATTGCAAGAAAATGTAAAAAATCGGGCGAAAACGTAAAAAACCGGACGAAAACGTAAAAAAGACGAAAACGTAAAAAATTTGACAAAAACGTAAAAAAAACCAACGAAAACGTAACAAAGGGATCTAAACACGTA
The DNA here is from genome assembly GCA_910596185.1 of Chrysanthemum makinoi. Taxonomy (NCBI): domain Eukaryota; kingdom Viridiplantae; phylum Streptophyta; class Magnoliopsida; order Asterales; family Asteraceae; genus Chrysanthemum; species Chrysanthemum makinoi. The sequence continues at coordinate 19,621,402 of OU343220.1, forward strand.
AAAAACAGGATAAAAACGTAAAAAAACACAGACGAAGACATAAAAAATCGGACGAAAACGTAAAAAATATAAGAAAACCAAGTTTTATGCTATTTACTAACGGCCGTTAGTATAAAGGACTAACGATGCAGATGTGAAGAATTACCCATTATTGTACATAATTTGATCTTTAATTTAGAATTACCCATTATTGTACATAATTTGATCTTTAATTTAGTATATTGGTAAATAAATGACCATGTTTATCATATTAGTACATTTGATAAAACATGTTTATCATTTTTAACTTTTACCCTTCATCTAAAGTATCAAAAATTATAATGCATGTTTTTCCTTAACTGCTTTTTTAACCAAGTTTTCATGACGGGTAGATATTCTTTGAGTACTTGTGCTCACCTCTAGCGTATTATGACATGAGTTCCTCCATGTTTGTTTTTACTAGTGGCTGTAAGGTTTTGCAATCCCCCATAGGTCAAGGAAATAAACTTTTGATACTTTATATATGTTTATCGTACAAAAAATGTTGTCATCTAGGATTAGTATTATGTTGTTGGCCATGGTTGTGAAGTTGGTAGGACATAATTCCTGTCTTTCTTTTTCACCATGGTTCAATAACTAATCAAAATTCTTTAATCTTTCTGTACTAATTGTTTTTATATGCCCGAGTATCATGTTGAAAACTTGTACAAGTTCTTGACATATTGGGTTAGTTCTTGATATATTGTTGTATATCGGTATATCATGCACAATCTTCTCATAAGATTTGCTCTTGTAGATATCTTTATAGTCGAAGAAGTCACCCCAAAAAAGACTTGTCAAAAGTCTCACGACCGAAAATACTATTTTAACTAGCCACGATAAGAATTTAGCCACAAAACTTGTTTTCACGACTCGTTCCTGCTTTTAGGATACAATGAATTGAAATTGATGCTTTGCTTATTAATCTCACATCGCTCATTGAAAGCAAATTTTGATACGGTATAATTCATTGTGTGTAGCTTATCGTCGTTGGGATATGTGTTAGATATTTGTGCTTGGTTGTAAAAGGAAGTAGGAAAATCATTCTTTAGCTTGTAAACAAGCTTAAGAGCTACCATATATCTTTCTTTTTTTCTTTTGCAAGCTTGTATAAAATCTTACTTATGCTTGTAATTAGGCTTACGTGCACTTACCTTAAGTGAAAAGAAATAAGTGATACAACTTTATTTTGATTCGGTCCATCATTAAACCGCCCAATAACTTAAATCCTTACTCCCTAGTCGATATTACATTAACAAAGAATGTCGCGATAGAGTTGAAACATGTTTGTGTCTTAATGCTTTTGGATATAAGGAACGATTTTCCATCTTACATAGGTCAATGATAAGAGATGTTGCTAACTACTCCTAATATACTAGAGTGACAATGAATCACATGTGCGTCGATTAACGATTAACTTACGTTGTATCCTTCACCCACTCATTCACACTTCGTAATTTTTCAAAAGGTAAAATAATAAATACCATTATATTCAGCAAAACATTTTTTTTTCTTTCTTTTTCTTTTTGAGCAAAATATCCAGGAACACATTTGATGACTGATTTTATTTACATGCTCTTCAACCAAGTTTGTCTTGTAGACTATACTTGTTTTCATAACGGAGAAATTATTTGTGTGAACCCGGCCCGTTTTCGCTTCTAAGATGTTATGACTTGAGCTCGACATGTGGTTTTGCAATGGTAGTAACACCTTACACCTTGTACCATGAAACTACTGAAACCTTGGTATATATTCAAGTTGATGTGCGCCCGTTCTTATCAAGCAGAAGCATTTCTTAGTTTTTGAGTGAAATTTTGCCAAAAACTTACGTACATAATTAAATGTGGGATAATACCGGATATAATTGTCGTAACTACGTTTTTTTGTCTTGACATAACTAAAACCATTAACCAAAAAATATAGCAATGCTTAACTCACAATACACACGGACATACAAACGGTTATCATAAACAATAACATACAATCCAATTTAAAGAACAAAGTGAGTTACTTGAATCAAGTTTTGATGAAAAATACTTCATAGTACCAACGACACTAAACTTCATGGCTTGTAATTCAAGAAACAAAAGATGTGTTGCATCTACGTCGATTTTCCCCACGGCAACAACCAAAGATAGAAGAACGAAAAATTTGGAGTAAACCCACATGAAACCAATAGTATGAACTGTACTCCATAGAAGGATCTACGAATCCATTAATAGATAAAAATAATGTATATTAAACACGTTACTGGTTTGAAATAGAATACTGAAAGTGCATTTTTTAACATTTAGGTACCTTGCTTATTTCTTTTTGATAAAGAACCAAACATCCCACATAGGTTTAAGACATAAAAGGTTCCTAGGTTATATACCAAATTGTATGTGGAATGTATGTGCTGAGAAGCTGAATATGCTTCGGGTACGCCCTGCCTTAGTTGTTGGTGTTGAAACAACAACTAATACAGGGTTATCCTAAACATAATACAAGTTCCTAATTTTTTAAGTTTTATTTCAACTTAATGTATTGTTAACAATTATGTCCAAAACATGTCTTAATAAGGTTACAAGTCCATAATTGTGCTTATGAAAGTTAGATTATCAATATAAGAAACCTAAACATAATACAAGTTCCTAATTTTTTAAGTTTTATTTCAACTTAATGTATTGTTAACAATTATGTCCAAAACATGTCTTAATAAGGTTACAAGTCCATAATTTTCAACTTAATGTATTGTTAACAATTATGTCCAAAACATGTCTTAATAAGGTTACAAGTCCATAATTGTGCTTATGAAAGTTAGATTATCAATATAAGAAACCTAAACATAATACAAGTTCCTAATTTTTTAAGTTTTATTTCAACTTAAAGTATTGTTAACAATTATGTCCAAAACATGTCTTAATAAGGTTACAAGTCCATAATTGTGCTAATGAAAGTTAGATTATCAATATAAGAAAAGTAACGTAAAAATTTATATCTCCTGAAATGATTCAGAAGCTAAACCAATTTGAACTGTGGCAAATAACTTGTTTATGATACCTTTGGGGTTTGGTTTTGAAGGAATAATGTGAGACACGTAACTTGTTAATGATACATTTGGGTTTGATACAAGGAACAAATGTGAGGTAGATAACTTAATGTATCCTAAACATAATACAAGTTCCTAATTTTTCAAGTTTTATTTCAACTTAATGTATTGTTAACAATTATGTCCAAAACATGTCTTAATAAGGTTACAAGTCCATAATTGTGCTTATGAAAGTTAGATTATCAATATAAGAAAAGTAACGTAAAAATTTATATCTCCTGAAATGATTCAGAAGCTAAACCAATTTGAACTATGGCAAATAACTTGTTTATGATACCTTTGGGGTTTGGTTTTGAAGGAATAATGTGAGACACGTAACTTGTTAATGATACATTTGGGTTTGATACAAGGAACAAATGTGAGGTAGATAACTTGTTTAAGATACTTTTTGATAAATAATGTCAATTATTAATCTTATATATAAAGAAACAAAATGCTGCTCACTAAGATATTAATGATGATTGGATGACACGTGTTGAGAAGTGATAGTGATACTTCATATATTATTGTGTATATATTGCAAGAGGATAGTTATTTTACACACTAAACTTTTTTCACATATTAAAGAACTTATCCTCACCCTTAATCTAAAAATAACTAACAAAAATACTTGTTTTTTTCTCTCAAAATGTTTTTCATATGGATTGATACTTCGACGTGATATGCTTTTCCCGTAGTCGATTATCATGTGGAAGAACTTGCGTAAGTTCTTGACATTTGTGTTAAAAATTTTCTAAAATATATTTATGTGTGAACACACTCAAGTGCATTAACCTAAGAGCACCCAGTGTGATTGAAATCATGGCAAGCTTGTTGTGGCTCTTCATCACAACCCCATTGTGCTATTGCTTTGTTATTCCAACCCTCGCAAATCGTAAATCCGCACACGAGGGTAAAATTTGTACGATTTTCATTTTTTTTTTTCATTTTTTTTTAATGTTTTCGTAAGTAGTGGTCCCAAAATGAGTAAGTTGATGTTAGTTGTGTTGGTTAGTTGTGGAGGTTTGTTATAGTGATGTGGGACCCCGTAAGCCCCGAATGAGCAACTTTGGCTCTTCATCACACCTAGTTATTTTGGTGGTAAAATGGTAACAGTACCTCCAAATCTTGAAATGTATTTTGACCAAAGGATTCTCTTTCTTTGATACATCTATTCATAACTTACTCGTTTACAGTTTTACAATGCATCGTCAACGAAATAAATAGAGGAGAGTAAGCTACCAGAACGTGGGCTTTATATAACCAAACAATCACCATCACGTTACCAGTAACCCATCATTAGCCGGCTACCAAGCCCATTCTCGAGCTATTGATCACATATTTATTAGTGTCGTAGGTGATACATAGATTCCATCGAATATAGCGATTAACAAAGCAATCGAGTTTGGGCTTAAGCTAACATGAAATGCCAATATGATTTCCTGTTATAGATGCAAAGCACAAACAAGAAACATGCCAACCACTTTGAACTTCATGGCATTTAATTTAAGAAATAAAAGACGTGTTGTATGTTTTGATGTTCATTGAATCTCCCCTCTAGCAGAACGAAAAAAGTAAATACTCACGCATGAAATCAATGGTAAAAAAATCATACGTTGTTGAATAGTTAGTATAGTTTCTATAGTGCTAAGTTGTAAGGTTTATAAGTTGATTCTAAGTTTGTTATGCATTATGTGTGAACACTTAAGTTGAATTACAAAATTTTCAAGATAAATTCTAGAGAATGGTACCACCAAAATAATGGTAAGCGTGTAAAAATATTAAACAATTTAGCACAATATGTCAAGAACTTATACAAGTTCTACAACATGATATTCAAGCATCAAAATACAATTAGCCAAGAAAGTAAAAAAATAAGGGCAAATGGCACAAAAAAGCATTAAAGTTAGGGTCCATTTCCAATTAAGGTATTAAGCTTTTTTTCTTGCATAAAAAGATACTCAACAAAATTTTTTGGCGGATTTGGGTTTTACTAGCGTTTGTTAACTCACTTAGTATATTACATGTTTAGTCCTGGTTAGGACCAAAGTGCAATGAAGGTCCTTACTTTCAATTAAATTATTTGCACAAATCGTCCTCGGTCATCACGTGGTCAACGCCACGTGTCACCATCTGGAGTGGTGCCACGCGTGGCCATGGTCGGGTCGGATTTTAAGCGGGTCGGGTCGGGTTGCCACGTGGACCAATGAGGTGGTGCCACTTGGCATTGGTATAATATACCAATTTTGTGGTGACTAAGTAACCGGGTCTTTTGTGGGAAGCCAAGCCTTGCCCAACTGGGCTAAGCATAGCTTCAATAATATTTCCCTAAATCGAGTATATAACCCTTCCTAAAGTTAAGGCCCTCTTAAATAATAAAAGGTTCAATTAAGTTTTTGGCCTATCAATTTAAAAAGGGTTATATGGGTTGTCTAAATAAATATCGTCGGTCTACGTTTTTTTGTGCTTTTTCAATGGTATGCTTTGAATTTTTACTTGGTTTGGACCTCAAAAATGCAAAACAAAGAAAAACGGTGATTTTTGCATTTTTCGATGTCCAAACCAAGTCGAAAAAATTCCCTGAGCATACTATTGGAAAGAGCACGAAAAAACGAGTCCGACGGTATATTTATTTATTTTTTGACAGCCCATATAACCCTTTAAATTGATAGGCCAAAAACTAAATTGAACCTTTTATTATTTAAGAATTGGGCCTTAACTTTTAAGAAGGGTTATGTATTTGATTTAGGAAAATATTATTGAAGCTATGCTTAGCCCAGTTGGGCAAGGCTTGGCTTCCCATACAAAAGACCCGAGTTCAATCTTAGGCCTACAAAATAGTATATTATACCAATGCCACGTGGCACCACCTCATTGGTCCACGCGGGCAACCTCGACCGCTTAATCTCGACCCGACCCGACCCACTTTAAATCCGACCCGACCCTATGCCACGTGGCACCACTCAGGTGGTGACACGTGGCGTTGACCACTGTTGACCGAGAACGATTTGTGCAAATAATTTTAATTGAAAGTAAGGACCTTCATTGCAATTTGGTCCTAACCACAAGGACTAAACATGTAATATACTAACGAAGTGAGTTAACGAACGTTAGTAAAAAACCCAAATCCGCCAAAAATTTTTGTTGAGTACCTTTTTATGCAAGAAAAAAAGCATAATACCTTAATTGGAAATGGACCCTAACTTTAATGCCTTTTTGTGCCATTTGCCCAAAAAATAAATAAAAAATTAGAGTATTTATATTAGTTATTGGACATTTGCCAAGAATGTAAGATTCTAATTCTTACATTTTCACAATCATACCCAACAACATAATAACAACCTCAGCTCAAGATGAGATGTACAATGATATATATAAAGTATCAAACATTTCTTTTAATCACCTATGCGAGATTATATATCAACTAGCTAAAAGACCCGTGAAATTCACGGGTATTTTAAAGTAACGTAAAAAAAAGTGAAAAGCATTGCGTATTACGAAGTTAGAGGTTAGAAACACATTTGGATAAACAAATATAAAATATAAAGTTGGTAACAATGAAACATACGTTATATGAAATACAATAGTCAAATAACCGAAAAAAGAACATGAATGTATTTAATCCTTTTTTCTACGATCGCGAGATACGATGACACGTAGATGTGATCACAAAATGGTAACACTTCTTTGCAAATTACGTTCGTCATGCTATTCATGACTTTTTCGCCATCATCACAAATAACCATGTCCAATCCTTTTTTGCTCCAAAAGCTAGAGACGGCTACACAAGCTGCTCATATGTAAAAACAGGTTGTGGCAAATACAAACCCACTTGCCCGAGAGATTTTCCATGAATTTTATTAATTGTAATCGTGAAAGAAACGAACATGAGGAATTGTTTTCTTATACTCTTTGATGAAAATCATTTATCATAAGCTAATATTTTCTTCGTTGCGATAAGGACTCATTTACCAAAATGGCTTCTCGTGATTATAGTGACCTTAGTGCAAGTTTTCATCAACCGGGCTACACGAAGTCTTGTTGCGTTGCACAAACTGTTGGTTTAATTGATATTACGTAACACTCACTTTCAATGTAAGTTTGTGGTTGGGCACCCAAACAAATTCTAGACCGTTAATAAAATCAGCAGATAACGGGTATGTTTGGCACGGAGTGGTGTGGAGTTTGTTTGGAGTGATGAGCAATGAGCATTTTGATTTTTAATAGTCGTTTGGCAAGGAGCGGTGAGCTTTGCAATTTTTTTGGAATGCTCATTTTTTCACTGCTTTTTTAAGAAGTTGTAAGCAGTGAGCGTTGAGCTGTGGCTATTGCTCACAGCTCACGGCTACTGCCCACCGCTACTGCTCACTGTTACTTTTTAACAAAAAACCTAATACGTCTTCGTCTACTTGTATTGTTTTCCGATTTGCATACACATGTGAAAATTACGGGATTAAATTTAAACGGTAAAATTGATCAAAAATTTATTATGTGCGGACTTTTAACACATCAATAATCGATGAGAGGTGACTTGTACACTCATTAAATTGATTGACACGCTCCATTTTAGAGTGTGTTGACAATTATACCCTCACAGAGTAAAAATGTGTAAAAGTGATGTGAGAACATAAATGTCAAAGAACTCTAACATAGAGTGTACCAATCAATTTGGTGAGTGTACAAATCACCTCTCATAATCGATTGTTGAGAATATGTATGTAATAATCTGTTAGATGCAGTGGTATAATATGTAAGTATTAGACAACAAATAGATTTGGATAAAGAACATGGTTGGTTTACAAGTCTTGAAATGAAACGTAAAAAAGTTTAGTAATATTTTGAATTTCATAGCACTTTTTATTAAGAGAATAAACATGTTGGCAAAATTCACAAAGATTAAAACTATTTTTTATTAAGAGAATAACATTTTTCACAATCACAGGATTAAGCTAAAAAGAATAACACTAATTTTAAACTCATTGACACCAGTGAAAATTACGGGATAAAATTTAAAATAGTGAAAGCGATAGTTTTTATTGACTCTTGAAAATCATGGGAGTAAAGTTAAACAATTAAATCGATCCATATGAGATGCTTGATAAATGAACTGTGTCCAATCCGACCCATGTTGACCCATTAGTATGGTTTGCATGTTTAATGGAATCAACTTAAGAAATGAATTGAGAGTGGCATGATATTGGAACTTTCTTTCTAAGTATTTCATGATCAAATATTAACCTTTATTAGACCATCCAGTTTATTTATAGCTTTTTTTAAACCATGAAACATACTAAATGTTTCATGCGGTAATATATCGATGCATTTCCCAAAAAGAAACAAAAAAAATTGTTTCATGCGGATATAAAGGTATTACTATTACCACGGAGATTTTTAAAGAAAATATGCATTAAGAAGTTAAGTGTGTGAATAAAGTACTACGTAAGAAACAACAACGAACGTACACATGTTTCATAATTTTTTGAAATGAACAATAAGTAATAAATCAATGATTCGATAAACAATTGTGTTCGTAACTATTACTATAATAAACGTGCATGTATCGTCTAATAGTTTTGAAGAGCAAAGGTATCCGGTCAATGTTAAACACTGAAAGTAGTTCATATTCATTATGTTCAACATGTACTATGAAATTACCCGTTCCGACCCATTCCCCAACCAACCCTTTTTTCCAAGTCCACCCATTTTAAAAAATCCGTTCACATAAATTTCAAGAATATACCGTGCTAACACGGTGATACCAATGTTTAGTAGTGAAGACTATTCCCGTGTAATGAGGACAAAGAACAATCATCACGTAACACAAAGATAATAATACAATTAGAGTTAACCATACTCAAAATTAGCAAATTAAATATCATCCGATTATCGAAGCTCATAGGATTTTTCATTCATATGTCTTGCTATTAGTAACCTGGGTACAGCGTCATCATTTCATGATGAAACATGGGTAAGAAAAATGTAATTTTAGTGATAATGTATACGAATTTATCCATATACCCAACTAATAGTTTTGTGAATATTTTTACTTAAAATAATAGAAATGTACTGTATATTATTATGTATCATTCTAAGAATTTAATACTTGTATATATAAGAAAACAATAAACATGAAGCATCTTATTGTGAAACGATCATATCCAGACTTTATGTGTACGTATGCGTAGCAATTCCAAGAGCCATAACTTAAATATGTAGAAACCGTAGAAACAATATTCACATAAGCAAGATACACAATATAAATTCAATTACAATGAATGGAAAAGGCTAACATCAAGCCACATCAATATCATAAACATCGAGCCAATCATTTGTTTCCTTCGTCTCATAATTTTGTCCACTTGCCTGTCCAGGTCCACCGCCCAACTTAACCCAATCTCGTGAGTCTTTTGTTGACAAATCAGACCCATTAATATATATATTAATCCGCGTTCAAAACGACGTCGTTTTGGCGTTTGCGAAAAAAGGACGAACGACAATTTTGGTGCCAAATTAAAGAGTAAAACGACATGTCTCGAAACGACGTCGTTTCGTGAGTTTCGGAAAATGGCAAAAAGTACCCCTCAAGTCAACGACGCCTTGCAAAAAGAGTAGTGAATTCTGAAAAATGGCTAGAATTACCCCTGAAGTGTGTCACATTTTGCAAAACCGATCCTAAAGTCTTATATTTTCACAAAATTTGAAAAATGGCAAAAATTACCCTCAAAGTATGCGAAAAACGGCAAAAATACCCCCAAGCTATGCAACTTTTTGCAAAACCAATCCTAGACTCTATTATATTTTTACAAAACTCAATGCTAAACTTTATTTGTTAAATTTTTCTTAAAAAAAACTTTAAAACACACCCGTTAAACAAACTTAAGGTCAACGTTCATATCCCGACCCAACTATCACCATACAAATGTGTCATAGGAAATAAATAAATATACCCACATTTACATAATGGCAAAAATTACCCCCTAACGATATGACGCTTTTTAAACTCAATGCTAAACTTTATTTGTTAAATTTTTCTTAAAAAAAACTTTAAAACACACCCGTTAAACAAACTTAAGGTCAACGTTCATATCCCGCCCCAACTATCACCATACAAATGTGTCATAGGAAATAAATATACCCACATTTACATAAAGATTTTTTCACACAATTTACACACCACACGTATAACAAAACTCATATAGCATAAAAAATTAAATGCAAAAAACCCGCCGCAACGCGCGGGTACAAAATCTCGTTTTTGTAATTTGTTGGGGCAACTGTGTCATCCTCTTCAAGATCACTGAAAAATACGTCCTCATCATTTTCAATGGAAATCGTATTTGTTCCAGACTTCCAGTACCAATGAAATTTTCCGAGTTATCTTCAATGAAAAACACTGTGACAATCATTTCCGTTCTATTAACAAAATTTTAGGTAAGCAAATGTGTATACACTGTGGTTCAGTTTTCGACATAATTTGTTGAATTTATAGCTAAGCTTTTAAGCTTTTCTATGTAAAGTCTAACCCGTTGGAAACAAAATATACCCATGCCAAACATGGTAGAAGTTGCCACCATTATAGTTTACTGAAATACATTTCTGTGTACTTTTTATTTATGAGCATCTTGTTATTAATACCGAGACAAATTATATTAGCGTTAAAGGCACAAGAGACAACTTTTTACTAATGCGTAAATGTTGCCCAAATTGTCAATACAGACATGAAAAAGACATATGATCACATAAAATGTAACTTGTTTAATGTTCAATTACTTCCTAAACTATGTAAAAAGAATGCATATATCGTTTCAAGATACCCGTGATTCATACATGCAACTCCTTATTCATTAAGTATATGACTAATATAATTCCTAATAACTGAGATACACATACCGGTGGATTTCTAGTAGATGGATAGATGTGACCTGCACCCCTGAAGCAAGCTACGTCATCTTTGAAATAAATCGTACAACCCACAATTTACACCAGGATAATACAGATTCACTTACCTTTGAAAGTCTATATTTGATGTCAATTGGCTTGTGCGTGATGTGGATTCCAATAGCTATTGTAGAAATTACACTGCTACTTTTTGTCATTCTACAGGACTCTGTATATTCACTCTTGCATACAACTTAAAAAAACAACAATTTTGCTTAAAAAAAATTTAAAAGATTTTATAACATGTTACTAAAACGAGTTTTTGTACCCGCGCGTTGCGGCGGGTTTTTTGCAATCTTACTTGGTTACGCTTGTTCATCGTCAATGTTAAGGCCAATGAAAAACACCTTGGTGTACGTAACTCAAATAACGTTTTCTATGCAACCATGCCATCTATTCTATGCAACCATGCCATCTATTTTCCTGGCCAAAGTATATCGCCTAAAACAAAGACAATCAAACAATATGCGAAAGTATGATATTACCAAAGTATATGTTACACATTGCTTTGCCTGTAGTTCTTCGTACAATATCATGTTTCTATATCTATCTAATTCTGGTGGTGTATCAAGGCAATGTCTGCAAATACAAAAAAAAAAAAAAAAAAAAAAATAGAAAGATAATCAAGAAAATGGTTTAACCAACATTATTTGTGATAGTAAAATTGCATATCTCCTCTGTAAAAGCTTATGCCGTGGACGAAAATGTCATACTTAATCACCGACATAACTGTGTAACTATAATTTTTCCGACAATCGATGGTAATTGTGAACTGTATTGGATTTTTATGGGGTTGTTTGGACAAAATCAGTTCAAGGGTTGTTTGAATAGTTGGTCTTAAGGTTAAAATAAGCTAATCCAAAGACCCTCTTAGCACATCAAAAGCAACAACAGCTCACATTTACTATTGGTGAAATGTAGTTAGAAAAACTGACTCATCTTGGCTAATCTCAATAACAGTTATAGCAATGTCATTCCTACTTCTCTTCCCTGAAATCCTCGTCACATTTCGCACAACTATTGAATCGTAACAGCTACACTTGAGATAAATTAGGCATTAAGAACAAAAATTACCTGGGCATAAAAGCTTGGAAGATATATTATTGCATTTGGTGGAGGCGCCTACGATAACTTATATGGTCCACCCTTAGCAGTTGTGTCTAGCTCGTTTCTTTCCTTCACACGCGTGCCGGTCAGTCATCTCGAATGCAAAAGTTTGTCGTACCTTTTTTCCGGCCTTTTCTTGAGCACCATCAACGACATATCATCAAGGTAATAATACTTTGGTGCACGTCTATAAGCCCATGACCCTGCATCACTGCAGAATAAATTTTTGACACATTAGATGTCACAAATTTACGAATAAGAAATAAACACTTACAAAGGCAACCGACGGTGTTTGGGATCCATAACCATTTTCAGCATTCTGTATACAAATGATTGGCGATTCAGTTCGCATGTGGCCTGATCGTTGGGTATATGAGTAAAAGCCATTGTAGCAGTAAAAAGCATCCCATGCTGCTCAAAAGAAGACAACTACAAATTACGGAAAAAAAAAGTATTAGAAAGCAGGAGGTTTTAATATCTGGGTTTTTTCAAAATTTCACAAGAAAACCAATATAGTCTGTTGTTCCTGTGTGTGGACATCAGATGTTATCAAATCGTCAAAATCCTTGATTAACCTTGCATTGGCTATACAATTTTGTCGCGCTTAGAATTGTTGGTGTAAATCATCCTACATAGTTTTGGTTTGGCCCTAGGTGTCCCTCAAGGGCCAAAATAAAACAATTTGAACGCCGCTTTTGGTGAACTTTTGAGCTGGTAATTTCAAATGTCCCACATTTATAAAAGTTGAAGATACTAATGATCTCAAATGTTAATAAAACATAAGGAAATGCTAATTCGATAACCACCTTTCTTCCTTAAATTTAACCAAATTCTCAACTAAGGGTGTGCAATTAAAAAGGTGTTGACTGATATTTTTTTCTAACCTGTGCATCCATGGCTTTTGTTGCCTCGTTAGCTGGTTTGTCACTGTTTACCCAATTTGGAGAAGTGTCACCTCCCAACGAAGCCGACAAATAAGCCGCAACAATCTACATTCAATGAAAACAAACAACAATATTAACCCAATCAATATTTATACATGAAGTTGTCAAGTTTGTACACTTTAGACATAAAAAGGATATAGTTCTTAATTCACGTTAGACCCCATAATCTCACTTAGTCACTCGAGCCTGTATCAAGACTATTTATATCTACAATAGCTTAATCCAACACACTGATCGCTCATGAACTAATCTTAATCTAAAAAAGTTGATGAGCATATGGCTCATCCAATTCCATTAGCTCAAGTTGATATTTGATAAGATCATAGGCGCAAAAGGTAAAGTAGTTGTAGTTCAAGATGCTCAAAACAGATTCAAGGAAAAATAATAATAAACATTTTAACTGACTGATATGCATTTTGCCTGTTATTTTCCGGATAAATTGCTTCACATCTAAAATGAGCAAGTGCGTAAAATCTTCTGAGCAACATAACAAACGTAAAATTTATATCTATAAATTTATAAAAACTGAAGCAATTTAATTTGGTTACCTCCTAATATCTGTTAAACCTTCACCCATATGAGACACCTTCGTCTCAGGTAGCACAATGCTCAACACCCATGCCGTCAGCCTTGCCACCACCACATATCAGTACTTCAACAACAGGTGGATCAAAAGAGATGAGACAGCTGGAAGATCAAACGGTTGCGCTTGTTGCAAATCATGTTTCCGACATCCTCATCTAGCAGATCCTGTTAACAAAAAAATACAAATGTTATAATTTATTAGAAAAAAAAAACTAATCGATTCAAATGAAAGTGATGTCCATTTTTGAAGTTGGTAGGCTTTCTTGTTAATTGGTCTCTGCTCTTCACTGATGTCCATTTTCTGAAGTTCATTTTGCAACTGTTTTAACCCGTTAACCAACACACCCATTTTGCAACCTGTGCATGATATGGTTGATCCAGATGAGACTGTAAGTAGAGGTTACCTCACAAAGAAGTTTGAAAGCTTTTATGCGTTGACTGTCGTGGAACTCGTGATAAGCTTCAAGTCTGGACGCCGGCCAACATTTTCTTTAAGGATCCCAAAGATCTTTCGTGGGCTGCTTCCATCACAATTTTCTGTATGTCTATTTCTTTCTCTTCTATCTCTGTCTATCATTCATGCAATAAAGTAGACGTATAGCTTATCTTATGTATACCGTTTAACTGTTAACCTAATAGTATTACTAAGTTAATACGTCTGATATTTCTGATCTAAAATATGGTTCAACAGCTTGTATTGGAATTTCTTCACCGTTCTTTCTGTAAAGGCTCTCAAAGGTTGTAGTAGATTCTTCAAATGAGGTCATCAACTGCTAAAAATTTTTTAGTCAAAGAAAGTATTTTTTCTAGTATAACACGTTTATAATTAGTAGTCTGTTCCTTGAAATAGAAATAGACTGAATACCTTAAATCTTCAGGTCTGATAGTTCGCATAGTAAAAATTTTTTTGTACGATGACATCTGTCACATTCACCATCTTTCCAATATAATCTATAAACAAAAGCAACATATATGTAATACACCTCTTGTACAACTAACCGTTTCTTTGAACCCACACTCACAAAAAAGGGGAATAAGCACTGTAGCCCACACTTACTTTAAGTCGGGTTGAAAACGGGTACTCAAATGTAGTAAACGACGTCGTTTCCGACGCTGTCAAAAAATCAAAGGTCAAAGCGCACTGCAAGAATTGTCAAAATGATTGTGCATAAAGCTCAGATCGGCTAACAATCGAAGAAAGAGAATGCATCCGCCATGGCTGCAACCATCATGGGTTGCCCCGCCAAGACACGGACAATCTCATATTCTTCGAAGCCATTTGTACTCATCACAGCTAATATCATAACCATTTTAATCGCATAGTTGCCAAAAGACAAACATGGGCAATGACATTTAAACAAATGTAGCAATACCGGGCATGGCTGCAGACCTGATTTCAAACAGGTTGCCTTGCCAACATACCCGATTGATTTCAAACAGGTTATCATACTTTTTAGCCTGAGATAGGGTAGCTGTTAGGAACACGTGGATGTACCCACCATGGCTGCAAGCCTAGCAGGCTGCCATGCCAAGATACGGGTAATCTCACTTTTAACTCGACTCATTTTTACTCATGGCAGCCTCAATATCACACATAAAGCAGTTCGACCAACATGTACCAATGACTGCAAAAAAATATTCAGATACTTTAAATATGATATCGTAAATAAGCTAAAATTTCTAAAACCCAATCAACTTAGCTATCACATTTAATTACCCAACATTTGAAAATGGGGTAACCCTTACCTTTTCATTAACCTTTCTAAGCTCATATTGTTTTCGCATCGACATTGGTTTTCCCATTTTTTTGAATTTGATTTCACTCTCCGTGGCCTTAACTCTTTATGCTCAAAAAGTTTTTGTCGCGTATCAGCATGTATCAATCTATCTTGGTTAAAGTCCAAGTGCTTTTGCCGGCCAGCAAATAATAATTGTTGTTTAAAAATGCAAGCAAATATAACTATTCAAGTTTCAGATATTACAGGCAAATAAGGTGACTTAAAAGAAACACAACTTGATTCGAAAAGTGAACATGGAATTACCTAAACTATGAATATGGTCCTGACTTATGACATCTTAAGTACCGTACGTAGATACTTCACAATACCAAAGAACCTGCAAGAATTTAAAAGCTGAATCATTAATCGTGAAACGTCATCGCATCAAGTGAAGTAATCTCAAAAGTTGCATAAAAGGTTGAAAAAGTTTTGCCCAAATGTGTAACTTTCTCCATAACCGTTCAACTATTTAACTTATAATATTACCTGCTCATATCTTCCATCTTCATATCTTCGTACAACGACTCAAATTTGTACATACATAGCATTGATAAAATTGCAACTCAAAATCATATCCTCCATCTTCCACAAATGGATGTCAGAAAAACCAATAATTCAATTAGCTTCACCATTAATTATATAAAATAAACCCAAATTTAACTAAATTAAACAAATGCAATTAGGGTTGATAAACTTACCCAATCCAGTTATGCAAACATGCAGTTTCAAGATTCACTATTTGGTTCTTCTTCTTCATCAAACTGATGACTTCGTTTTAGGTTGAATCCGCGTTTTTTTTTTATTGCGATTACTGCCTCTGTGTGTGTGCGCGCGTGCGTTTTTGTGTGTTTTGATATGGGGATGGGAAGTTCTGGAAAATTATAAGGCAGGATAGTAATTGTAGTTAGCAGTTAATTCGTGAAGTTTCTGGGGTCTTGGTTTTTTAGGTTTTGTGTAATAAGGACCCAAGAGTGAGGCGGTGGTGATGGATGTCGGGTTTGTTTTACCCGAAACGACATATATGCACTTTTTTTAGTACTTGAAACGACAAAAAAAAAGAGTAAACACTGTTGCCTAACCGGGTTGAATTCGGGTTTCCGCTGCTCCATACGGCGTCGTTTCAAACACCTATTAATAAAATTTATAATTTCTTTCAAACATTTCATCAAACATGTTGCACTTTTTAAATCACTTACAAACCTTTCCAGCACAAACATGTATCATATAAAAAATGACACCAATCTTTAGATCTACTAATCTAATAACCACACTTTTATATATAAATCACAAATTATAAGAAGTAATTAATGAATGTGATTTCTCCCAATTTATTTCCATGGTTTTGCTACAACACAATTGAATAAAACGTAATTCATCAAAATAGATTATAACTGAATCGAAACATATAACTGTATTATGTAACTACTAAATCGAAAATAATGGAATCATGCGCTACTTACCAACTGATCGAGGTGGACAACAACATAGAAATTAATGGCAAAGGCAGCGTGTGAAAATGTTTTGGAGTGGTTAATGAGTTGACACTACTGTTGTGGATGATTTTTTGAATGCGTCGACATTAAATGAGGAATCGAAACTGCCGATTGTCATCTTAGAAGCAGGAGCGTATAGAAGAATTTTTTGGAGTAGATATTGAATTTTTTTTTGGAGTAGATATTGAATTGTGAATCTTGATACCGTATGTTTTAATGACTTTAGAAATTGGGATTTTTCAAAAAGCTAATTACCTATCAAGACCAAATACACAACTCATTTACTAATGTAGACCACATTTTCATATTTTATCAAAATAAACCTTTAGGGTGAAAGTGACTAGTCATAAATAAAATAAAAATAATCTTTTTGGCACCGAATGTGATTACCACATTCTTTGTTTGCTTTTTTTTTACAAATAGTACAAAGGCACCTGTGCCTCTTTTTTTTTTAAAGAAAAGTACAATAAAACTTGTAATTTGTCATTCAATGCTCACTTCAACTTCTAAATATTTTTGGTCTTCTTCTTCATTTCACATTCTTCTCACACTCACTTACTGTTACAAAAACACAAAACCTTCATCAACAACAAGAACTTGAACCTTCATAAATCCACCTCTTGTGCTTCTCCTTTTCTTTTTTCTTTTTTTTTTTTTTTTTTTTTTTGCATATATGAACTTTCACCTAGAATTTCGCCCAAGCTTCCTCATAACTGTTACTCACCCAGTTCCAAGCTTCCTCGCCCAGACACACGCCTAACACACGCCCAGACCCTCGCCTAGCTCACCATCTCGCCCAGGCCCTAGTCTCTCGCCCTAGACACGCCCAACGCCTATCATCTCGCCCAACACTCGCCTAGCATCATTTGTCCCTCGCCCGAGAAGATCATGAACACGTGTATGGTTAAAGACATATCCTGAAATGAATCTAACGGTTCACATTTAAAAGTTCATTTTCGTAAATAATATGGGCGAAGTTCGATTTGGTAAGACAGTACTTGAAATGGTTCATTTTAAAAATTATCTCTTTTTCAAAGGCAGTAATATTGAGTCGGTTTCAATGCCACATGTAAGCTGCTGGTGAAATATTATTTTTGGAAAAAATTAATTAGGGGCTGAAAAAAAAACTGTGTTTTATTAGATAGTATAGATATAGATATAGATAGATGCATGAAATTAAGTACATCTTTAGTCCTCCTAATTATTTCTTTTGAATCATTTCTTTTGAATCAAATCTTTTGGCCAACAACATGTTTATTAGTTCGACATGCTAGCTAACATTTTTGAAACATCTCTTGATAACAATGATTTGAACACCTTCACCTTTACAGCCATTGAACAAGTGATGGTTTTAGTTAAATAAAAACAAAAATCTAAAGGTTTGATATCTTAACATAAAAAATTGAAAATTAAACTTAGAATGTGCTTTTGATTTGTTGGTTTACGTATTCCTTCACTCATTGATTCACACTTCGTAATATTTTAGTGGTGAGTTAATAAACCACCATTATAATTATTTGAGATCTATGGATATATGATGATGCTTGATTGCTTGTTCATAATTAATTCTTTCAACCAAAATAATGACATGAGCTCAACGTTTGTTTTTAAGAATAGTTGTATTGATCTATAATCCCACATAGGTCAATGTAAGAACCGTTTGATACTTTATATATATTATTCTACATCACGTTTGTTTAGTTGATGTTAGTATTATGTTGTTGGGTATTATTGTGAAGAATTAGAATTAGAATTCTAGTACTCAAATCTTCCAATAACTAATATTAAATTCTCTAACTTTTTTTTTATCTGTTTTTTCTTGCTGAGCTGATGTTGGTATTATGTTGTTAGGAATGATTATCAAGAATTAGAATTAGAATTCTAATACTTCTCAAATCATCCAATAACTAATATAAATTCTTTAATTTTTTTTTTTATTATTTCTTTTTTGTCTTAGGTGATGTTGGTATTATGTTGTTGGGCATGATTGTCGAGAATTAGAATTAGAATTCTAATACTTTTCAAATCATCCACTAACTAATATAAATTCTCTAAATTTTTTTTTGTCTTTTTGAGTTAATTGTATTTTGAAGCTCGAATTTCATGTCCAATAACTTGTATAAGTTGTTAACATATTTTTGTAATTTTTTTTTAGAATAAAAATTTTGTAATTCAACTAAAGTATTTTCTCTCTTTAGATACACAAAATTCATAACACAGTTAAATCAATTTATAAACCTTATAACTTTCCACAAATAAACAAACCCCTTGACAAACGACTAACGACCAAGAATACCTCATTAACTAGTCACATAAGAATTTAGCCTCAAAACCTATATCAAATGAACGAATTTTTCTAAATATTTATTTTGAATAAAAAGTCTTATAAGATGATCAAGATCCAAAATTTTATTTTGTGTCTCACATTCGTCTTACCGTTAGCATATAGATTTTTCATTCCACCAACCAATCAATCATCACAAACACGTTATTATTAGGCCCATCGTTAATAACCCACCATCCCAATAATAAACTCATCGTGAAACTAGTCGACGATAAATTCATAAATTCCTTGAAACGATGTCATAGTTATTATTAGGCTCCACGTTCATTTTTGCTAATGGTTGTATTTTTTTATAATCCCACATAGGTTACTAAGAGAAAATTTTGACGCTTTATATATCTAGTGTATACAGGTATTTGTAACTTGTGATCAGTATTATGTTGTTGGACCTAGTTGTCAAGAGACGAAAACATGTTTCTTCATTTCTTGAAGCATGTTCCAAAAACTAATATAAATTCTCACATTTTTTTAAAAATGATGTGATACTTTATAACTATGTTTGACACATGAGATTATGAAAAGATTATGCTGATTTGACACATGAGATTATGAAGAGATCATGAATTACTTATTCAAAAAAAAGTTACTTAAAAAATAATCTTTGTTCAACAGACATGACTGATAACTTATAAGAGATTATAACAAAAATAATCTTTCATAATCTCCTCTCAAAATAAAAGGTTACTTCAATAAATAATAAAAATAATCTCTTTTTATAATTTTTTTCAGCAACAGCACCAACACCATCATTATCAACAACACCAGCACCAGCACAATCTATTTTTGCCAAACATACCCTATATATGCCAAAAAACTAACAAATTCTCATATTTTCTGTAGAAACTTTTTAAAACGGTGTGATACTCTATGTGCTAATTGTTTTTCGATGCTCAAACATCATGTTTCTCGATGTGTAAATATCATGTTGAAGAACTTCTATAAGTTCTTGACATATTGTGCTAGATTTTTAATATGTGCGTAAATGTTTTTACATAATTAACAGAGATATAACTTTCATATCATTCTCTCTAAATCTTAGGGCACGTTTGTTTTGTGGGTTTTGACTCAAAAAATGGACTCAATCCTATATTTATTTGTTTGGTACACAAAAGCCACTAACTTACTCAGTTGGGAGGTTTTGAACAAAAGCCATTGCCATATTACTTGCAATCTAACTATAGCCACATGTTTTTTTTTTTTTTTTTTTTTTTATTTATTGCATAAAATAGCCAAATAATTTTTACTTTATTTATAAAATATACTTATTAATTATTATTTTCTCTTTCCTCATTTAATTTAAATAATATACAAAATTCAAATCCAAATTAAAATTGAAATCAAAAATCCAAATTCAAATCTTAATTCTAAACCCATTTATAAACCAAACAGACCCAAAGTTTTGTACTTCGGTCAAAGAAATGTCTTTCTTTGATGCATCAAAATTCATAACGTACTTGAATCAATCTCATATCCTTAAAGCTCTACACTGTAAAAAAATACGCTAAACTTCATGACACGTTAAATCCATAACTTAATTAGACATAATATGTGCCGGCCGCACTACATTTCATGAATCTAAAACAAGCAAACCAAAAAAATGACTCGACAGTCATGAAAACACTCTTTTAAAGTCACCATAAAATTTAGCTTCAAAAATTTCTCAATTAACTAATTTTCCCAAATAAGAAAAGATGTTCAAGATCCAAAACTTTGTTTTATGGCTCACATTTGCCTTGACCATTAGCCAGGTGGAATTTTCTTTACACCACCATCACAATTCATGAACACGTTATTGAAAGGCTTGTCATTAGGCATCCCATGAGCCCTTCAAACCCATAATATAATTCATCCTGGAACTAATGGATGTTAAATTCATAAAGTGCTTGAAACGATGTCGCGGTGCAGTGGTGGACCCGACTATATAAATGAGTATGTTTAGATTCTTTTTAATGATAATACAATGGGCCAACTAAACAACACATGTAATACAATTTTTTTAGACCAAATTCATTTTGAAAAAATATGAGTTTCAACAAAAAAAAAATATGACACTAGGAGACAAAAATCAATGAAGTTCTTGTGAACCCCTCGTAACCACCTTAAATATGCCCCTAGAATCAAAGCCCCGAAAATACATTCGTCGTCTGAGGCCCACAAAGCCCAACTATTGAAATTGAATATCATAGACATCTCGTACTATAGTCTATTTTATATTCTTCGAAACGATTTGGTCGTGTTGTAAGTGATAGAGTTATTAATTACCACACAGATGATAAGGATTAGAAATAGTACAAATGCACGAGTAAAAAGTAAATTTATGTATCTTATTTTTTCACGGTTAAAGAAAAGATATGGTGCTAGCTTATAAATCACAATGTATATTTAATTCTCGTTTTTATTTTTTACATAAAACTATTTCATTGTTTTTTTACAGCTTAATATCGGAGTCATTTGGACCCAAATTAAGCACATGAAACACATTTGTCATACCGGACGGCCGCACATTGACGACCGCTTATGCCAACTATTTGAAACTGAGTTTCCTCGAGAGGACTCGAACTAGTCGATTTCGTATTGTCGAAACATGTGGGTGTGTTGTGAGTGATAGAGTACTGAGTGCAGATTCTTAGTTACTTCAAAAGGCAAAAAATGCGTATTGCGATAGCGAAAATGCATGTATCCTTATTGTATTTTGCCTTGATACATTGTATGAAATTTATAGATTTTATATGTCCCGCACTTGTCAGCGATAATCTATGTCACTAGCTAATACACTAGAGTGTAAAACAGATCACATTCATTATCTAACCTGAAACTGAGATAATGAACAGAGTGTGGCATTCAAATTCATTTTAATGTCAAAACAAGATATATGCCCTACATTAAAACGTGACATACTAGTAGTTACAAAAAGTAAAGAGACATTCTTATCCACATATATTTAAACATATAAATGCCTTCATATATATTTTGGTAATGGTTTTGTGCAAAACTGCAAATGGATTTCTTACTCAATGGGCAATTTAAACAAGCAGGGGCTGCAACCGTGCGTCATGAAAAAGCACCAATACCAATTAACACCAGAAAAGAGAGTCGAACACATGTTTGTCTTGTCGCATATTCTTTATCAACCCATTTTTCCATATGTAGTAAAGTTAGACCGGTCACTAAATAACAGTACTGAAACTTGGTATAATTCATTTACCGGTTTATTTTGTTTGAGACCAATTTATATCCATAAAACTAACAGCTCCCACTTGGATATATCTTAATAGAGTGATCACATCGGTTAGCGTCTAGCAACACTTCGATGCCTCTAGTACGAATCGAGTAAGGCTCCTGGAAAACCTTTTAATGATTTCTCATTATTATTATCCTTTTGTTTCTAATACCACGTTAAATAAAGATATGGAATTAAGTCATTCTTTATAAAACTATTCTGTTTCTCGTTGTAAGTGATTGACCAAGATTACAGAATCATCTAAACATATTTAGGGGGATTTAAAAGGCCGCACAAACATCTTGTCAACCCTCTACTGAGGCCCAAAGAGTATTAAACTCCAAATAAATTTGAAGGAACAAATTCTATCTTGACTACAAGAATAACCCATAAACTTTGTAACATTTACTCAAAAACAACCCTTATGACTACCGCCACGATAGCATTAAGTTGCTTCACAGAAATGCACTACATTCATGACATTTATCTGGTATCTCAAGTCTGAGGATAACTATTCATAATTTACTTATAACAATATCCATAAAGTAAATTATGTAGTTGGGATAAGTCCTATATTAAATTCATTGAATATCATCCGAAATTGGTATGCATTCTCATCAATATACTTTCAAGTATATTCTACCACATCTCTCAGATTTGTCTTAGTTTAATGATACTCCCATATCATTAATTGACAACGGACATTTAGAATAACTTAGTTACTCACGGATTAAACATGCAAATATAGGACAACAATATTATAAATGAAAATAAATATAATCCAAACTTTATTTCATTGAAAATAATAAATGTTTTACAATATCCTTTATCCAAATAAAAAATCAAAAACTAAAAACAATTAACACAAAACAATTAACAAAATTAACAAACAACAAAATTAACACAAATTAACAAAAATTGAAAACAATTGCCAAAAATCAAAAATTATCCTCGGCTGTAATGTGGTACCACTGTCGAGAGTAAGAAAAGGAGAAGAGAAAGAATCAAACAATGAGAGGGTTTGAGGAAAGAATCAAACAATAAGAGGGGTTGAGATGCATCATACACAGTGGTGCGAGTGTGGGTTGCGGTGGTGGAGATGGTGGTGCGGTGAAGTAGTGGTGGTGAATAGTGGTGGTGTAGTGGTGGTTGCTGTATTTCTGGTAGATCATTGCCTTTGCTGACTGAAAACTGACTAAAAATTACAGTCATTCTAGTGATTTTATAGAATAATGGTTGCACCCTTTAGTGACTAAATTGTTGAGTAACTGAATCTTATAAACTTTTTCTTATTAAAACTTTAGTAACAATAGACTTTTAGTGATCCCTTTGTTACTTTTATTTTTTTAGTGGGAGTTGATAAATTAGCTTTTAGTGATTGTTTCTTATCTTTTGCTCACACTTGTGTTAGTGAGAAAATGTCATTAATTTTGTAGTGTCTACACGCTCTTGAAAAAAAACTCATTACCAATTCAGATATATATTAAGATAAAGTTTTCATTTTGAGTGACTCAACTTGACGAGTCTTCATTTGTTGCCTGCAAATAAGATGTTGGATACTAAGAGGAAACGTCAATAAACTCATATGTATTTTATGAAGTTCATAATCTTTTTAAAAAAACAAGGACAAAAAATAAAGCAATTAAACAATAAAAAAGCCTTTTGAATATTAAGAGGATATAGCACCACATGAAAACCAATTACATGTCGTATATATTCAAATGTTCGATTGATTAATGAAGTAAAAACTTAGTGATTAATTCATATGTAAAAAGATGTACAATTTAATTAAGTATTGTGATGGATTGAATGACGATGATGGATATGATCACACGTTAAAATATACAAAAGAGGGATTAAAAACCATATAGAGGCATAAGGGTCTATTCCCAATTATTTTTAGAGTAAATTGTATTTTTGGTCCTTAAGGTTTAGCCAAATTGCAGGTTCAGTCCTTAAGGTTTCGAAAGTGCAACGGTGGTACTCATTTTAAAACGTTTGCTGGATGTTTGATCCTTGATCAACATCAAATGACAAAAATACCCCTGTTTTCTTTTGTTTCTATTTTCTTTTCATATTTCTTACATAAATGGTCACTTTCTTGTGCTAGGTTTTACAAAATTCGTCCCGATTTTTTTTTAATATTAGTATTATTTTTTTAATTCAAAAAATATTCAAAGATATTCCAAAAAAAAATTAGTTTTTTATCACATAAGAGGTTTTTTTTATTTTAATATTTTTCTATAGAATTATTAATACGTTTTTTATATGTTTTTGTTCTTCTTTTACGTTTTTGTTCGTTTTTTTTTACGTTTAAGTTCGTCTTTTATGTTTTCGTCCGTTTTAACGTTTTACGTTTTCGTCCGTTTTTTACGTTTTCGGCCGGTTTTTACGTTTTCGACCGTTTTTTACGTTTTCGGGCAGGTTTTTTACATTTTCGTCCGTTTTTTTACGTTTTCGACTGCTTTTTTACGTTTTTGTCCATTTTTTTAAGTTTTCAACAGTTTTTTATGTTTCGTTTGTTTTTTCCCGTTTTCGTCCATTTTTTTTACATTTTTGACCCCCTATTTTCTTTATTATTTTTTTTTTTACATTTTTCCCGTTTTCGTCTATTTTTTACGTTTTCGTTCTTTTTTTTTATGTTTTAGTCTATTTTTACGTTTTCATCCATTTTTTTTACATTTTTGTTTGATTTTTTTTACTCTTTTGTTCATTTTTTTTACGTTATCAACCTTTTTTTATGTTTTCTCCATTTTTTTACGTTTTTATCTAATTTTAAAGGTTTTCGGTCGAAAACATAAAAAACGGCCAAAAACGTAAAAAGTGGAGGAAAACATAAAAAAATAGACGAAAACGTAAAAAAACAGACGAAAATGTAATAAACAGACGAAAACATAAAAAAATGGTTGAAAACGTAAAAAAAAGGATGAAAACATAAAAAATGACGAAAACATTAAAAATGGGCGTAAACGTAAAAAAACGAGAACGTAAAAGAAAGAGACGAAAACAAAAAAAGGCCGAAAATGCCAAACAACTGACGAAAAAAAGCGTAAAGAACAGACAAAAACGTAAAAAAACGGATGAAAAAAAAAAATTGAAAACGTAAAAAGAACGGACGAAAACGTAAAAGACGGTTGAAAACGTAAAAAACGAACGAAAACGTACAAACCCGTACAAAAACGTAAAAAAATGGACAAATATGTAAAAGCAAAAGAAAACGTAAATAAACGATTGAAAACAACGGACGAAAACGTAAAAAACCGAATGAAAACGTAAAAAAATGGACGAAAACATAAAAACAGCCGAAAACGTAATAAAAAAGTTGAAAACGTAAAAAAATGAACGAAAACGTAAAAATCCGAACAAAAACGTAAAGAAATTAATATATTTTGGACTTTTCTCTTCGAATTTAAAAAAAAAATTATGTAAAAAAAAAATTAAATTTTTTTGGAATATCTTTAACATTTTTTGAATATTTTTCGAATAATTTTGAATTAAAAAAATAATACTACCTCCGTCCCATTTTTATTGTCCACCTTGACTTTGACTAGTCTTTCTAGTTCAACTTTTACCATTAATATATTTATTTGTGTTATATAATACTTGATGAAAATTATACCAACTAAAAATACATTTAAAACCCAATATATTCATATATTTTTCATCAAGTATTATATAACATAAACAAAAATAATTATAGTTAAAGTTGAAGAAGAAAGACTAAAAAAATCAATAGTGGACAATAATTTTGGGACGGAGGGAGTACTAATTGTAATAGTTAATTAAAAAAAAATCGGGATGAATTTTGTAAAACCTAGCACAAGACAGGGACCATTTATGTAAGAAATATGAAAAGAAAATAGAAACAAAAGAAGACAGGGATATTTTTGTCATTTGATGTTGATCAGGGACCAAACATGCAGCAAACGTTTCAAAATGAGGACCACCGTTGCATTTTTGAAACTTTAAGGACGGAACCTGCAATTTGGCTAAACCTTTGGGACCAAAAATGCAATTTACTCTTATTTTTATGTATCTGTATGAATTAAATTGATATGTGCACATATCAATTCCCGTGTCTTTAATTATTTTTATTTTCTTAGAAAGCAACAATATATTAAAGGGAGGTGATTTGTACACTCATCAAATTGATTGGTTCACTCTATTTTAAGTTTTTTGACATTTATACCCTCACATTACTTTACACATTTTTTACTCTGTGGGGGTATAATTATCAACACACTCTAAAATAATGTGTGTCAATCAATTTAATGAGTGTACAAATCACCTCCCTATATTAAAACCCACCACAAAGGAAAACAAAATACGAAAAGAAGGCATCCCAATCAAAATAATCAAGCAAATTAAATGGCTGAGGAACCCAAGAGTTCAACATGTAAAGTGCAAAGGACCAAAAGTGTCCAAATGGAAACAAGAGTTGACATACTTTGATTAACTTTTTTTTTTTTTTTTTTTTTTTTTTTTTGAACAATACTTTGATTAACTTCAATATTATGATGTCCAGCAATTGAGTGGTACAAACCATGACAAAATTCTAATGTTCCATTCCCAATTGAAAGGATAGAAGGACTAGAAAAACAAGGAGCAAAGGAGCAAGAACAAAAATATAGATAAGACAACAATAGGGTAGGTTTTTACTGACGCAAAAGCTATATAAGAAAGCCTTCGGTTATCATTAATTTCCATCATCACCGCAAAACACCCGCAACATTTTTTTTCATTAACAAACAAACATGACCTCTGAGCCCATGGAGACGGAACTTGTGTTCACTCTACATAGGGGCTTAGACCTAAAAAATCCAAAGCACCAAAAATGCTCAAGAAAGTGAAGAAACCATACGTGCTTGTATCCGTTGAAGACTATCCCGTAAAGTTCAGAACCAGGACTGATGAAAAAAATGGTTCAAATCCTGTTTGGGAATCTAGATTCAAGTTCATGTTTCAAACACCTGATCCTAATGTCACTGTCCATAAGGCTGTTGTCTTTGAGATTCAGGATGCATCCTTGACTGTCGACAAAAGTATGGGCAAAGTCAGAATTCCACTCGAAGATTTACTCTCTGGAAATGGCGAAGAGGTTAGCTACGCGGTTCATTTATCAAACGAGTTGGTTAAGGGAGAAATTTTCATCTCTCACAAACGCAACATTATCCAAAGGGGTGATTGTGGCGAAAACGTTCCAGCCATTAAGATTTCAGATGACCCTCCTCCTCCTCCTGGATGTGGTCCCATGGAAATCCTAAAAAGCTTAGCAACATGCTTTATGCTGGCCCATGGTATCGCAGCTGTGATGCCTGAGCTCAACTGATCCTAGAGCCGAGGGCGCGTGTACTTCAGTTTACGTTGATACTGGTATTTACTTTGTATTTTGGTTGTATTTTAGGTTGCACTATCATTTTAGGTCTATTTAGCTATCCGTCATCGTTATAGTCCATGGGTTTGATTTAGTGTTTATTAGACATATGGTTTAGAGAATTAATCCACTACAACAATCGGATGAACGGGCGAGGAGACTTTCGCCGGACCATGTCCCCGGCGAAAGTCACTAAACGACAAAACAAAATCTGACGTGGCACATAAATACGCTGACCTGTTATGGAAAATTCAACAAACACTTTCGGCGGGGACATGTCCCCGGCGAAAGTAAGTTTGATTTTTATCAAACTTTGACCAGCTAGTCAAAAATTCAACGTAACCTTTCTCCGGGGACTTGTCCCCGCCGAAAGTGTATTTTACGTTTACCAAAATTTGACCAAAGTCCAAAGCATGCTAATTGTACGCGGAAAAATTCCCGCCAAACCTTTCCCCGAGGACATGTCCCCGGCAAAAGTAATATTTACAAAAATACACTTTTATGCAACTATTAATACATAACTAAAACCCCGATGCTTGGAAAAACATAAATAACCTAATCGTCAATTCTCACAAAACACACGTAACAATATAATGGCTGATTACACGCCGGAAAAAGAGTGGTCACTGGTTTTATCGTCGATATATCTCTTTACTCGAGTTCTTGATACGTATGGGTCAGAAATTTATGATGAATATGGTTCTTATAAGAACATAGACCCGTTGATGAGAGATCGCATTCTGGAATGGTTAAGGAAAGAGCCATTCTACAGGGTGTATTTGGACTGTGATGCTTTTGGTGTTGGAGGAGAAAACACGCTGGAAGCTGAAGCAATGTTTGAGCAGTTCGTCAAGCAAAGGAAGGAAAAAGGTGAAGCTGAAAAAAGCCCGTTCGATTACACATTTGATGATGCGGAAATAGGGTAACAAATCTTGAAGCATTGTTTGAACAGTTCGTCAAGCAAACGAAGGGAAAAGATGGTGCAGGTTCTAGCAGAGTGGGAGGTAGCAGGGAAAAAAATTGAATAGGTGATGTTTGTTATGGTCTATGTGGTGTGTATCATATCGTTTGAGTTGTTTCGTTTGCTTGCCGAGTTGTTTCGTTTGATCTGTTTCGTTTTGTTGTCAAGTTGTTTCTTTATGCATGTGTAATTAAGTATTGGAAAAGGGGTGTTTGGAAACCATAATCTTGTTAACTAAGAACATGGTCAGCTTTACAAATCCAGCATATGCTTTGATTTATAAAATACTTGACAGATACATACTACAAGAACAACAACAACATCAACAACTACAAGAACAACTACTACTTTGATCAACAACATCAACAACAACATCAACAACATCAACAACAACAACAACAACAACAACTACAAGAACAACAACAACTACGTATACCATAGAAAGATTTTCAGCGCCCAATAAATCCCACAAAACCGCGAAAGAAAATGATCCATATTTTGCTCAAGATGATCATGTTGTGTCAACGCACACTTTTCAAGAAACTAAAGGTGCTGAATAAAAGGTTATTACATAATGATCCATCTTTTGCTCAAGATGATCATAGTGTCCAAGGTAACAACAATGGTAGTAATTCTTTCCTTTTTGATACATCTTGTTCCTTTAACATAATACGTATACCATAGCACCTATACTTGGTCATTTAACATAATACGTATACCATAGCACCTATACTCGGCCGTTTAACATGATACGTATACCATAGCACCTATACTCGGCCGTTTAACATGATACGTATACCAATAGCACCTATACTTGGTCATTTATCATGACACGTATACCATAGCAACTGTACTCGGCCGTTTAACATGATACGTATACCATAGCACCTATACTCGGCCGTTTAACATGATACGTATACCAATAGCACCTATACTTGGTCATTTAACATGATACGTATACCATATCAACTATACTCGGCCGTTTAACATAATACGTATACCATAGCACCTATACTTGGCCGTTTAACATGATACGTATACCAATAGCACCTATACTTGGTCATTTATCATGATACGTATACCATAGCAACTATACTCGGCCATTTAACATGATACGTATACCATAGCACCTATACTCGGCCGTTTAACATGATACGTGTACCATAGCACCTATACTCGGGCGTTTAACATGATACGTATACCATAGCATCTATACTTGATCATTTAACATGATACGTATACCATAGAAAATTTTTAGGTTAAATTTAAATTGATGTGTTATTAATTTTAGTTATTGAAAATGATAAAAAAGATTTTTTTTAATATGGTAATTGATTAAAAAAACTTTTGCCGGGGACATGTCCCCGGGAAAACCTTTTCACGTTTTTTATTTTTCCCTCCCATCTTTATACTTTATCCCGCCATAACCTTCCCCGGGGACATGTCCCCGACAAAAGTCTTGCTAAAAGACAAACATAACCTTCCCCGGGGACTTGTCTTCGGCGAAAACTTATCGTAAAAATCACCTCAATTATTAACCTCATCTGCTTTCACAAATGAGATGAAAAAAAAAAAAAAAAACACACCAAACTCAGCAGCTTGCTCCATCTCAGCCCTTCATCTTCATCACCGGACCACCGCACCACCACTACATCATCGCTACTTCCATCACCACTACATAACGGTTCATTCATTTTCTCTTCTTACTATATATTGAGCATTGATATTTTATAACTCTTTGACTAGATTTGAGGGGAGGGGTCTTATGTTTCTGGCGTGATTAATGTTAGTTCGGATTAGAAATGATATTAATCCATAAAGGATCTTATTGCAACCCTGTTCCTTATTATGGTTTTCGTTTACTCCATATATGTATATTTTTTTTCTTATTATGTGTGGAAAACTAGAAGGGGGGGGTTGAATAGTTTTGCCAATTTTAATTTAGTTTCAAAAACTTTAGATTCGTTAATATGTGAGATCTTATGGATGTAGAGAAAGTATAGATCTAATGATAAAGCAAGTAAATAAAGTAAAGCAAAGGGATAGAAAAGACACAACCGATGTATAGTGGTTCGGCTACAAGGACACCTTCCTTGCCCTACTCCACTCCCCGAGTCACCTACTCGAGAGTTCAAGCACTATGTCAACAAACTCCTTCACTTGGCGGAGAAGCCTTCACAACGTTGCTTACACCTTTTTCGGTACAAAGCTAGATACCGAGTCCGTAGCACGGTGGACCAAACCAACACGACTATTACACAACAAATATGTGAAATATCAAATACAAGATCTTCGCTACAGAAATCTTGCGGAGTGACAAATCAATCAAGGACCCCTTGCTTGGATGACTTGTAGAATGCTCGTGATCTCGCCTTAGAGAAGGACCTATATGAGGATCACAATAGAAAGAAAGAAGAACAACTCTCTAGATCAAGTGATCTATATGTTAGAAGAGAATGAGAGTGTTTGAGAGATTTAGTAAGAAGAGGGGTGAGTTAGAATGAAGAAATGGCTCTCTATTTATAGGCAAAATCTTCCACTGTTCCCCGGATCCCACGGATCCCTCCCACTTGGGATCCGTCTAGTGTAATCCTAGGGATCCGTGGAACGCTCCTCTTTGCCCATGGGTTTTTTGGTTATGGGTTATGGGTTGGTCCATGGGTTTTCTTTAGATTCAATGTATCTAAGTATACATTGTATCTAGCCAACTTGGGTATGGGTTATGATCCATGGGTTATGGTCCATGGGTTGTGGTTTTTACCCATCCTAATAAACTATTACAACAAATGCTTAATTACTACATTTTTGTATTTAAATGGCTATATGTAAATGCTTTACAAAAATAACATGTATCCTTATAATTATACTTAAGATAACATTATATTTGTTATCAACAAAACACAAAGAGATCGCAAAATATTAATAAACGTTTTTACGGTTTATTTGTATTAACAATCTCCCCCTTTTTGTTGATGACAAAACATAATGTTATGATGAGTAAAACTTAAGAATAGATGTAAGTTTTGAAAGCCCTAAGTTTTACTTCTTCTCCCCTTTTTGTCGAAACAAAAAGTTAACCCTTCGAAGAAATAAAAGTGTGGAAAAATTAGTCCATGTATCGCTAACTCCCCCTTAACGGTAGCTCCCCCTAGCTTGGGGCGTCAAGTGAAGAAAAAAAATCCTACAAAGAGAAAGGTTAGTAACATGCTTAAATAATCTTGTGATTGCCGATAATCAAGATTTGGAGCCAAGGTATGTAAACAAGGCCTTGTAATAAAACAACAAATTGTAGTGGTATTTATGCCAGCTACAAGCATGTAAAAATAAGAACAAGACTTGTTCTTGAAAATGACTTCAAAAGAAAAAGTACTAAAAATAGAAAATAGTAGTAATGATTCCTTCCATGCTTGCATAAGGTTATGGATGGAGGTTTGGATGAGTAATGGTATTGATGCGATCAAGGATGAGGTTGAGTATGAATCGCATTTCTTCCCTAACTTCTATTTCAATTTCCCTAGTGGATTGGCAATGTTCACAATGTAAGTGATGTGGGTAATGAGTATGGAAATCTTCCGGTTTGTTTTGATTTGTGAGTTGCGAAAGTTGTGGTGGAAAAATAGGAAAATACGGATCAAAGTCCAGAATGATTGGAAGTGGTGGTGGGAAAGAACCTAGATGTTCTTGTAGTTTAATGGGAGCAAAAGGTGGTGATGTTTCAAGATCATTGAATATTGTGTTTGGAGAAGTTGGAGGTGTCAAAAAGGCTAATTCTTTTGCTTTGGTTGTTGAGATCTTGTTGGAGTCGTAAGGAGTTCCAAAAGAGTGATTTTAGGTGGTGAATGATTTGGCGATGAAGTTGGTGTACTCGTTGGTGATGAAGGAGGTGCTATAATGGAAGCATCTTGTGGTGAGTTAGTTGATGGTGATGATCCATAGGATGATGGTTTTCCTAAGCAACAAGATCGGATGTTAATCCGTGCGGATATCCTAGAGTTTGATTTTGGTATTTTGGAAGGTGGAAGTACAAAGGTTTGGGTTTCATGGAGATGATTGTTTGTACTAGGTGATTCATCTAAAGGGTTTGTGGATGACATGGTGTATATTTTTTTGTGAGGATGAGATGGATTATGCAAGCATTTTGGGAGTTCTATATATAGAAAAAAAAAAAGCATTGTAATGAATGCTTGACCCAAAATATGGATTAAAATCTAATGATTAGATATGACTTTAAGGCATGTGATCATGAGAACACAAGCATTAAAGAGCATACTCCCAAAAATAAAACAAATGTGGATTTTTCATCCAAAGTGAGAAAAATAGAAGGTAAAAACAGCTTCTGTCT
Source organism: Chrysanthemum makinoi (assembly GCA_910596185.1). NCBI lineage: Eukaryota > Viridiplantae > Streptophyta > Magnoliopsida > Asterales > Asteraceae > Chrysanthemum > Chrysanthemum makinoi. The sequence continues at coordinate 19,654,576 of OU343220.1, forward strand.
CACGGATCCCACGGATCCTTCCTTTGAGGGATCCGTCCGGATGAAAATTTGGGATCGTGGGTGCAGTGATTCAAGCAGACAAAATTTTCCTTTTGGAAACATTTTTGCCTAGTGTGTGCCTATATGCAAACTATTTGGAGTTGTGGTTATCTCGACCCCTAAGAAGAAAAAGAAAAATAAACTAGAAGTAGAAAAAGCATCCTATTGAGATAACCCGAAAACACATATTTAGTACTTGAGTACGTAATTTAGTGTTATCAATGCTCCTAATTCATTGTTGCTTAAATGAATGTACCCGAAAATACATATTAGTTATGTGTCCCCTTTAGCATTCAAAAGACATGAGATGCAATGAAACGGGTTTTTACTTTGTATTAATAATGAAAAAGCGATTTGTCCTAGACGTGAGAAATTGCTTTTGTGAAATTGATACGGGAAGGTATCATTCTTTTAAAAAACATTTTGAAAAGAGGTTTTCTTTGAAAATGTGTATGTAGTTATGTGTTTGCAACTTGTAAGAAAAATAAGAAAGCTATAAGTGGAAAACTTATCTTGGGTTTTGAAAATTCCCGTATTGTTTGTGAGTTGTGCGTGAAATAGAGATCCTAGACTCAGAAAGAAGAAGGCTAGTGTTTACATACCTTGTAGAGTCAAATAAGTTACGACGTTTGTTCCATTAGACCAAGACCAAGACGAAGTAGGTTGAATTGTTCCCGCTTCAACGGTTTGGTGAGGACGTCGGCTATGTTGTCTTCGGATGCTACCTTCTCAATAGAGATGTTCCCCTTTTGAACATTGTCTCTTAAGAAGTGATGACGAATCTCTATATGCTTTGTGCGAGAATGCAATCCGGATTCTTGCTTAAGTCGATGGCACCTTTGTTGTCACATAGGATGGCTATGTCGCTTAGATGAATGTCGTAGTCGACTAACGCTTGTTTCATCCATAGTGCTTGTTGGCATGCTTTACCGGCGGAAACGTACCGCTTCGGTTGTTGATATTGCTAGTGCCGTTTGTTTCTTAGAAAACCAAGATGTTAAACAACATCCCATGAAAGTACATACCCCACTTGTACTTTTTCTATCAACGTAATCACTGCATGGTCGAATCTGCATATACAATTGTTTCTACTTCCGTGCCCTTAGGATACCATAATCCTAATTGTGTTGTACCCTTAATGTATCTAAATATCCTTTTACGGCTTCTAGGTGTGATGTTTTAGGGTCTTCTTGAAACCTAACACATAAGCAAACACTAAACATGATATCCGGCCTACTTGCCATGAGGTAGAAAAGACTACCTATCATGCCACGATATTTAGTATTATCGACGGATTCGCCATCTTCATCTTTTGTGAGTTTGGTGTCGGATGACATTGGTGTCCTAATTGGTTTTGACTCTTCTAGACCGAATTTCTTTAACATCTCTTTTATGTATTTAGATTGATTAAAGAAGATATCATCTTCTACTTGTTTGATTTATAGACCAAGAAAGAAACTAAGTTCTCCCATCATACTCATCTCGAACTCGTCATGCATGATTTTAGAGAAATCATCACACATGTCTTGACAAGTGGATCCGAATATAATATCATCTACATATATTTGCACTATGATTATATGTGACTCTCTTTTCTTAGTAAAAAGTGTGTTGTCAACTAACCCCATGGTATAGTTGTGTTTAATTAAAAATGACTTGAGTCTATCATACCAAGCTTTTGGAGCTTGTTTAAGACCGTAAAGGGCTTTCTTTAATTTATACACATGTTTGGGTTTTTCAAAATCGATGAAGCCCGGAGGTTGAGCTACATATACTTCTTCATTAATGAAACCATTTAGAAAAGCGCTTTTGACATCCATTTGATAAAGCTTTAGATCATTAGCACAAGCATACGCAAGAAGTATTCTTATAGACTCTAATCTAGCCACGGGGGCATAGGTCTCATCAAAGTCTATTCCTTCTTGTTGGTTATACCCTTGGGCAACGAGTCTAGCCTTGTTCCTAGACACTACTCCATTTGCATCTAATTTGTTTTTATAAACCCATTTGGTTCCTATTATGGTTTGATTACTAGGTGGAGGGACAAGTGTCCAAACATCATTAGAAACAAATTGATTTAGTTCTTCTTGCATAGCCATTACCCAACTCTCATCTTTTATGGCTTCTTGTGTATTCTTAGGTTCTATGGTCAAAACGAAACAAAACAAGCTACTTTGGTTTTGAACTTGAGACCTTAATGTTCGTTCGTTTAGCTTTTCTATGACTTTATCTACGGGGTGATCTTTGGACTCTTTGATATTTATGACTTCATCATTTAAAGGTTCTTCTTCTTCATTTATCTTTTTCTTAATTACTATAGCTTCACTTTCTATAATCTCGTCATCGACAAGAGGTGGAGAGGGTTTGGGTGGACTTTCATCAAATTTTATATTTAATGACTCTTCTACCTTCATTGTTTCTTTGTTAAATATGACGTAAGCTTTGCTATTTGGAGAGTAACCTAGAAAGATACCTTCGGTTGATTTAGGATCAAATTTTGTAAAGTAATATTTAGTGTTAAGAATAAAACATTTGCTTCCAAAGACTCTAAAGTGATTTAACGTAGGCTTTTTGCCTCAGAGTAACTCATATGGAGTTTTACCTAAGATTGGTCTAATTAAGACTCGATTGAGTATGTACGTTGAAGTATCAACGGCATTACACCAAAACTTTTGAGGTATGGATTGTTCATTAAGCATGGTTCGACTCATTTCTTGTAAGGTTCTATTCTTTCTTTCTACTACCCCATTCGATTGTGGAGTGCGTGGAGCCGAGAAGTTGTGAGTAATACCATTAGCGTCACAAAAGGCTCCAAATTGCACTTCATTATCGAATTTCCTACCATGATCCGTCCTAATAGACACTATAGGACTTCCTAGTTGTCTTTCGATCTTTTTGCTTAATATTTGAAAATAATTAAAGGTTTCCGTTTTGTTCTTTAAAAAATTTGTCAATGTATACCTAGAGTAATCATCCACTATGACCAAAGTGTAGTAGTTGCCTCCATAACTTTGGATAGCGGATGGACCAAATAAATCCATATGTAGTAATTCTAGACACCTAGTTGTAGACACCATGTTTTTAGCTTTATGACTAGAATGAGCTTGTTTTTCTACATTACAAGCATCACAAAAGTGATGTTCATATTTTAACTTAGGTAGATCTCTTACTAGATCTTTGGATGATAGCGATTGAAGAAGTCGCATGTTGGTGTGACCAAATCTTGGATGCCATAAGGTCCAAGTATCATCCATAGAGGTAAGACATAGTTTGTCTTTAGGTTCATTACCGATTTTAATGACATAGACTCCATGTTTCCTAATTCCTTTTCTTATGGTTATGCCATTTTTAATAAGTAAATTACTGTCGTCCTTGTGGTTTGCGTTGACCGCACAGTTTAGTCCTTTGACCAAAAATAGTTGCACCGTTATCCTTAAGTGTGAAACGTTATGCAGATTCGTCCTCCATCCAACTGGGCCACAACTCCCACTAACGTCATAACTAAGGTTTTAAAGGGTATATCCGCTATTTCCCAGCAATGTGTGGTATATCACATAAATCGTCCAAAGTGGTATATCACCACTCACCACACACACACAAAACATAAAACACACACATCATCATCACCATTCTCTCTCTTTAACCTAGCCGTATCCTTAAACCACCACCATCCACACAGCACACTACACCACCCACCTCAAAACACTCCCCACTCTCCCTCTTTCCATCCATGGTCAGCGCCTAAAACCCTCCCCCACCTCGTTTCTTTTTACCGAATGGCCACCCGGATAATTAACCCCACCATAGCACCACTAAGGTTCTTTTACCCCATAGCACCCCCTGTTTTACCCCCAGGTGCCAACAACACACACGGGCTGGATTGGCTCTCAATATGTGTACCTAATTAATTGATGGTTGGGATCAATTCAAAGAAGCACAAGGGTGAGATTTTGGCTGTTTCATCTCACACAAGAAGCACATTAGCAAGAAACACGAATTAAGAGAGAAGCACTTTTAGTATAAATAGAAAATTGGTGAAAATGTAAAAGTTGTCTAGAATTTTTGTTCTAGTTCCAACTTATGTTTATTGTCATTTACTTTCCTTGTCAATTTTTAATTTTCAATGCAATTTAATTTCAAGTTAACTTAAATTTCAGTTCTTGCAATTTATTTTACTTAACTGCTATTTTAATTGAAGTGCATCATTGATCAAGATTGTTAAGAGATTGTTTTTAATATCCATGGTTTTGACCCATTTTGGTGTTCAAATAGTTTTAGTTTAGTGATTAAGTTAATATATTTGATGTTGCAATTGGTTTGTAGTGGTTACAATTAGTTTAGAGTAGCTTTTATTTAAATACCATTTTTTTTCTTGTGTCCTTTCGGTTTGAGATCACCCCACATCTACGTTGATGCCTTTTATTTATCACATCAGACCCTCTTTTCAGCCCCACATAAGTTTATTTGAATCTTGGTTATGCTAACTCTAATTTGTGTAGCTTGTATTGGCTTTGGAAGAACTTTTTGTGGCTCAAAATAAGCTCCAAACACTTGTTAAAAGGTGAGGCGCTATTTTTGAGGGTTGGGAAGATGATGTTGTGTTTTACCTGTGAAGAAGAAATACCAAATTGGTTTCGAGAAAAATAAAGTGGGAGGGGGCGGCATATTTTAGGTGTAGGTTAAAAAGTATTTTGTGGGTGGATGTGGAAGACAAGACGGATATACCCTCATGGGTTAAGTGAGTTAGTGGGATTTGGTGGGCCGTTGGATGGAGGGACGAACGGTGCATAACGCTTCACACTTAAGGACTTAACGGTGCAACTTTTTTGGTCAAAGGACGAAACCCTGCGGTCAACGCAAACCACAAGGACGAACGGTGTAATTTACTCTTTTTTAATATCTTACTACCGGTTCTAGTAAAAAGTACATTGCACTTTTTATCACATATTTGTCCTATACTCAAGAGGTTAAAGTTTAGGTTTTCTACGTGACACACATCGTTAATGGTTAGAGATTTGTTAGAAATCGTACCTTTACCAATGATTCTACTTTTGCTATTTCCAAACACCACATTACCTCCATTGAAGGATTCATATGTGGAGAATAGATCTCTATTTCCGGTCATGTACCTCGTGCACCCGCTATCCTTGACTCATTCATCCGGGTCTAGGTTGACCTTTAAGCATACCTAAGACAATAATAAACTCAAAAGTTTGGTCCTCATTTGTTCATGGGTCCATTAGTGTTAAACATTCCATTCATGTTAGATATGTATGGATCAGATGAGTATGCATTCCATGGAGCAAAGTTTTGAAAAAGAAAACCATTTTGCATAATTGGGTTCCATCCCATTTGATGGTTACTTCTTGGATAAACGTTATTAGGTCTCCTAGATGGATTATGTTTTGAAAAAGATGGAACTTTGTTTCTTGCAAAAGTAGGATTATATTTTGGAGGTGGTTGTCTAGTGGTGACATGAGTTGGTTTCTTCCTATTAACGATAACAAACTCTGTTCTAGATGAAGAAGCTACGTTATTACCACTGTTTGCTATAGCAGATCCACGAATCCCAGGCTGCACACTAGCCGGTTCCCTTCTCAATTTTATTATTTTCAACTTGTTGGTTGCCTTGATGAGTTACAACTAAAGAATTCTAAATTTCTTTAGAGGTTCTAAGCATAGAAATTATTTCGAATTCCTTTTTCTGTAAAGCATTATATAAAACCATTTTTGCTTCACTATTTTTAGAAAGCTTTTTCTTCAATTCATCATTTAGTTTATCATGAGGTATGTTAACTACATTCCCTTTATCATCTTTTGAGGTAGCCTCAAAATCGCCTTCAACAATAATGTACCAAAGATCAATATCTTTAGATTTCACATATGTTTCGAATCTATTTTTCAAATATATAAAACCATTAGTTTCAAGTAGTGGTGGTCGTTGCATAGATTGCCCTTCCTTATAATTTTTAGAACCCATAGTGATCGAAAAGTTTTTAAAATACAATTTTACTTTAAAACTTTTATAAACTTAGCTCTTGATGCCAATTGTGGAAAACTAGAAGGGGGGGGGGGTTGAATAGTTTTGCCGATTTTAATTTATTTTCAAAAACTTTAGATTCGTTAATATGTGAGATCTTATGGATGTAGAGAAAGTATAGATCTAATGATAAAGCAAGTAAATAAAGTAAAGCAAAGGGATAGAAAAGACACAACCGATGTATAGTGGTTCGGCTACAAGGACACCTTCCTTGCCCTACTCCACTCCCCGAGTCACCTACTCGAGTTCAAGCACTATGTCAACAAACTCCTTCACTTGGCGGAGAAGCCTTCACAACTTTGCTTACACCTTTTTCCGGTACAAAGCTAGATACCGAGTCCGTAACACGGTGGACTAAACCATCACGACTATTTTACAACAAATATGTGAAATATCAAATACAAGATCTTCGCATGAAATCTTGTGGAGTGACAAATCAATCAAGGACCCCTTGCTTGGATGACTTGTAAATGCTCGTGATCTCGCCTTAGAGAAGGACCTATATGAGGATCACAGTAGAAAGAAAGAAGAACAACTCTCTAGATCAAGTGATCCATATGTTAGAAGAGAATGAGAGTGTTTGAGAGATTTAGTAAGAAGAGGGGTGAGTTAGAATGAAGAAATGGCTCTCTATTTATAGGCAAAATCTTCCACTGTTCCCCGGATCCCACGGATCCCTCCCACTTGGGATCCGTCTAGTGTAATCCTGGGGATCTGTGGGACGCTCCTCTTTGCCCATTGGTTTTTTGGTTATGGGTCATGGGTTATGGGTTGGTCCATGGGTTTTCTTTAGATTCAATGTATCTAAGTATACATTGTGTCTAGCCAACTTGGGCATGGGTTATGATCCATGGGTTATGGTCCATGGGTTGTGGTTTTTACCCATCCTAATAAACTATTACAACAAATGCTTAATTACTACATTTTTGTATTTAAATGGCTATATGTAAATGCTTTACAAAAATAACATGTATCCTTATAATTATACTTAAAATAACATTATATTTGTTATCAACAAAACACAAAGAGATCGCAAAATATTAATAAACGTTTTTACGGTTTATTTGTATTAACATTATGGTTTTCTTTTAATATAAATTCGACATAAATAAAAAACTGCAAATAAAGAGTGTTTTTTTTAAGACATACTGAATTAATTGACGTGACCAACCAAGAAACATAAGTATATGGGGGTGGAGATAAGTTGTCCTTTAAAGAAGATCTATTTGTTACGACCAATTTTCTTCTTCATAAATATATATTTTCTCATAAGAAGGGAAAAAAAAAGAAAAAAAATGTTTTATTAGGGTGTTTGGGATTGCCTTTTTGGCATATGTTTCTGTTTAAGAAAAATGTTTCTACACAGACTAAAAATAAATTTCAGTTCTTGTTTCGTTCAGTTTTTATTTTGGCCCATGTTTATATCTAGATCTATATATATATTCTTAAAATCAGGTGGTGCTCATATAGTTTTATTCTTATTTAGGTATTCAAAATGTAAAAGAGTAACTTGCATTTTTACTACATTTCTATTATTACTTCAGTTATAAAAACTTTGACTTAGTTTATAAAAATCCTAAATGTGCATACCCTAAATGTGAAATCTTAGATACACCATACGATATTATCCGGCATTCGAGGGGTTAAGAATATAGTGGTAGAAACATAAAACGTTTAAGAATATAGTGGTAGCTCTATATAAAATGTGTTCTGATGTTAACTGTGATGAATTTATAAATAAGGACCATCTTTAAATATATGCTTGCATTTTTTTTCTTTAAATATATAGTTTTCCAAACAATATCATTTACGGCGAGAAGGTAACCGCTTATTATGTGCTTTGCTTTTATACTTTTAGGAATATAGGGTGTCACGGGTGCCAAGCCGAGGCCAGGCTGCGACCAAAAGGTAAGATATGTCGTTGCGTATTTTAAATAGTTTAGGGTTTTAGGTAACGAGTACTATCCAAGCATCGGGTATCAAAAAGACCCTTTAAACCATTAGGGTTGAATTGGTCATTTTAACAATTAGGGTAGGAGAGTAGGATGGTGGATTTTGGGACCTAAACAAGATCTTGGCAGAGATGTTGGGGTCCACCCCTTTCATGTGCAATAGCACTTTAACTAGGTTAGTGAGATCATGTTGTTTCAGCTCGCTTGTGATACAAAAGATTTGATCATGTTTGCTTACGACTTTTTGAACAATATGTCTAGGGTTGAGGGTTGGTGAAAACATGAGAATGGTGTTAGTGTGTCTAGTTAAAGTGCTATTACACCATTTCTCGACATCATTTCATTCTCCTTTTTACAATGATCTTCCCAAAAACTCAACCAACAATTCTCTCCTATATTATCAAACAACAATAATGAAGTTAGCGGCTGTGACACGTAGCTTCTCCAATGGTTTTAGACGAAGAGGTACACGGTTTTCTTGGTCCAGTAGATACAGGAAAGTGTACAGCCCATTTCTTGTTACGGTTTGTTATGGTTACCTGATGATGAGGGTTGAATCTTGACGGGTAGAAATGTGTTGCAAAAGGGTTTAGCTTTCTTTGAGAGTTCATAACTGTGTGTGTGTTTTTAGTGTATGTTTTTAGGTGTGAAACTCTGTGTGTGTGAGAGAGAGAGAAAGAGAGAGCCGAGATGATAAGAAGAGAGATGAATGGGTTGGTAAGGATAGTGATGGTATGGTGGCGAGAGATGAAAGGGTTTGTGAGGGTGCCTCATCCCCCACTTCACTCGGCACCATTCCAGCACTATCATTACAAACCCTTTGATCTCTCTTCTTATCATCTCTGCTCTCTCCCTCTCTCACACACACACAGAGTTTCATATCTAAAAACACACACACAGTTATGAACTCTCAAAGCAAGCTAAACCCTTTTGCACCACCTTTCTACCCATCAAGATTCAACCCTCATCATCAGGTAACCATAACAAACCGTAACAAGAAATGGGCTGTACACTTTTCCTGTATCTACTGGACCAAGAAACCGTGTACCTTCTCACCGTAAACCAATGGAGAAGCCACGTGTCACCGCCGCTAACTTCAATTTTGTTGGTTGATAATATAGGAGAGAATTGTTGGCGAGTTTTTGAGAATATCATTGTAAAAAGTAGAATGAAACGATGTCGGGAAATTGTGTAATAGCACTTTAACTAGACACACTAACACCATTCTCATGTTTTCACCAACCCTCAACCCTAGACACACTGTTCAAAAATTCGTACGCAAACATGATCAAATCCTTTGTATCACAAGCAGATGAAACAACATGATCTCATTAACGTAGTTAAAGTGCTATTACACATGAAAGGGGGTGGACCCCAACACCCTGCCAAGTTCTTGGTTTAGGTCCCAAAATCCACCATCCTACCCTCCTCCCCTAATTGTTAAAATGACCAATTCAACCCTAATGGTTTAAAGGGTCTTTTTGATACCCGATGCTTGGATAGTTCTTATTACCTAAAACCCTAAACTATTTAAAATACGCAGGTTAAGCTTTGGACAAACTCGAAGAAGCAGAAGATATCGGAAGTCAACTGACAAAACCGCCTGGTGAACACGAGTTCGAGCCTTATGTGTTAGGATATGTTTGTAGAGAATAACATGGTTATGATTCCCGCTAAATGGATTATACGTATAGTTTTGGACCATTTGCGTATAGGTAGCTTATGTATAGTTTTGGACCATTGGCGATTTTGGAAACACATTTTATGTTATCGATTGATGGTTATATATGATATTATGTTTAGCGAATTTGTGTTGTTGTAGCATAAAATAGGTTCTGAAAAGAGGTTCTTACATTGTAGATTTTTTCCGGAAAAATTCCCGAAAAAAATCTGGAAATTACCCATTTTGCAGTAATTTTCTGCAAAATGGGTCAAAGGCTTTCCCCTGGGACATGTCCCCGGCAAAGGAGTTAAAGATAATATTTATTTACCCTTTTCCCCGGGGACAGTCCACGGCAAAAGAAAGTGGCACGTCGGACGTGTTTGACCAACGTAGAATTGGTGCGGGACGCACATGTTCCGGTAAAGTAGGTTTTAGTCCCCGGGAAAGTATTACCAGGGAGGGTATTGCCGGGGAGCTTTCGCCGGGGACATGTCCCCGGTAATAGCTTTCGCAGGGGACATGTCCCCGGTGAAAGCCCTGATAATTCGCCTGCGAAAGTCACGATTGTTGTAGTGATCGTACATTGAGTTTAGCACATACACAATAAGTGTAAGACTAACACACACTCTCTTTCTCTCTAACTTCCGGTGACACATAACCTGTCTAACACCACCATTATCGCCACCTCCACATCCCGATCTATCCAGTACAAACCACTACCGTAGTTCACCTTGTTGCTGAAAAATATCGTCCAGAACAACCATTATGTGAGATGGGTACTTCCATGTCATTGGGAGGGATATTTGTTTTTTTATGTGTTTTAATGGGTTTGTATAATTTGTGAAGTGGTATCTCGTCTATGGCAAGAATATTTTAATCGAAAGTATTTTCCGACTAACTCCGACATCATTGCAACAATTTTATTATCACTGTTGTCATTACACTCTACTCTACTAGATATGGCCAACATCATTAGTAGATATTTTGTTCATTTTCTTGTTTGGATTATATGTATCTTTGTTTGAACTCGTCTTTGATTTTTGTTGGTTTTATGGATTTTAGGGTCTGTTTGGTATGCGGGTTTAAATGGGGTTAGGTTGAAAGGGGTGCCAAAAACATTGTTTGGATTTTCGGTCTAGACTCACGCGCTGGAGTGAAGCGAAAATCTCATGCCCATCTAACCTAGTGGGGGTTGACAATTCATAGCATTAAGAGATCATTTTTATATCTTTAAAATATATCTCAGCCACAGGTTTTTTTTCTTATGTCCAGTGTTAATATTGGATTTAATTATTAATTTTTTTAGTAATTATTTAAAAAACCATTTTAAATTAAATATAATATTTTCTCTCTCCTCAAATCCAAATCTTAAACCAAATCTAAATCTAAATCCAAAACCCATCTACAAACTAAACGGGCCCTTAGTTTTTTAAGTTTTATTATATGAAGAGTGAAAACAAAAAAAAGAAAAAAATACACGTTTGGTCCCTGTAATTTGCTCAGATTTCACGTTTAGTCTCTAAGTCGTTTTAATTACACCAAAGATACCTATTTTGAAACCTTGCACTCATTTAGTCCCTATTTTGGATGGGCCGTTAGTTTTTCCGTTAAGTGTTTGCACCGTTAATCCCTCCGTTAATATTTTTTGCACCGTTATTCCTATTTTTTGAAATAATAGTTTTCGCCAGTTAGTCCCTCCGTTAATAATAGTTTTCGCCATTTTTTTACCTTTTTGTCTGTTTTATCCGTTTTCATCGTTTTTTTATCCTTTTTCCCCCTTACGTTTTTCGTCCGGTTTTTACATTTTTATCCGTTTTCTTCTGTTTTTTATACGTTTTCGTCATTTTTTTACGTTTTTGTCTGTTTATCCGTTTTTGACTGTTTTTTACGCTTTTGTCCTTTTTTATCCGTTTTCGTTCATTTTTTATTCGTTTTCGCCCATTTTTTACGTAATGGGCGAAAATGGATAAAAAATAAACGAAAACGGATAAAAAACAGTCAAAAAGGAAAAAAAGAAAAGTGTGAAAACGTAAAAAAAGGGATGAAAACGGACAAAAACATAAAAACGTAAAAAACCATACAAAAAAGTAAAAAAAAACGGTCGTTTTCATAAAAACGTTTTCGCCCATTTTTTACTTTTTCGTCCTTTTTGACGTTTTCATCCGTTTTTACGTTTTCATACGTTTTCGTCCCTTTTTTACGTTTTCGTCCGTTTTTTACCTTAAAAACAGACGAAAACATAAAAAATAGATGAAAACATAAAAAAATGACGAAAACATAAAAAAACGGTCGAAAATGTTAAAAACAAACAAAAACGTAAAAAACCATACAAAAAAGTAAAAGATAGATATGAAAATGTAAAAAAAGCATACGAAAACGTAAAAAAAGGGACTAAAACGTAAAAAAACCAACGAAAACGTAAAAAAAACGAAAACGTAAAAAACCAAACAAAAACTAAAAAAATGATTCGAAAACTTTAAAAAAAACAAACGAAAGCGTAAAAAAACAGACGAAAATGTAAAAAACGGTCGAAAACGTAAATAAAATACCAAAACATAAGAAAACCATTGATCCATTTGACCTATATAACAAAAGGATTTATAGCAGCAAAAAAAAAAGTACTTCAATATCACAAAAAATAAACAGTCTTCTTACATGAAGATGAAGACTTTAGATGTGCCTCTTCTTCTACAGATATTGTTTACAGATGAAGAGATAAAAGCTCTGAAAAAACAAACGACACCTAAAAAGGATCACAATGCCCAAAAAGAATCGTTTATATCTGTTACATTCAAAATAGTGGATGTTAGCTATCATCACACTTTAGTATATTAGCTACCGACATTGCTTATCGTCGACATGTGTGGGATTAGAGACTGTATTTTTCATCCGAAAGTATCAAGGCAAAATTGTAATAACGATACTTGCATTTTGGCTATTGTAGTCTACATTTATATTGAATTATTGAGATAGACGACATCGAGTTTGGATAACGATGCTTTTGGATTTGAGATCTCTTTAATTCTATCTTACATACAAAACGCTACGGAATCTTCAACATTCGAGGGAATATTCCCTTTTTTTGGGCCTAACTCTTTGAGCCCGTTTTCTATAACCCGGCCTTTTTAGCTTCACGTGAAGTTGGGCCGCCTATATATCACCGTTTCATATTCCTGCTTCGTTAAACGTGATCTTCGACTGGAACAAACTCGAATTCTGCTAGATCTCTAGGGTTTCGGTAGGTATCGTAATCTTTTTTCTCTTTTAGTTGCTGCATGTTACTTTTGATGTTTGGTAGTTGCAGTGACGTTGTTTTCGTTAGTCTTTTGTGCATCTTATTTTCTTTGGAGTGGTGTTTGGCCCCTTTTTTTGGTTGTTTGATGCATGAATGTTGTTATTGTTAATATGAATTAGTATATGTTGTTGTGAGGTTTTTTTTCCAATTGTTTGTTGTTTTACTTTCTTAAAATATTCTAATAAGTTATGAAAATAAAAAGTAAAGCCTCAAAAAAAATTGGCGCCTTTGAAATTGTTGCTGAATTTGTGGATAAAAACGTTGTTGATCAAACATGTGTGAGTGAGGTCCTAATACGTTCGGTTTCTGTACTTAGGAAGGCTCCATGCATAGAAAGTATTGACGAGGGTGGTTTTAACATAGGGGTTTCGGCTCTTAAGAGAAAGTTGCCTTTTTGTGACGAGCCTTTGAATACAAAGAGGCCATCCATCTTTAGTGATTCCGGACCAGGGGGTGGTCATGTGGTAGATGGATGTAGATCTAAATCTGCGCCATCCTCGGCTTTCGATGTTTCGTCTAAGAGGTTCTCGGGAAAAAAAAGAGGTTATGTGCAACGCATAGACGTTGGCCAGGATGTTAGCAAGGTTGCTAGAGTAGGTGTTTGTTTATCTCCATCGCGTTCGAACCAGATGGAATCTGAAATTCGAAAGGAACAACAGCAGGTTCACATATCAGGTTTGCATGTTGTGTTATTATGTATTCAGTTGCTTCGTTTTGCTTTTTTCTGTTGTTACTTAATATATGGATTTTTAGATTGTCTTTTTATTGTAACTTTCGCCTTTGCCGTGCCGGTTGCATGTTAACGCCCCTTGCCACGTGAACCATCAACAAGCAGCTTCCTACAGCTGGTGACGATGTTGGATCAGTAACGACAACCTTTCAGGGTGACTCTATTGTATTGGCCCAAGGTTTGTTGTTTTGTTTTCCTGGTGCTTACCCTTTAGGTCGTTGCATATACGTTAGTATGCTTGAGCGTGGTATTTTCTTATATTTGTCGTTTACTATTGCTATGTGTGGTTGTTTATATTGTCCTCTATATCGTTGTCTCATTATCGTTTTAAACTTCTAAAATAAACTTCTGATATAGGCTGCTCCAGTTCTTCATCGGCTTTATATGAATCTGCAAGAGCGCATAATGGTAATCGAAAAGATGTATTCTTTCTGTTTTGCTTTATATGCCAACTTTATGTTTGCTTTATGGTTGTCTTATACATGGTAATTTGTCGTTTGCAGAAGCTATTGGTTCTCGAGAGGGCTTTGTGATGTACGACGTTAGTAATCAGCCGTGTCAGTCTGGTAAGTTTTTTTGGGAGAGTTTTTTTTAGGCTTATTGTCTTCGTTATTTTCACCTACATGTTTCTCAAAGTTTTCATTAGAATGTTTCGTTGATGCGTTCATTAAAGTTTCATGCGGGCAATTTGCTATTTTATCTTTCATTGTTACGTACCACAGGCTCAAGGTAACATTTACTTATGTACTTTAGCAGGTGCCTCAATGGGTGATCAACCAGATATGTCGAACCCTTCTGCAGGTGTTGTGTCGTAGCTTCTCAGTTATACAGTATGATGTTTGACCATTGCGCTGGATTCAGTTGCTCATTACTGCAGGTACATCTAATCAGCCTGCAAATGGTGGTACACAGCGTAGGAGGCATCACCGCCGATCTGGTAATTTAATTTCTTTGTGTGCATCTCGGTCCTGTTTATTGTTGGACTTTTCTCGTTAGTATTTTTGCTTGGTTGCTTTTATCCTTTATACTTTCATGTTTCGCAATAGGTGACCATCAAAACGAATCACCGGCCCTCCAATACGTCCGCCAACCGATGAGCGTACATCCGGTGAGCATGTTTTTGTATACGCCGTCATTCTTTTCTTTCCACTTGAACTAGGCCATTGGATGATCCTTTATGTTTTGTTGTTCGTTGCAGGCCCACCGCAGCAATATAGGCGTTTTGGGTACTGTGCTCATGCGTGCCGGTATTGTAAGGCTCGATTCTGGGATGAAGAAAAGCTATCATATTCCAATAGAAAGACTGGACCTTTGTATCATCGCTGCTGCTTGCAAGGCCGGGTCAAACTGTTTGTTCCAACGCAATATCCTCCACTTATTCACCAACTATTTTCAGACAGGCATTTTCTTGAAAACATAAGGATGTACAACCAAATGTTTGCTATGACATCTTTAGGGGCAAATATAGACGATTCTGTCAATGTGGGTGGCGGCCCGTATATCTTTAAAATATCGGGTCAAATATATCATCGTATAGGCAGGCTTTGCCCTGAACCTGACAAACCCCCACATTTTTTACAGTTGTATATATACGACACAGATAATGAAGTTCAGAATCGTATGAACCATTTTATGGACACAGTCGTCATTGCAACATTAGGCTGATATTGTAGAATCGTTGATAGAATTTCTAGATCACAATAACGCGTTGGTTCAGCTTTTCAGAATAGCAAGAGATAGGTTACAGCAGCATGATGTTCCGAATTTTAAAGTCGCATTATTCAATCACGGGTCGTCGGTCGTATGAACGCCTACAGCTGACACTATTGGGGCGATCATCTTTGACGATATCTGAGAGACGAAGTGACTTCGATGTCGTATTAGAGACTCATTCAGGTGACGTCCAACGGATAAGCAAATTGCAGCGATTTACATGGCGCTCATTTCCGTTCTTTGTTAGTATATGGCGAGCAAGGGTACCATACTGATCTCAAATACTTAAATGTAGAAGGTGTTGCTACACGCCGTGGAAAACGTATGTCAATGAAATCATTTTATAGTTACCAGCTTCACGATAGAATAGGTTATTATAATCTCCTAAGTAGAGGTGGAAGGCTTTTCCAGCAGTATGTTGTCACCGCCTACTGTAGTATCGAACAAAATCGAATGGACTTTATTAGGAAAAATCAGGCTGATATTAGAGGAGATTTTTTGGCGGGTCTTCATGATGCAATAACGAGGGGAGACACGTGACGGCTTCAAACAGGCTCAAGGATCATCTTGCCTTCATCGTTCATGGGGGCCGAGATATATGTATAGCCATTACCTAGATGCATTGGCGATTTGCAGAAAGTATGGAAATCCATCGCTCTTCGCCACGCTCACATGTAATACTAGATGGCCAGAAATTGAAGAGTATATGCAGCGGTTTCCTTGGTTATCACCAAGCCGAATGTGCCCTGATGTAATTGATGTGGTATTTGAGCGCAAGATTCATGATCTGATAAAGTATATACGCGAACGCCAACCTTTTGGAGCCCTGAATGCAGGTGTGTTTAGTTCATGTGTCTTTATAGCTGTTTTGTAATTCTGTCGTGTATACATGTGATTAATTGTATGATACAATACCTGTGAACATTATGTTTATATCATTTTCTTTTTTTTCAGTCCTTTATACAATAGAGTTTCAAAAACGTGGCCTGCCACATTGCCATATACTGCTATGGATAAACAACGGCCCTAGGGGTGTACGTGATGTTGACATTGATAGATACATTAGTGCGGAGCTGCCTAATCCATCAGATGATTTTAAAGGTTTCAGGGTTGTAACAGAATTTATGGTGCATGGTCCGTGTGGGATAGCATTTCCCAATGCTCCGTGCATGCGCGGTAGGCAATCGTGTAAGAAAAAGTTTCCAAAAGAGTATTGTGAATCCACGTTTGTGGACAACTCAGGATATGTCCACTATCGGCGGACGCTGACAGCTTGTAGACAAGGCGTAACGTTCGGCTTGATAATGCATACGTTGTTCCTTATAATCGAGAAATGTGTATGTCGTTTTATGCACATATAAATGTTGAATTTTGCGGCTGATCGATGCTAATCAAATACCTGTTCAAATATATCTCTAAGGGCACCGATAGAATAATGGCGAAAATAACAAGAATAGTTGGGGATGCCCCAGAGTTGCAGCGGGTCCTTCTACTTCCACCGATGGTGCTCACGTGCGGGTTGACGAGATTAGTAATTTTATAGATGGACGTTACATAGGCCCACATGAAGCGTGTTGGAGAATCTTTGGTTTCGATATACACAGCAGGGATCCAGCCATTCAGATCTTGGCTGTTCATTTGGAAAATATGCAAACCGTTGTCTTCAGGTCTTCTCAACGTTTACAATCTGTTATCAATTACTCTTGGGCTGCAAAAACAACCCTAACAGAATGGCTTGATTTTAACGAGTCGTTTGTTTTAGGACGTCATTTAACTTACCTTGAATTTCCGTCGGAATTTGTATGTTCAAAGGCTGATAAAGCATGGACACCAAGATGCAATCTGAATAGACCGTCGATAGGTAGGTTAACATACGTACATCCTACTAGCGGTGATCTTTTTTATCAGAGGATGCTTTTATGTCCTCAAAAAGGATGTGCGTCGTTTGCAGATATAAGTACAGTCAACGGCATTGTTTACGGGACAAACAGGTCTGCATGTGAAGCTATGGGACTACTTGAAGATGATCAGGAATGGATCACTGCAATGCAAGAGGCTTCTGGAACCGCAACCTCATCACACTCGCGCCCTTTTCTCTGAATTCTTGGTTTTCACGGACGCTTCAAGCCCCTTGTCATATGGCAACAGTTTTGGAGAGCAATGTCAGATGACATTCCACGCATCCTATCAGAATCTTTAGGCATGTGGCCACTACATGTTAACGACCCTGAGTTGCAAGGTTGTGTTTTGTATGAATTGCAGATGCTATTATCGTTGCATGGTAAGGCTTTAAAAGACTATGGGCTTCCCGAACCGCCAAAGGGGTTGCTTCATATGTTTAGAAACAGGGTGGTGATGGAGGAAAGAAATTACAACAGAGAAGAGTTAGCTGCTCAGAGCCGAGATATGATACCACAGCTTAACCGTATGCAGAAGATTCTATTTGACATGGTCATCAGTGCAGTTGCTCAAAAAAGGCAGGAATTATTGTTTGTGTATGGTCATGGCAGTACGGGGAAAACGTTTCTTTGGAATGCGCTAATAGCAACATTACGTAGTGATGCTCATATCGCGTTTTGGCAGCTTGCTTCTTCGGCATCGCGTCATTGTGTACCATCTGGTAGGACAACTCATTCAAGGTTTAAGATACCATTACAATTAACAGAAGAATCGGTATGTAGAATAAACAAAGGCACTCAGTTAGGTCAACTTTTAAAAGAGACAGATTTGATTATCTGGGATGAGGCTCCGATGAGTGAACGTAGGTATTTTGAAGCCTTGGATAGAACTCTCAGGGACATGTTAGATAAGCCCATGACACTTTTCGGAGGGAAGCCTGTAGTTTTGGGAGGTGATTTTAGGCAAACTTTTCCTGTTAAGAAAGGCGCCCACAAAAATGAAATAGTAGCTTTATCCGTTGTAGAATCATATCTCTGGAAACATTTCAGATTCTTTTTTTTGGAATAAAATTTGCGGCTCAAAAGACCTTCAATGACATCGACAGAAGTACAAGAAACCAAAGTTTTTTCATAATGGCTTCTTAATGTCGGCGACGGCAATGTTGGCGTGCGAGATAGTATGGACCCGCTCGATACAACTTGGGTACAAATACCTGATAGATACTGCTTTCCACCAACGGACGGGGGAATGCTACAAATAATAGATTTCATATACGATGCTGCGTCGCTTCATAAACCTACCCCTGCAACTTTTCAAGACAAGGCTATTGTATGCCCGAAAAACGAAACTGCAGACATGATAAATGCACAGATCCTAAAAAAGGTTACTGGTATATCGTATTTTTACAGTAGTGTAGACGATGCAATTCCGATTGGCAACGATGGGGGAGCATCAGAACTGTTGTATCCAACCGAATATCTCAATTCTATGACCTTTTCAGGAATCCCTCCTCACAAACTTGAAGTAAAAATAGGAACCCCAATCATGCTACTACGCAATTTAAACTTAACTGGAGGTCTTTGCAATGGAATTAGAATGATCGTGAATCAATTGCTTTCTAGAATTATTGAAGCAAAGATTATCAGCGGCACAAAGATGGGTCAAAAGGTTTTCTTGCCAAGGATAATTTTGACAGTTAAAGAAGAAAAGATGCCCTTCACTTTCAGGCGTAAACAGTTTCCGGTGAAGCTTTCCTATGCAATGACGATTAATAAAAGTCAGGGCCAATCGCTAAAGAAGATAGGTGTATACCTGCCTGACCCAATATTTGGGCATGGCCAATTATACGTTGCACTTTCCAGAGCTACGTCACCAGATGGGCTAAAAATGATTATAGAAGACCAGCCTGGCCACCCTCCCAACACGACTAAAAACATTGTCTATACAGATTTCTTAAATACAATTCGAAGGCGCCAGGTTTTAATTATTTTTAGTATTCCGCGTCAAAGAAAAGTATCTGGTCACCTTCAAAAGCTTTGTGTTTCTTATAATTTCATAGCGAAATTTATGACTATCCATATCTAACTGTGCTGTATGAAAAGGCCTCTTAAAACTGTTTCACCCTTTATAGTATAGGCTAGATATATAGATCATCCTATTATACTGTAATTATTAATAAATATACATGTAGTGGTTATAACAAGTGCATTTCACATTATCTTAGCAACCCATTTTTCTATACGTTGGCCTTTACTTGCTTATTAATTGTTTACATGTCTATAAATCAACTAATATGTTCCGTGTATAACACATATAGCGCATCCTTTATTTTAAGAGCCGCATGCAACTTCCCCTTAGCAATAAACAACCTATTATTAAATCCCTGAAATAATATTTCAATGACCTGTAGTTATACAAGTTACCGTCTGTGTGACTATCCGATTCATACATAAATATGCATAAAATTGGAGTACTCAGATTGTATATACATTATATGTCTTTTACTTCAGAACATGACCAATTTTTCGTTGGCGATGAAAACCTTATTGCTACAACTATAACATTATCGTTAAACCATACCTAAAACAACAAAGTTGTTATCTACATTTCTGCTTAAAATTGTCATGCGAAATCATGGTGAACAAGAACCAAGAGCCCAACCGCAACTTTCACAGGAAGGCATGCGACAGAAGAAGAAGAGATAGCAAGGATCGTGGAAATTAGCCGAGGGAAAATGATAGCAACCGAAGTCTAGCAGTTATAGGCATACAAGATATTGACCCAACCTGATGCGTACCACTGATTCTAGAAGTGAAAGTGTATCGTAAGTGGATATCAAAAATGTTCCTAATCCAAACCCAACAGGTTATGTTTCATGTTACTCGATAGACAGGTTAATATAGCTATCTATATACTATTCATCTCAACCTAAAATGTATACCTACACATCGTAACAATATTTTTATAGGGAAATGCTATTCAAGCAAATGTTGATGTCCTGGGATATTCGCCGTTGGATGGGATGCTACAACTTAATACGTGTTATACAATTCAAGGCTTTGGATGTAAACGAACAGATAAATGGCAAATAACTCTTACAAATGACTTGACGTTACTATTTGGAAAGTATACACGCGCAACTCCTTTTGAAGATGATAGTTTTCCCGCACATTATTTCAATTTCGCAGCATATAATGAGTTGGGACTACGCGCAGATTCACGTGACTCTATCTTAACAGGTATATTTCTTTAAATATAAACCTAACTTTTCAGACACTTTTTACATTTTTAAATGAACCTTGCACAGATTATATCGGCATCATCAGAAACGTGTCACGAATAAAGGAGTTCGGGGGCCAACCACAAATCGGATTCTCAGGAAAAACGTTGAAATACAGAATCTTAAGTACGACTCTTACCAGCTTTACATTTTATCTAAAAAAATTCTGCTGACGTTATAGTAATGTTAGATGAAACGCTTTTTACAAAGTGGAAACATGTCATACTAAGTCTATGGAACGAGATGGCAATGCCTTTGAACTACACATGGCAATCCCACTTGAGAAACCAATTGTCATTGCAGTTAGCTCATGCCTTACAAAAAGATATGGAGGTACATTTGCTTTATAAATAATTAAACAACCTATTTTATGCAGCTACTAAAAATATTCATCCAAATAAAACACAGGCTCTATTCAACTATCGGCAACACCAACCACATACTATTATCTTAACCCTAATATTGAAGAGGCAACACAGATCCGGGCAGTGTAAGTATCAACCAAAATGTCATTTCCATTTATCAATTCACGAAAAAAAAGGGGGTTACTAACAAACATTTACAATGTAGGTACAACGATATTCCACCGCCACCTCCAGGAATCCTGTTAGTAGCTCCAGCTTGGGAACCAGAAGAGGAATCAGCTCAACAACAAATATTGACGATATCTCAACTTTGTGAAATTAACCCCGAAAATCTCACGGTAACATTTCCTAAACCTCTTATCCACATTTGCCCCATATAAAAATAATAATCCAATTATGATGCAGCCACAGTACAAATTCACAACTGAAGCTGTTATAATGGCAATCGAAGAGGACAAAGGATGGTATTTAAACAAGTGCGTGACGTGTGGTTTTCAAATAGAAGACAACTAGCCACACCGCATCGCCAGAACCCGGATCAAAGATTCTCCCCAACTACAGTATAAAGATATTTTATGCAAGAAATCATCTGCATATACTATATTAATATCATAATAACAACTAGATATTGACTACTACTTATGAATAATTGATATCAAATAACCGCTCATGTGCGCTTATTGCATCAAGGCGATTATTGCAGACGTTACAGGGAGTCTTTTGTTAACATGTTACAATCCACGTGCGAAAAATTGCTACCAGCTTGCTCGAAGTTCTAAGCTATATCCCGCACGGATCCATACAAGATTCCACCCATCATAAAAGATTTAGAACATACAAAGCAGTGTTCGTACTTCATTTCTGAAAAGGTAGCAAGAAAAGGTTCCCAAGGTTTATCTTGGACGATGCTAGTGATCCTGCTCCACCGTCTTTCCTATCTACTCTCCCAGAAACAAGTTCATCAAACCTCAGAATCAAAGACAAAGAAGAAGCTGGACCGTCAGCACCATTATCAGAACCACCAATAATTACAATCCCTAGACCAACAGAAATACCTGCTGATACATTGACGCCACGACCCATGTCATCACAGCCAACAGAAAAGAAAGGATCAACAGTGGGTGACATATTAACAGGCGCAAAAAGGCAACTATTTGAAACAAATGACGAAGAAGAAGATGCAAAAGGCACAAAGAAAGCCAAAAATGACTAGGTAATCACTAAATCTGAAAGCGTCGACAAGATTTTGAAACCAGTTTTACGGAAAACAAACCTTCAAACATATCTATATACAGTTTTGGATGTAAAAGTGCTGTAAGGCTAACACAAAGACAAGTTTTTCAGGATGTTTGCTTTCACTAGGTATTAGAAAGCAAAATCCGCCGCGCTATAGCGGTTGCCGTGCATGCCACGTGATAAACATGTACTGTAATGTTAGCTTGATGTAAATATATCGTAGTAGCATCCAATATGTATGTAAACTGTTATGCCGGCCGTTTTACACCACTTTGATTTTGCACCATCTTAGTGGCTCTAATGAAAGTGCGGCATGTTAACCTATTACTATTCTCATTACAGATTGCTTCTTATACGATAACTAACAATTACGAAAAGACAAAATTGCTAACCAACAATATGCATACAAGATGAAGCCGTAAAATCTGTAAATATATAAAATAAGAGCTTCATTCATAATCACATGAGATCATTACATTAACCAGAGGTTCAACATTACTAACCCAAAAGATAAACCTCTATTGACCCAAACTAGAAAAAGTAGCGACATTACACGACCAGTCAACCGAAACATAACCTTTGTACATTATCAACCAAAACAAGATCAACATGACAGCTACCTATTGACGATACTAATCCAAAGATACCAGTAATTACATCATATCCAAAACACAAAAGAAAAGATTAAAATGGCGCGAACCATCTGAAAATTCTTCATCAATTTCCATTAGAGTGACATGACCTTCTTGGCGCTAACCATCGGATAAGCGCAAACACCCCTTCTAACCCTTGCAGTATATCACGCTCCGCGATCTGCATATCAACAACACATCCCATGGCATCCACCCCCTTCTCATGAGACGGAACAAGAGAATGGAGTTCTCCAACTGTTCCCTCACGCTTCTGCATCTTATCTCCAAGGTACCTACACTAGCTTTCCAACCTTAACAGCAAGCAACGAGTTTCAACAATTTCACTTTTGAAAAGGAATTTAAAGCACGTTGCAAGGTCGGTCGAACCAGCTGCCACCTTCAATTCATCAATATTGGGGGATGTCGTCATTAATTTTTGTTAAACCTAGAGTTTATGATCCACAAAGATATTGAGATTGGGGATCTCACAAGTAATGCATGTATAAATAAAACTAGATATTTGGTATCTACCCACAAAAAATATAATTAAATGATAACATCTTAAATGCATGTATAAATAAAACTAGATATTTAGTATCTACCCACAAAAAATATAATTAAATGATAAGATCCTAAACCAAAAGAGTTATTGTAAAACATGACTGAAAACGAATCTGAAAAACGCTTTGAAAATTGAAATAAATATTCGTTACACTATGAACTAAGATAACGATCTAAAAATACTTAATGCAACCTTAGAGTTAACTATTATTAAAAACAGTGACCTAAAAAAAAATGTTATAAATAACCAAGGTTAAATAACTATAACCTGTTAATTAAAACACAAAAAAAAAAATTGAAAAAAAAAAAATATACCTGCGATAACGAAAGCAAAAAAAATAAAATAATAACCTAAAACGTGCATGACGTAAACTATAATAGAAAACGCTAAAGAAATTTTTTTCGTAAATCAGCACACAATACCCGCTGCAGCGCAGCGGGCCTAAATCCTTGTTAAGTACTATATCGCTACACAACAACATTGTTTCAACTATATGAAATGGGCTAATCCAATTTCAGTGACGGGCTCAATAACATCGCATATGTGATGGGTGATACCGTGATACAGAGAAATTCCATATGTAGCCTGTTAGGACAAGTACGTTTCTTGGCATTGATATTTAAGAAAATTACGACATTACTTCCGGTATCTTCAAAAGCTTTAATTTCCAGGTAACTAACCATTTTGTCACTATGGTGCAACTATCCAACTACTTAAATGAGAAAGATTGAAGTATTTGTCGTGTGAGCTTTTTATCAATTATTTGCCCACATGTAAGAGTAATAGTTTTCTCATTCTTTTTGTTATGGATTGATCTTAGTTTCAAATTTAGTTATTGTACTATATATGTACCTCATAAAGAAACAGATTATCAATCTTTGTAAATAAAATATCTGGAGTTGACATAAATTAGAAAAAGTTCTGAAGTTATATGAATTTACAAATTGTGATTTATAAGCTATCATCATGGCTATGTTTGGCGTGGAGCCTTTTGGAGTTTTTTTGAGCGATTAGCGGTGAGCAATGAACTTTTTGATTTTTATTGTTTGTTTGGCAAATGAGCTGTGAGCTTTGCTGTTTTTTAAGAATGCTCATTTTTCAAATACTTCTTTAAGAAGCTGTGAGCGATGAGCTGTGAGTTGTGGCTACTGCTCACAGCTCACTGCTGACTAATGCTACTTTTACCAAACACACCCCATATCTTTTCTTTAACCTGTGTGAGAAAATAAGATACCTAAATTTACCTTATTACTCATGCATTTGTATTATTTCTAATCCTCACCACATGTGTGCTAATTAATAACTCTATCACTTACCACACAACAACATCGTTTCAAAGAATATAAAATCGAGAATAGTACGAGATGTCGATGAGATTCAACTTCTATAGTTGGGCTTTGTGGGCCTGACATGACAAATGTATTTTTGGGAGCTTGATTCCGGGTCAAGTGATTCAGTTTGATTGAAAGATCTCTCATCGAGTACTCTATCACCTACAACACTGCAGAATGGGCACATTTAAAGGGGTTCACAAGAACTCCATTGATTTTTGTCGCCAAGTGTCATATTTTTTGTTGAAGTTCAAATTTTTTCAAAATGAACATTTTCTCAAAAAATTTGCATTACATGTTTTATTTAGTTGGCCTACTGTATTATCTATACTATATAAAATGGAAAAATGGTCAAAGTGGAAAAAGTGAAAAATGTTGAAAGTTGAATGTTGAAAACATGGTTAATGGAGAGAGAAATAAATAATATAATTAATACTCTTATTAAAACACCCCATTACTTAAAAGTACAATAATTTATTCACATTGTACACCCAATTAAAAGCACATCTACCAAATTAAAAACAACCAATTGAAACCGATACTGGGTTGACCCGTTGAAACCGATACCGGATTGACCTGTTGAAACCGATACCGGTTGACCGGGACGCTTTAAACCCCGGCGTAGGTCAATCCGGTTTAATTTGACATTTTTTCGACCCAACCTATCGGTTTGACTCGGTTTAAATCGACCTATTTTTTATCGAACGGTTCAACCGTTGAACCACCCGGTGAAATCGGGTTTCAAATTTGACAAAATTATATGAGAAATGATGAAGTAATGTGAACCCGTGACAATTTTTTTGAAAGGAGAGAGACCAAGTAATGTAGTTTTTGGTTTTATTTTGCTTTGACACATGTAATTTGTCATTTGTATAATGTTATTTTAAAAAATGGTGCAAGAATGTTGCTCTTGCACTATTTAAGGGACTAGCATATATGAATCGTCGTTTAAAAGTTAATATATATTGTATAGGCCTTTGTCCAGTGTATCAATAATGTTATGTAAGTTTATTAAAATCACAAAATATAAATAGTATTGTTATCTTTAGCTGATAATTATTTGTACCTCAAACAAATAGCTTTGAACAATGCATAAATATCTATACAAATTGATAGTACAAAATAATCTTATATGGTGATATCCAATTTGCAAAGTTACAATTTTAAAAGCCACACACCAAATGATAAACGCTACACATGTAAAAAAATAGTTATCACTGCCTAAATTACTGACAAAACAAGAAAAACGGTCACACATGTTGGCTATACCTCTAAACTACAATATAATATGGTCAACTACATAATACCGTTGCTTTTTGTAATGCTTGAATCTATTATTACTAAAAATCTTAATAACTTAAAACAATCCTATTAGAAAATATACTCATACACTTAGATCGACTCCACATAATTTTTTAAAAAACTATATATTTATCCTTTGCTATGCAACCACGCATCGAATTGTAGTTATTCAAAATCCATTCTCTAATGCTACAAATAGCTTTGTTGAAAGAAACTTATGGGTCATCTGAACTTCCCGGTGCTGAAAACTAGACATCATGCCGCAAGGGCGATCGCTCTAGTCATAAAAAAATGTAAACATAGTCATTATTTATATACTCGGGCCCACCACTACACCGCAACATCGTTTCGAGCACTTTATGAATTTAACTTCCAAGATGAATTATATTATTGGGCTTGATGGTCTAGTGGGATGCTTAATGACATGCCTTTCAATAACGTGTTATGAATTTAACTTGTTTTAGATTCGTGAATGTAGCGGCCGACACATACTATGTCTAATTAAGTTATGGATTTAACGTGTTATGAAATTTAGCGTATTTTTACAGTGTAGAGCTTTAAGGATATGAGATTGATTCAAGTACGTTATGAATTTTGATGCATCAAAGAAAGATATTTCTTTGATGGAAAAAACTTTTTAGATTTTGAGAGAATGATATAGAAGTTATATCTCTGTTAATTATGTAAAAACATTTACACGCATATAAAGAATCTAGCACAATTGGTCAAGAACTTATACAAGCTCTTCAACATGATATTTAGGCATCAAGAAACATGATGTTTGAGCATCGAAAAACAATTAGTAGATAAAGCATCACACCGTTTTAAAAGGTTTTTACATAAAATATGAGAATTTATTAGTTTTTGGACTATATAAAGTATCACATCATTCAAAAAAGTTTCTACTAAAAAATATGAGAATTTATATTAGTTATTGGAACAAGTTGCACGTGATGAAGAAACATTATTTCATCTCTTGGCAACTAGGTCCAATAACATAATACTAATCACAAATTACAAATATTCGTATACAATAGATATATAAAGCGTCAAAAGTTTCTCTTAGTAACCTATGTGGGATTATAAATCAATACAACCATTAGCAAAAACAAACGTGGAGCCTAATAATAACCATGACATCTTTTCAAGGAATTTATGAATTTGATTGATTGGCTTTTTAACGATAGGCCCAATAGTAACGTGTTTGTGAAGATTTATTGAACTTGGTGGTAAGAAAATTCCATATGCTAACGGTAAAAGACGAATGTGAGACACAAAACAAAATTTTGGATCTTGATCATCTTATAAGACTTTTCATTCAATTTAAACATTTAGAAAAATTCGTTCATTTGATATAGATTTTGAGACTAAATTCTTATCGTGACTAGTTAATGTGGTATTTTTTGTCGTTAGTCATTTATCAAGTCTTTATTATTATTTTATTTTTACCTTAATGTAGGTTTTATAGTGTTAAGTTGTAAGGTTTATAAATTGATTCAAGTGTGTTATGTCTTTTGTGTATCAAAGAGAGAAATACTTCAGTTGCGTTATGTCTTTTCAAGATGTCTTTTATAGACTTCAGTTGTATAGTGTGTTATGTCTTTTATAGTGTGTTATGTCTTTTCAAGATGTCGAGATAAATTGTACTACCAAGATAAATGTTTCTTTCATTGGCTTATTTGGGATGTTTTTGAAAGGCGGGTATTATTAGAAAAGTAGCAAAGAGCTAGAAGAATTACAAAGAAACAAAGTTAGGATTTTGGATCTAAGTAACCCAATTAAAAGAAGAACTATAACGACTAGAGGACCAAGTAAAAGTCCTTTGAACCATATCATCAAAAAGGAGATCCTTATGAGGAGGACTCTTATAAAAAGGAGGCGGTTTCTAAATTTTCATATAGCCCGCCACATCACGTAGCTAACACATTTAAACACAACCTTCAAACTTGAAGACATACGGATGCTATAAAACCAACGCAACGCAACACCTTCCTTCTCACTTGACGAGCTAAGGGACACGAGAAGAGAAGATGAGAAAATGATTCAACCGAAGCATTACATATAGGGCAAAGAATAGATGAGATATCCACACCTCTTATTGAAAGATTCAACCGGGTAGGTAATTTATACAAGAACACTCTCCAAGCAAAAATGTTAATCTTTGTCGGAATAAGTTTAACCCATCTATTTGGGATTATAAGTCAATACAACTATTCACAAAACATAGTTCTAGCTCATGTCATAAACTTGGTTGAAACAATTAAATAAGAACAAGCATCATATATCTTGATATCTTATATAAATATAATAGTGATTAATTAACTCACCACTGAAATACTACTAAGTGTGAATCTATTAAAAGCACATAGTAAAATCAAGGCTACACCGGTGAAGGTGTTCGGAAAATTTTGTAATGGATTATCATTGTTTAAGATATCGATCACCTTGTTTGCTACATCATGGAACAAACCCGTTAGTAAAATATTACTCCGTATGTGTTTCATGGTCTGTGTGTGTGTTTAAGACTTCATGGAACAAACATGTTAGTAAAAGCGTCAATTGACCAATGACCAAGTCGAGAAGCCGAGTCACATAATTTCAATCTTCCAAGCTCAGTTTTAGCCTTTTAGCTCATTTTTGCCCCAAAAAGGAATGTAACTCTAACAACACGAGGCAAAACATGTTAGCCTCTAATTGTGTTAAGATCAGATTCTAGCATAGTTTAATTACTTAGTACTTTATGTTAAGACAATGGTTATGTAATAGTTAAGTATGGGTCAAACTTGGTTAACCCAAACAGCCCATATGATGGCAGTTATGTTAGGTAGTTACAAGCAGTTATCCATCAAAAGTCACAACGTTTAGAAGATGGAATAATTGTTTGTTGGTGACGTTTAGAAAACTATAAATATGTTTTCTACATCAGAAAACATATAACAACATTTGTAGTATCTTAAATGCAATTTCTATTTTTTAGTATATCTGTTTGTACCCATTACAGTTTTATTCAATTCACACCATTCACAAAGCCTTTATAAAAAACATGAAGCATCTCTTGAAACCCAAACTGATTGGCCACAAACCTGTGTACAATTGGTATCAGAGCTTTGGCTCTCATCCATGGGAAAGGCCAACTTCTGGATTCCAATCAGGAAGATATCTTTTAAGAGAAACTCCTAAGAGATTGAATATGTGGAACACCAAAAGAAAGAAAAGCATTTCACCAAAAGGAAAGGAGATATTAGCATAGACTGTTTTGGAGAATGAAGCATTCAACACTACAAAAAAATCAGAAGATCTGAAGAAACTAAAGAAAAAGGTTATGAAGACAAAGAGGGACAAAAGGTCCAAATGTCATATCTGCAAAGAAAAGGGACATGCCTTTTGGGCATGTGAAGATAGAAAAAGGCTTGCAGTCTTAGAATTGCAACAAGAGATGGATACCACAAGTAGGGTCATTGCAGAAGAAGCAAAGTATTCTGAGGGGGTCTATTTGACAGCAGATTATATGGTGAAAGGTACAAACTCTAAAACATGGAATGAAATATGGTATGCTAGTAACACTTACAAATTCCATATGTGTCCCAGTAGAGCATTATTCAATGAAATTGATTACAAATTTAAGATGATAGGAAAGGAGGAAAATGAAAAGAAATTCATTTTTTCTTATGGGATAGGAGATGTTACAGTTAGTACAGATGATGGAGAAGTGGTGATTAGAAATGTGCAATATACCCCTTAAGTCCCATTTAACATGCTTAATTTAGAGTTGCTTAAGCACAAGGGTACAGGGTAGAAATCAGTGATGACATGTGTAGTATATGTTACATGCATCATGATCAAGAAATCAGGAAACAGTCACCATTCTTAGAAAAGGGAGAAGAACAGGTTGCACAAAAGAAGTCTGTGAATGAACACAAAGGGCATTCAAAAGATCAGTTTAAGATGATGGACCCAAGAGATGAGTGCTCTTTGATAAAGGGCTTGGAAGACTTGGATTGGAACAGAGGAGATACCCAAGATTATATTGATGAGGAGTACATTAGTTACAATGGAACTCTTTATGCACTAAAGGTTAATTCTTTCTCAAGGTATCTCTCCTTTATTAATTTGTTGAAAAAGGATGATTTGTTATACAAGAACTGGGAAGTCTTCAGTAAAAAATTCATAGACTTAGTAAAGTGGTTTTATCTTGTGCATCTAAACTATGATGCATTAGATACCATACCACCAGTTGTTAGGGATGTGGAGTTGAATCTGTTGTGTTTACATAAGGTTGTTGAAGGATTAGGGGGTTATTTCTCAGTTACTATAGGTGACAAATGGGGAGTGATAGCACAGTTACAAGTTTAGACACCAAAGATAGTGATGCAGTTAGAATCTGTTATAGAAAGTTTATTGATCTCATAGTGATATACCATGAAACTGCACAAGTTCCTTGGGGTGAAAAGCAAGAAGAAGTGGGAGAAACCAGCAGAAGAGTAGACGCCAAGTTTGATGACGCTTTATGAAGCGCGTTCGGGGTCAAAAGAACTTCCTTTTCGTCGAGCAAGTTTTATAACACGCTAGGCAAAGGAACCAAATCGATGTAGTGTAGTATTAGGGTAAGCCACGGGTATTGATATCGTTCTCTAGAGGAATAGGAATGCTAGTAAAGAATTACTACGCTAAGGTTGGGGTTGAGGAAGATTATTTTTGTGCTTTTTATGTTTTTTAGAAAATGGAAATTACGAATCTCGGGGTTTGGATTTGGGGGTTGGTATTTCTACCGATTACTCTACTTATCTATATATCTAATCTAACTAGTGGGTAGTCTATGTCTAATTATTGTGTGCTCGTATGATGATTTAAAGATGTGTTTACTTAGGTTGTATTACTCCTTAATTATCTCCTATTGATGGTTGAATTGTCACATCCTTATTCTTAATCGCGTTGTGTGTCTAAGGTCGTAGGGTATGCGTTTATCCCTAACTCTTTGAAACTACCAAAAGTTCTTGCCTACAAAATCTCTAGGATTTATAAACTAAACTCTAAGGTACTCTTCGGATATTTTAGCCTACAATGACTCTAGGTTACTATAAGCTAAGGTTCACAAAGATTAATCAAGCATTAACTACACAACGAATGACCTATCGCAATACTAGATCATTAACAATTAAGATAAGAGACAACCAATCAATATTCAATAATTAAGTTTCATATTCCTTAAGCAAACACACAAGTAAATTAGCTGGAGATGGAAAACATGCAAGCATACACACAAATAATTGAAGACATGATTGGATTAATGAAGTAAAACACTTATCTTGATGTAAGATAGGGTATGAAACCCTAAAATACTATACAAGACTACCTTGGTTCTGGTTTAGGTTTTACTCCACAAAACTACACTCACTGAAACCGAAATTCGGTTTCTATATATAATGTTACAATCGCGACGGCGCCACCTTTTAGGTTGTGACGCCGTCGGGTCGCCGTCATTAGGGTTTCGTCTTGGCCACGTTAGTCTTGCGGCGGCGTCACCTTGTGCTTGTGACGCCGTCGTCCTCGCCGCCGGTCTGACGTCGATGGATCAAATCTAGGCCGTCGAGTTCGCGACGCCCTACTCTTTTAAAACACGGCCGCGTCACTTGTAAATGTGTAATTTGGCTACTGAGCTGTCACAAAATGTGTACGACGGCGTCGCAGTTAAGCAATGACGCCGTCACCTTCAATTCCAGCAGCCTGAGTGTCTCGATTCTTGACTTTGGCCATTTTCTTCATATATTCGCGCCTTTTCGTCCGAATAAGTGTCATTCCAGAAATTTGCCTTCAAGAGACCTAAAAAGTGAAAAGGAACGAAATTAGGTAGTAACGGATACAAAAGTAATCAATTAAGGGTTTAAATGACCCCTCAAAATGGTATCTTTGAAATCCTTATCAAATATCCCTACACTTGGTTTTTGCTTGTCCTCAAGTAAATGTGCTTTTAGCCAATTAATTTATAAGTTAGGGGTCATAAAGCATTGGTTTAATACAATCCACAACACATATAAGCCCCAAGAAAAGTCATAACAAGCATGGAAATTACGTACTAGCACCTCACATGAGGTGTTTGGATACTCACATCTCTCGGGTGTATATGAAATATATCAAAGTGAAAATGGAAGATAAACACTCATTAACCGGTCCTAGTACATAGATTACCATAGGCTTAAGACTAGATCAAACCTCCATCGCTTTGGCGTAAGTACCTAGGAAAGACTATCCAAGAGGTCTTTTAAAGGGTTGGAATGTTAGGCTTACGGTAAGGAAACAAAGGGTTTGGTGGGATAGGTGATTTAGTGGTGGCAAGTCAAAAATCTTTATGTTACAAGCATGAGAAGAATGGCGTTGTTAAGCCAAGACTTGACACTCTACACTCTAGATAACTGAAATAAACATACATAAATTTAAAGATAGATGTAGGATGGTAGCCCGTATATATATATATTTTTTTTTTTTCACACTATTTTTTTTTTTCTTTTTTTTCTATTTTTTTTATTTTTTTTTCATACACTTTTACTCTACCATCCTCTACGATAACATCAAAATAATAGGGATTTATAGGCACATCCTTACACTTGAGTTTTTATTACTCTAACACTAATTTGACCCGAATTGAAAAGATCAAAACACTTGGAGTACATTATTACGCAAATAAAGGAATTTGAATTTAACGTTCCCTTCCCGTCATTTTATAAACTTTAACTTTTCCCATGAGTCCCAATCGTCCCAAAACTGTGTACAAAGGATATGACTCGACTTAGCAACTTATGCAAGCAACTAGATAATTGAACTAAGTGTTTAGGGTGATAACAATAATGCACTAAGAGTGGGTGCATACAAGGTAGGCTAAGGCGATTTGGGTGTACATTTGGGGTGGGGTGTAAACAATGCTCTTCATTGATATTCCGGAAAACCGAAAAATTATGAGAACCGCGAAAAGGATAGGCTCAGAGGGGTTAACTAGGGGTATCGTGTACTAAAGATGAGTACAACGAAGGGTGTGGGGGAATTACTCAACCGATGTGGAAGAAGTAATTATATTACGAGTATCAAACAAGGGTTATCCTAATGCCTCTTATCATTTAGTTATTCCTAACTACACAAGTGTAGTCTTACTAGCGATCTCGGGATGCATCAGAAAACAAGTTCAAGAATCTAATATACTACCGGTTCACACTCTAAGCATTAAAGATGAATGCTTTAATTCCTACTAATCTAAGGGCGATCCTCACGTTTTGGGTGGAATTTAAGTGGTAAAGGGTTTTTGTACTAGTCATGTAACTTCCTATCCATGAGACGCTTTTGTTAAGACTAATGGCCCACTCCTATATGTCATGAAAAATTAAAAATTTGGTGCCAAAATTACCCTAACCGACATTTTCTCATGGTTTATTACACAAAGGCAATTGGACAAAGCAAATAATCAAGGATAAGCATAGTTTCAAAGTTCCCGTTTTATTTTCCCTCCCCACACTTAAACTGAACATTGTCCCCAATGTTCCTCGAAAGTATCAAAGTTATGATAATATAAGGTAATTAAAAATGAAAGAAACTAATACTCCCCTGATTAGCTCGGTAGGATCCATGTGTGAAGTAGTGGTTAAATCTTTCTTCAAGAAGAATGTTATGCGTGAAAAGCTCCTTCCAATTTTTTGTATAATCTTCTTGACAAATTAAACCTGCACACTTGAAGAAAACAAACGAAACATTCGCGTAAAATCGGCGGTAACAATATATATACAAGACTCTACTAATTTAGGATATAATGCTTGTAGAATGGATGTTTACAGATTTTCGGAAAATTAAGATCCGAAAATTCCAAAATTTATAAGTAGCACGTAAAACGAGAAAAGTAAGAAGATGTTTCTGCTCCTCCTGACGCCGTCAGGTTATCCTGACAGAAACAGGTTTGCGATTTTCTGGAAAAATCCTGGAAAATTTATATCTTTAGAATCTAGAAAAAGTCCTGCAAAACCATCCATTATGACTCGATACAAGCATTTGACTCGAACAAACACACATGTATATCTTTAATTGATTGAAATTCTCATGTTTACGTTTCTTTTGAAAACGTGTGTAATCCTCCCTACACTTATCCCTTATGTAAAATACCTTTATATGTAATTAAGATGAGGTTAAAGACAAAATAAAGCATTTTTAAAAATTAAACATGAGGATTAAACAATCAATAAAATATATACGACACATACAAGCAAACAATTAAGCATGAGTTACCTCCCATGAAGCGCTTTTCTTTATTTATGAGTCTTGTAGCTAGACTCGAAGTCGTGTTCTACTCGTGGTCCTCTCGTTTTCATCCTCAATGAGAATTCTATCATGTTGACAAAATTTTCATCGACTCTATACCTAGGCCCTCGGGTCAAACAATCCCTATAGTAAAGTCTCATTTTCTCCCACATGAAGGGCATACCTTTTGCAACATCGTCTTCGCTTTTCTCCTAAAAAGCTCTAATGTTGTCTCGCTCATAAATGGACCAAGAGCCATATCCACTCATCTTCCAAGGAATCCTATAAGTGATCTCATCGTTCTCATTTACAAATCTAATTCTTCCCCAAGATTTGTTATAGTTTAATTGAGATTTCTCAACAAACGCTTTTCCTAGAACAACCTGGGACAAACTATAGTCAATGATGCACCCTACATCTTCTAGGACCACAAAATCAACTAGGTAGGTGAAATTTCCTATAAAGACGTGTACATCCTTGACTCTTCCCACAAAATTGCAAATCCCACCTGGATACTTAGGGTCTCTTCTAATCTTAAGTCGCTCATTCATAATGTCATTGTAAACAGCGGATGACATCACATTAATGGGAGATTCCGTATCTATGTAAGCATGCTCAACATTCCTATAGCCAATCACACAAGGGATTTTAATGTTCCAAGGATTTCCTCTCCTAATCTTTGGGCATATCCTAATGATGGATGACCGAGGATTGTCGACTATGTATTGGTGGTATGCAACTTCCTCCTTAGTGGGGTAAAGATTGAAGTAGGCACTATCTTCCTCATTCTCATTCTTACTCTCTAAACTATTATCCGAACTACCGCTAATCATATAGCCAACAGTAGCTTAACTACCTTCTCAACAAAGATCCCTAATTGTACTATCAAATACCTTTTTTAAATCCTGAAGGTCATTGTTTCTACTAACATAACGGCTACGGCGGTTGTTTTGGTCATTGGGTTGGGTTTTGAGTGAAAGTGATTTATTTGGTGGTGGGTTATCGAATGGTGGTTGTTTATCACCTTCCATAATGAAAAGTGATGGGGTTTACGAATAAAGGTCACGAAGAAGGGGGATAGACTATGAGGAAGCTACAAATGAAAAAAAAGCTTAGTTGATAGGAATCAAGCAAGGAAACCTAAACGAGGTGAACTCCTAACTAGCTATTCTATTCCCCGGCAGCGGCGCCAAAAACTTGATGACGCTTACTTGCCGCTGGGTCAAAGAACTTCCTTTTCGTCGAAAGCAAGTTTTATAACACGCTAGGCTGAACCTAATCACAGTGTAGTATTAGGTAAGCCACGGTATTGATATCATTCTCTAGAGGAATAGGAATGCTAGTAAAGAATACTACGCTAAGGTTGGGCTGAGGAAGATTATTTTGTGCTTTTTATGTTTTTTAGAAAATGGAAATTACTTAATCTCGTGGTTGGATTGGGGGTGGTATTTCTACCAATTACTCTACTTATCTAATTATCTAATCTAACTAGTGGGTAGTCTATGTCTAATTATTGTGTGCTCAGATGATGATAAAGATGTTTACTTAGGTTGTATTACTCCTTAATTATCTCCTATTGATGGTTGAATTGTCACGCCCTTATTCTTAATTGCGTTGTGTGTCTAAGGTTCTAGGGTACGCGCTTATCCCTAACTCTTTGAAACTACCAAAGGTTCTTGCCTACAAAATCTCTAGGATTTATAAACTAAACTCTAAGGTACTCTTCGGATATTTTAGCTTACAATGACTCTAGGTTACTATAAGCTAAGGTTCACAAAGATTAATCAAGCATTAACTACACAACGAATGACCTATCGCAATACTAGATCATTAACAATTAAGATAAGAGACAACCAATCAATATTCAATAATTAAGTTTCATATTCCCTAAGCAAACACACAAGTAAATTAGCTGGAGATGGAAAACATGCAAGCATACACACAAATAATTGAAGACATGATTGGATTAATGAAGTAAAACACTTATCTTGATGTAAGATAGGGTATGAAACCCTAAAATATTGTACAAGACAGCCTTTGGTTCGGCTAGGTTTTACCCACAAAACTACACACCGAAAACCGAAATTCGGTTTCTATATAATGTATCACGCTACGGCTACCTTTAGATTGTGACTGGCCGGGTTGCCGCCAGGTTTCGCTCGCCACGTTATTCTACGACGGCCACCTTATGCTTGTGACTCCGCCCCTTCGCCTTGATGTCGTATGGATCAAATCTAGGTCGTCCGAGTCGCGACGCCCTACTCTTTTTAAAACCTGAAGTCACACTTGTAAATGAGTAATTTGGCTACCGAGCCGTCACAAAATGTAATGACGGCGTCATAGCTTACAGTGACGCCTTCCTTCAATTCCAGAGCTCGAAAGTGTCTCGATTTTGACTTTGGCCATTTTCTTCATATATTCACTTTTCGTCCGTCATTGCAATTTGCCTTCAAGAGACCTAAAAGTGAAAAGGAACGAAATTAGGTAGTAACGGATACAAAAGTGATCAATTAAGGGTTTAAATGACCCCTCAAAATGGTACCTTTTAAATCCTTATCAGACCAACCATGCCAGAAGGAAAACACAGTGAAGGATGGAGCATTTGAAGAAGGATCAAACAGGTTTGGTGTCAGACTGGAGATTGAAGATGAAGAAGGACATGAAAGCAGCCAAGACAAAGAATGACTTTGATGTCATTGCTTGAAGAAAGTCAACAAAGATCAACTCAGAAGATAAATTTGATCTTAAACAATTAAGGGGGAGAATGTTAGCCTCTAATTGTGTTAAGATCAGATTCTAGCATAGTTTAATTACTTAGTACTTTATGTTAAGACAATGGTTATGTAATAGTTAAGTATGGGTCGAATTTAAAGCATGCATATGGGTCAAACTTGGTTAACCCAAACAGCCCATATGATGGCAGTTATGTTAGGTAGTTACAAGCAGTTATCCATCAAAAGTCACAACGTTTAGAATATGAAATAACTGTTTGTTGGTAACGTTTAGAAAACTATAAATATGTTTTCTACATCAGAAAACATATAACAACATTTTTAGTATCTTAAATGCAATTTCTGTTTTTTAGTATATCTGTTTGTACCCATTACAGTTTTATTCAATTCACACCATTCACCAAGCCTTTATTAAAAACATGAAGCATCTCTTGAAACCCAAACTGATTGGCCACAAACCTGTGTACAAAACAAAGCCAAGATTGCAAAAGTTCATGATGTTTATGAAAATAAGCTTCGGCTAGAGCAGCTACTTAATTAGCTGGATGCTTGTGACAAGTTCACTATGGCTGATCGTTCTCATTTGCCTAACTCTTAGGGTGTGTTTGTTTTTGAAAAGTCTTATTTCACTCTCTTACTCTTACCTAGCAGTGCTGCAGATGACGCTTTCTTGTTTGTTTTTTTCTTTTGAGTAAGACCCGCTAGACATATAACATCTTACCTTAGTGAGGGAGACTTGTTTTATCATTTACTGCTTTGTAAACTTTATATAATATATTTGATTGTTTATTAACTATGTTATATTTATTATAAAAAGTCTTGTTTCATATTTACATAAGTTACTTATTATCGATCATGCGTTGGTTTAATAAATAAATTGCAAAAACGAGCTCTTAAAATCATTCGGACACTCATACAAAAACAAACACAACTATTTCGTTCAGATTTAGACTTCATAGCCACCTCTTACCAAGAAGACGGTGAATGTCGCACTCCAAAACATCTCGAAATTAAACACACACCCTTAGTATTTGGTTGAGAAAACTAACTGGACCAAGCTGTTACATCGAGAAAGCATGTGGGCAGTCGGCTGATGTATACAACTTAGCACCATTCATGATAACTCATAGACTTTTAGTATCCTAATCTCTACCATCTATAAATTACTTATCAGTTATGTATCGATGCATCTACTCATATAGCTAATTAATACAAAGTTGAACCCTTAATATTATTTATTTCATGTCATTACTGAGAGTATTTACTTTACGTGATTTACTATGAAATTTTTATAAGGTGATATAAGGGAAAGTTTAACTCTTTATCTTTGTTGAGGAAAAGTAAAGTTTGAAGATTCAGCCACCTCCTTGGGCTTAATTCTGGGCCAAATGAGATGGATGGTGAGCTATAAAAAAAGTTATATCATTCTTATTATTTATTTCTTGTGTATTCACTTTGATTCTTTGTTGTCGGTTGCGGTTAAGGGAAAAATTGATGTTTACGATGGATTAAGATTCTTCCAAATTTATTTCTTGTGACATTGTTATTTTTGTGGTAACAAAGCATTTTTAATATCTCGTTTACATCATATTTTCCTCAATCTCATATTTAGAATATTATTGTTTCAATCAAGTTTATCTTAGTACATAGTATTATTTTTTGTCTTTGTGCTATAACTTTTAATCGTTTATTGCCAAGGAAAAAAAAAAAAAAAAAAAAAAAAAAAAGATATCGTGCATTTTACGTTTAATTTTTTAGGCAGATAACTACATTTTAAAAGTTAAGAAATGGTATAAATTTATTACGTTAACTCGTAATGGGAGTCCAATTCAATTTTTTTCATTAAACTCCAACAACAATTTAACATCATAAACATAACACTAATCCAAACACACATGGCTAATATACTCTCCGGTATATAAACAAAGAGCATTTCATTTCTTTAACCAATGTGGGATGTAAAGTTGACATGAACTTTATATTAGTTTTCTTAATAAAATACCTAAATGTTGACTCGTGCATTTTAAGTATTATACACCACGCTTTATGAGTTTACCTACCAATTCTTTATCTCTTGAGGAGTTGGAGCTACTTGGATGAATTATGTCAAGCTTAAATATGATCACAACTGATAACGCAATTATTGAATTTGGAGATCCAACACGGGATACACTTTTTTTCATTCATTTCATGCAGGTTCACTCTTTTCCGTTTTTCTTTGTTTCAATGTGGATCACTGGGTACACTTTTATGTAGTTTTTGTTTTAGTCATTCTAATAATGCAACTTTTAAATGTATTATTACAACCACAAAACTAGGAGAATTGGTATTTTGATTCATTGTGTATTTGAGATTTTTTAAATTAATTCTAAATTCCAAAAGTAATTATTGTGCTTTTAAGCTTAGAGTCGATATTAATTTCCGAATGCCACAAGTTCATTGTTTATATAATGGGTTTTTGTAACTTCTGCCTTAGGGACACATGTTAAAGAAGATCCAACAGCTTGAGTGTCACCTTTTGAATGGCAAGCAGCCACCAATTGGTCCCCTTTATTCTTCAACATCAGGCCCCACAACCACTTACTAGCCATTTAGAGAGTGACACCAAGACTATGAGACCCTCTTTAACATGTGTCCTATGACAAAAGTTAAAAAAATCCTTATACAACGGGTGAAGTTTTAGCGTTTTGAAAACATGATATTAGCCTAGACATAAATGATTCGTATACACTATGACATGCTAGCTAGCAAAATCTACTTTCTTGCTTCTATGTGGGATTGAAGGGTTGAAATGGTTTTTAGCTACAAACATCTAGATTTACTCTTTGACGCATTCGTTTTTACTATGGCAATATTTTTAAAGATATCATACTTGTCTCATTTGTTTTTGTGGAAAGTGAACAAATTTTTTTTACTTTTGTGAGTACTTTTCTTTCATATTCATCTTTTTTAGGGTATTATATGACATTTTTGCCTTTTTGAAAAAAAAATTCTATTAGCTAAGAGGACAAAAATGTCCAAAAATTTTGCAAAGTACTAAAAAGGGATTAATTTGAAAGAAAAATACCCACAAAAGCAAAAAATTTTGTTTGGTACAAAAAAAAAACAAATTGTGGCAAGTATGATATTACTTTTTAAAAATATTTGCCCTTTTACTATCCTAACCAACACCACCTACGTGCTCGTTACAAGTTTTGTATGCCTTTGGGAGCTACTTGAATAATTGATACCAAGTTCGAAAACTGTTATTAAGTGACCTCCACGGAGTAACTAAAGTATCCACAAGTCCACAACATAATTCCATCACCGCAAACAATACGGAAATGATTTATTTAAGAAGAGGGAGAACAGAAAAGAGAAACATAGGTACAGCCAACCTGTCGAAAACTAACCGAAGCGTCAACAATTTAATCTGTTGACTTATTGACAAGAATTGTAAATGCATTAACCTGTTACAATTAAACATAGTACATCGATATAGGAGATTATTTTTCATATTTTATATTCACTAAAATTTAATTTACAAGGGCTCAAAATATGTATTTGGTTTTGTAACTTTGTTGGTACAAACTTTGGTCAGGAACTTGTTTAGTTTAAAAAATGTTTTAGATATATTTTCATTGAAAAAGATACCAAGGTACATAAAAGTACTTCTAATTCAGACGAAGCATAATAGTGTATGTTACTTATAAACCGTTTATATCTCAATGTTGTTATTGGTTGATACATGTTTAGCGAGTAAAAACTCCTTTTTTGCAAAATATCAGCTCTGAAATTTGATGAGATCTATTTGTTTTAACATTGCTGATGGGGTTCTCTCTATAACTTTTGATTACAACTAACATGTAACATTTGATATCGAATCGAATCGACTATTTGACCTTTCGACTAGTTCGAAGGTAGGTTTCAAACCTACAACTACGGGGCCAATTAGTATACATAGTTGGCTATAAATTGATTCAAGTAACGAGATTTTAATTTCATTTAGTTTGACTCATTTATTGTTATATAGTTGCGTAAAATGTTGGTGTGTATGTATCATGAGTTTGACGTTGGATGAAAATATATCGTAAAACCTTTAGACTAATTGATCAAAATAGGGTAAACATGAGCGTAATTTTTTTTTGAACGGCGGATATTATTGAAAAACTAGCAAGGAGCTAGAAATTACAAAGAAACTAGATGGGGGTTTTTAAGCCATTCTACCCAACTAAAAGAAACCTTGCATCTAATGCTTACACCAAAGAAAAGAACGGGCCACCACCTCATCAAAAATAATCGCCTTCGAGGGACGAACCAAACCAAAGATGCTCTTGTTACGAAAGTTCCAAATGTACCACCACATGACATAACAAACTCCTTGAAGTAGCTTTTTTGTGTTTAGAATGAAGACGGATATTCAAGAGCCATTCTAGCCATTCCTCATAAGAAGAAACCTCTATAACGTTTATATCCCACCAAAACAAAATCTTACGAAAAATCTCTCTAGCTATGATGTAAAGAAAATATGCCTAGTCGATTCCACTTCCTTATCTCGCATAGGACATAATATTGACTCGATCTCCATACCTCTTTTAGAAATGTTCAATCTAGTAGGTAAGTTGTCCAACTCCAAGCATGGATATTGACTTTGATAGGCACGACATGTATCCAACGAGTCTTAGAAGAAACCACTGGTAAGGATCTATCATCAAGCACCTTCCTAACATAAGCAACTGAAAATTCTCCATAGCCTTCTAAAAACCACACCCACCTGTCCTTCATGTCGACAAGAGAGACTCCCTCCATATTCTTCAAAAGGTGTGTGAATTGAGATTCTTCAAAACCACCTCTTGG
Organism: Chrysanthemum makinoi; assembly: GCA_910596185.1. Classification (NCBI taxonomy): domain Eukaryota; kingdom Viridiplantae; phylum Streptophyta; class Magnoliopsida; order Asterales; family Asteraceae; genus Chrysanthemum; species Chrysanthemum makinoi. The sequence goes on from OU343220.1 coordinate 19,696,457, forward strand.
AGCTCTACGAAACGAGGACAACATGAGACATGAGACATCTTCAAGGCCACAGTAACATTCTTGTGAAGTCTCAATGCGCATATTCTAGGATAAAGCGATTTGAAGGTGTTGTCGCCTCCATGCATCCTCCCAGAAAGGCTCTTCCCTACCCATTTTTGTGAATAAAACCCATCAAATTAACGCCCTGATTCTAAAGTTGATACACCTCTCTAACAATATCCAACCATATGGACGGATGATGATTTTTAATATGATTACCAAGTTTGCCGTCTACGCCATGTATCCCTTTAATGACCTTGGTCCATAGAGATGATTGTTGAGTACGGAAACGCCACACCCATATAAACAAAAGAGCTCTATTTAATGCGTAGAAACTCGACACCCCAAGACCTCCATTTTCTTTAGACGCCAAAGAGCGTATTTAATCCATTGCTTATTTACTTGAGGTGATATATTTCAAATTTCTTATAATGTGTTTTGACATTGTCGTGTGAGCTTTTTATCAATTATTTACCTACATGTTGGAGAGATCCTTTTCTCATCGTTTTTGTTATGGAATTGATCATTAATTCATCTTAGTTTCAAAATTAGTTAATGTACTAATTGTGTATCCCTTAAAGAAATTGATTATCAATCTATGGAAATAAAATATTTAGAGTTCATATAAATTAAGAAGAAAAAAAGTTTCGTGCTTATATGAATTTACAAACTTGATTATAGGAGTACTAAATCTTTTATTTAGTTCATCCATAGTAGGAGTCATATACACTATGGTATATTAGCTAGTAATATTTTCCTCTTTGAACCAATGTGAGACTAAGGTGTCATTTGTTGTTTCAGAGCTTTTACCTCTTCATCTGCAAAACCACGTCCCAGGCTATCAGATATTTAAACTCTTCATCTACAAGAAGAAGACCGTTTGTTTTTTGTGTTATTGAAATACTTCTTTCCTTTTTCTTCTTTTGTTTTTCTTTTTAAAAAGAGGGAAAAAAGAGGAAATTCAAATAAGTGGAAAAGAGGAAATTTATGTCCAGATAAGAAGATAAAAGTGATTTTAGCCTTTTATGTCCGAAAAAACAAACGGTTCAACTTAAATTGTCTCATACCGCTTAAAAGAGGAAGAAATAAGAGCTTCTTTGAAAAAACAAAGAAGGCCTAAATGTTGAGATGGCTTTTTAACGAAGAAGAGCTCGAGGTATTTAAAATTTACTAATTCAATGAATAGCATATACATGCTCGTCATAAAACATTTATTCTTCAAAGCTACTAAAATAACTAAAATTTGTTTGTGTGCAGATGAAGTGTCTTAAATATCAGAGCTTTAGAACATGACGTCATCCTTTTGGTTTAAAATTTGTTGATGATATTGTCTATCGATATTTTTTACATTAAATCATAGTGTACTCAATTTTAGATTAGAAAATCATCATTGAAATTCAAAGATCCAACTTTTTTTTGGGCCTGTTTGGCACACATATATTTAGAGCTTTTTTGAAGCTGTAAGCTTTTTGTTATAGAAATAATCTCCTCTAAAACAAGTAACTCTGTTTGGTAACATAAACTTCAAACTTTTATTTTAAACAAGTAGCTCCAAAATTAAAAGCTGACTCATGAATATTTTTAAATATTATGAGCTGTTAAAACGTAAAATTACCGATATACCCTCCAATTGGAATATAGTTGTGTCCTTTTATGTCATTTTGCAACTTATAATTATAGTTAACAGCTAATTTACCAAACGTTTTTATTAAAAAAAGATATAACTTATAAATTTACGCTAACAAATTTCAGAAGCATCAGCCATACCTTTACGCTTACTTACAAAGATACAAATTTTACAACTAATTTTGCCAAACATACGGGATAAGAGAATAAAAGAAAAAAAAAAAGAAAAGAAAACAAATTGAAAAACAAAACAAAAGAAAAAAAGAAAATCAAGGGTACCTCTAGCAAAAATAGGTTTATAATCAGGAGCATGGATTGCGGGATAAGAGAGGTATGAAAGGGAATTGGCTAAATATTAAGAAACAGCCAAAACATTAAAATTGCATCACATTCTTCGAATTACTCTTTTTTTAGTTTGTGTTTTAAGGTTGACAATGACATACCAATTTCCGGTCTAGAAATTCCATAATTTTCTTTATTAAAAGAGCCGAATTTTTATATAGATATTCTTTGTTTTAACATTTTTAAAATAAATTTTGGTGAATACAAAATTCCAATCTCCTATCAATATCTATGTTTAACAGTAACAAATTAAGACGTAGGAAGTATTATCTTTTCTAGACCAAAAGGTTTTTCAAAATAGGTTTTGAATACTATTAAAATCTTTTATAAATTAATAAACACATAAAAGGACATACTTGAGTTGAGAATATGCACATGCATACCTTATACATACCGATAACGTATCAATATTAGTGCCTAAGTCCACTAATTACACGCTCGAATCAAGCCTATTACCAACTGTTAAGATGTATCATCTGACACTGCATAGTGGGAACGCACGACAAGCACCATTATGTACGAGCTAAAGGACGAATGACACATGTTCTCCTATCTGCTCTTCGATAATCAACACCAGGCTCTCTAGCATCCGACGCTGATTAAACCTATACCTTGATCCAAAACGTTAACAATACCTCAATCAGAATATAATGTTTTGAGTCATTAAGAAAAGAAGGAAAAAAAAAGTCTTAAGAGTTCATATATATCTTCTAGCTACAATTATGTACCTTTTTTATTTAGAACATATTCATTCGAAGCTAGAAACTTAGAAAGCATAATGCTAATCTTAACACATTCAATCTATAAAGGCTATATTATATTAGATAGGAAAAACTTATTTTCTTATCCTATGTAGGATTTAATATTGAAATTATTTACTCTTGTTTTTCATAAAATATTTTGTGAAAAACAAGGAAAACAGAGAGGGTGTTCAAATGAGCGTTTTTCAACAAAATGTTTTGCAAAACATAAATTCCCCTATTTCATAAATTAATAAGGAAAATTACAAAATAAATTATAGTTGTTTTAATTGTTTTCCTTTGTAACCCACAACTCTCCCTCCCCTTCTTTAAAATTGAAAATACAAACATCAACTAAACGCGTTTTTTTCATTTTCAAATGTTTTGTGAAAATTAATTTCCCTTCCAAATTTTTACAAACTAAAGATAGAAAAAATAAGAGAATTTTTTCTCCAACTAAACGCAACTTACGCGACATAAACCGATCCAACTTCTAAATTATGTAATTTCTTATCCTATGTAGGCTTAGTACACAGTCTGATGGACTTAAAATGGGCCGACTGATTTACATCATGGGCCAGAAATAAACCCCTTGGTTATTTTTATCGTTGGGATCTTTTATTCGGTTTTAGGTTATAACAATTGAAATTGATTTTTTCTTTTTTTGTTTCATTGAGAAAAAATAAGATGAATTTTCAACTGTTTAAAGTTGTATTGCCGATTTTTGTATGATAAGTTAATGAAGAACGTAAGTTATTCACTTGAAGACGAGTCGCGGATGATTATAAATTGCTATAAAGGAAAAATGATAAGACCTCATCGATAATTTAAACATAAATAACATTATCTATCTCAACACATGTTTTCGAGTTATACTGTAGTATTTTAGATTCTTAGCTAGCTAGCAACATTTTTTGTTCATGATTTTATGTATCAAAAGGTATCACATACAAGTTATTTGCCTTACAATTTTCACGCAAAACCGAACCCGAAATAAGATTGTAAACCCAAATATCCAATGGCTCTACAGGATAAAGTGTAAATTATCGTGGTGAAATTTATTCTTGCAAACAGTATTTATTTATCTACATTGCGGTGCAACTTATAAATTAATTGTTCCCCACAAAGCTATCAGAAATCGTATTTTGCCTTTCTTTGTGTGTTTGACATACATCACTCAATCATTCAACTGTAAATAGTATTATGTATTATTTTATATGCATTTGCGAACTGGTTAGTAGTGCAGATATAGTCTTAACTGCACTTACAGACATTCTATGTGTTAATAAATTTTAAAAAAGTTAATGAATTTATATACGTTTGGAGTGTTCAGAATGCGGGCAAAAGTAAGAAATTCATATCTTACTCTCAAGCACAACTGCACAACTCGAGACCTTATATTAATCGTTACACAAGGTGTCCAGATACAATATAGTATATAACCATAGTAAATTTCAGCTCTTTAACCAATGTGGGATAGATGTATGGCTGTCAAAAATTTTAACAAAAAAATTAACCAAGTAGCTAAATGTTGACTTATACGTTATTAATTTTCTATACCAATTATGAATTTATGTGCTTAATCACGTTTGACATTCGAACAATTCCTCGGATAATTTATCCTATCAATTTTTATATATAAATATAGGGGTTGGGGACCAATATATCAATTTTTTTATTGCCCAAGCTTGCTTCGAGTCTGTCTTCATTCTCGGTTTGGTTGATATTTCGAATTAAAATAAGGGAAAATTCTCTAAATGCCCCAGTTGATCAACTTTATTATCCTAAATGTTTCACTTTTTTTTCACTTCTCAAAATGCCTCATGGGCAACTCTCCCAACTGAATATTTGGACAACTATCTTAAATAGACATATGGCCCCATTTTCATGCAAGAACTCAGACTTATCTAGACAAGTTGTATTAGAGCCTATAATGCGAACTTCGACTTTCAATGTCGCGAACCCATAATTTTGTCTTTTGCCAAAAAAGTATTTTCTTTTTTTCTTAAAAGACATAAATATCGCAAGAATCCCGCCCCTACAAGGTTGACTTTCAGAATTTATGCATGAGTAAAGATTTTTACGTATCAAATGTGATAAAAGAAATAAAAATGTATAAGCAATTTTTAACCTTTATACCTTTATACATTTATACATTTTATAAAAGTTAAACTTCCTCAACACACCTCTTATTCAAAACCACCACACTTATCAACACAATCTTCCCTCAACAAACTTCTCGCCAAAGAGCTAACACACTTCTCCGACTACATCGCCACACCACAGTTGTCCGGACGAATGCTCTATCGTAAAACGCTTTGGGCTAGGGTAAGTAATTTTACGATTTTCATCTATCGATTATGGTTTTGTTAATTTATGGTTTCGCTTATTAGGGTTTCATAATTTATGGTTTCGCTTAATTTAGGTTAACTTTACGTAATTGTTCTTTTGTTTGATTTTGGGTTTCATATTCTAGGTTAACGATTGGGTGATTA
>OU343220.1:19701798-19800118 GCA_910596185.1 Chrysanthemum makinoi
GCCAAGTTCTTGGTTTAGGTCCCAAAATATCACCATCCTACCCTCTCCCCTAATTTAAAATGAACAATTCAACCCTAATGGTTTAAAGGGTCTTTTTGATACCCGATGCTTGGATAGTTCTTATTACCTAAAACCCTAAACTATTTAAAAATACGAGGTTAAGCTTTGGACAAACTCAAGAAAGCAGAAGATATCGGAAGTCAAATGACAAAACCGCCTGGTGAACACGAGTTCGAGCCTTATGTGTTAGGATATGTTTGTAGAGAATAACATGGTTATGATTCCCGCTAAATGGATTATATGTATAGTTTTGGACCATTGGTATTAGGTAGCTTATGTATAGTTTTGGACCATTGGCGATTTTGGAAACACATTTTATGTTATCGATTGATGGTTATATATGATATTATGTTTAGTGAATTTGTGTTGTTGTAGCATAAAATAGGTTCAGAAAAGAGGTTCTTACATTGTAGATTTTTTCCGGAAAAATTCACGAAAAAAATCTGGAAATTACCCATTTTGCAGTAATTTTCTGCAAAATGGGTCAAAGGCTTTCCCCTGGGACATGTCCCCGGCATAGGAGTTAAAGATAATCTTTATTTACCCTTTTCCCCGGGGACAGTCCACGGCAAAAGAAAGTGGCACGTCGGACGTGTTTGACCAACGTAGAATTGGTGCGGGATGCACATGTCCTATGTAAAAGTAGGTTTTAGTCCCCGGGGAAAGTATTACCGAGAGGGTATTGCCGGGGAGCTTTCGCCGGGGACATGTCCCCGGTAATAGCTTTCGCAGGGGACATGTCCCCGGCGAAAGCCCTGATAATTCGCCTGCGAAAGTCACGATTGTTGTAGTGATCGTACATTGAGTTTAGCACATACACAATAAGTGTAAGACTAACACACACTCTCTTTCTCTCTAACTTCCGGTGACACATAACCTGTCTAACACCACCATTATCGCCACCTCCATATCCCGATCTATCCAGTACAAACCACTACCGTAGTTCACCTTGTTGCCGAAAAATATCGTCCAGAACAACCATTATGTCAGATGGGTACTTCCATGTCATTGGGAGGGATATTTGTTTTTTTATGTGTTTTAATGGGTTTGTATAATTTGTGAAGTGGTATCTCGTCTACGGCAAGAATATTTTAATCGAAAGTATTTTCCAACTAACTCCGACATCATTGCAACAATTTTATTATCAGTGTCATTACACTCTACTCTACTAGATATGGCCAACATCATTAGTAGATATTTTGTTCATTTTCTTGTTTGGATTATATGTATCTTTATTTGAACTCGTCTTTGATTTTTGTTGGTTTTATGGATTTTAGGGTCCGTTTGGTATGCGGGTTTAAATGGGGTTGGGTTGAAAGGGGTGCCAAAAACATTGTTTGGATTTTCGGTCTAGACTCACGCGCTGGAGTGAAGCGAAAATCTCATGCCCATCTAACCTAGTGGGGGTTGACAATTCAGAGCATTAAGAGATTATTTTTATTTTTTTAAAATATATCTTAGCCACAGGTTTTTTTCTTATGTCCAGTGTTAATATTGGATTTTATTATTAATTTTTTTAGTAATTATTTAAAAAATCATTTTAAATTAAATATAATATTTTCTCTCTCCTCAAATCCAAATCTTAAACCAAATCTAAATCTAAAATCAAAACCCATCTACAAACAAAACGGGCCCTTAGTTTTTTAAGTTTTATTATGTGAAGAGTGAAAACAAAAAAAAAAGAAAAAATTACACGTTTGGTCCCTGTGATTTGCTCAGATTTCACGTTTAGTCTCTAAGTCGTTTTAATTACACCAAAGATACCTATTTTGAAACCTTGCACTCGTTTAGTCCCTATTTTGGATGGGCCGTTAGTTTTTCCGTTAAGTGTTTGCACCGTTAATCCCTCCGTTAATATTTTTTGAAGTTATTCCTATTTTTTGAAATAATAGTTTTCGCAGTTAGTCCCTCGTTAATAATAGTTTTCGCCATTTTTTACGTTTTGGCTGTTTTTATCCGTTTTCATCGTTTTTTATCCTTTTTCCCCCTTTGTTACGTTTTTCGTCCGGTTTTTACATTTTTATCCGTTTTCTTCTGTTTTTTATACGTTTTCGTCATTTTTTTACGTTTTTGTCTGTTTATCCGTTTTTGACTGTTTTTTACGCTTTTGTCCTTTTTTATCCGTTTTCGTTCATTTTTTATTCGTTTTCGCCCATTTTTTACGTAATGGGCGAAAATGGATAAAAAATAAACGAAAACGGATAAAAAACAGACAAAAAGGAAAAAAAGAAAAGTGTGAAAACGTAAAAAAAGGGACGAAAACGGACAAAAACGTAAAAAAAAACGGATTAAAACATATAAAAACATAAAAAAAGTGCGAAAAGGGATAAAAACGAATGAAAACGAACAAAAACGTAAAAAGTGGCAAAAACGGATAAAAAACAAACTAAACGGATAAAATAGAAAAACAATGTAAAAAACTATTCGAAAATGGACGAAAACAGATAAAAACGGGCAAAAAGCGTAAAAAATAGACAAAAACGGATAAAAACGTAAAAACAGACAAAAAACTTAAAAAAAGGGGGAAAACGGATTAAAAAAACGAACGAAAACGGATAAAAACGGACAAAAACATAAAAAATCGAGCGAAAACTATTATTAACAGAGGGAGTAACTGGCGAAAACTATTATTTGAAAAAATAGGACTAACTGTGCAAAAATTATTAACGGAGAGACTAACAGTGCAAACACTTAACGGAGAAGCTAACGGCCCATCCAAAATAAAGACTAAATGAGTGCAATGTTTCAAAAATAAGTATCTTTGGTGTAATTAAAACGACTTAGAGACTAAAATGAAATTTGAGCGACACTTGGATTGATCAAAAGCTATCATGAAGAGAGAGAAACACCATACTACATTTATCACATGTTAAGTGGATTAAGCATAAAATTAGTCATACCATTTAGGTGCCAATCATAATGTGTGTAATTATGAAACAAAATCAAATTTTAGAAGTAAAAAAAAAGGAATCTGACTACCTTAATTACCTGTTTTCTATGAACGGAAATTTATGAAAAAGTGAAGTACGGATATGGCGGTTTGGAAAGCATAGGACCACACCTTTATTATACTTTTATTTAATGCATGGTCCCACTTCTATTTCCGTTCAAGCATGACAAAGTAGATTTGTGCAGAATTAGGGAAACAGAAGGGGCCGAGGATTGTGCATGCCATTGGATTCCCCCTTTTTACTAAAGTCGTGGACACTATCTTGTAAGGGTAAACCTGGGATTCACCAATAAACAAACTGGGAGCCGCCCCCTTCACGTGAGATGGGTTGTACTATTGAAACCCTTCTATGATGTCACATCATAGGGGATATTCTCTTTGTCCTCTACTTTTTTCAGTACAACACAGTTTTTTGTCAGTTTATGTTCCGTATTTCTGATAGTTTTAAACTTTTGACTTATTAAACTTTATATTTACTGTTCCGCATTTTCAGATTTATAGTTTTTTGATATAAACAAAATTACAAAAATTAAAAAAAAATTAAAAAAATTAAAAAAAACAAAAAAAATAAGAGGGGTCAATCTAAAATTATATGGGGGTCAAAATAAAACCCCGTGAGATATTATAAAGGGTTGTTTGTGGTTTGTACACCATCACAAACCATTAATATTTTCCTCTTTGGTTTGCACAGTTTGCACTCTATTTGTTTGGGATATACACACCATCACCATTGTTCTCAATAATTACCAAACATTCCCAGTCATCTAAAAAACATTTCATAAATGTATTCAGATAAAATGATAATATTCCCAGTCATCTAAAAAACATTTCATAAATGTCTTCAGATAAAATGATAATGTGTTAACAAATTAAATGAACATCATGCTCTTGTTCCTTGAGAAATGTCAAAAAAAAAAAAAAAAAAAAAAAAAAAAAAAAAAAAAAAAAAAATCATTGTGAAAGTTAAACATATACGAGAATAGGAAGTAGTAGCACTAATTAGAAAAAGGCGTGTTTCGAATCGGACACCCTTTACTTAAAGTGAAGACCCTCAAGAACATATGTCGATGCTTAATTCAAAGTTATACCTAATTTCATACTGTTAAGAAATGTATCAAAAAGAACCGGTCAATGGTAGTTTAGTGTCAAAAGAGCTTCTGAATATAATTTTAAAATGTGTGAGGTCTCAATATAAACATTGTTGAACACCGTCACCTCACTTATTATAAGTAAGTATCAATCCATGAACAAAATATAAGCATTTGCTATAACAATAATATCAACTTATTAAGCCCAATACTTCATATAACCATCGTGCTCTTCGATTAAATGTTAATATCAATCCACTAAAATATGTACGCAAATATCAACCCACTAAATAAAACACTAATATCTTCATCAGTTCTTCAAGTGAAAAATATACGGGATTCTAACAGCATGTTATTTAAACAAAACAATTTGTATATGTAATGCGATAATAGCATGTTATTTAAACAAAACAATTTGTATATGTAATGCGATAACATCATGTTATTTAAACAAAACAATTTGTATATGTAATGCGATAATAGCATGTTATTTAAACTAAATAATTTGTATATGGGTAGCTAATTTAGGATGCAATCCCGTTAAATAGGCAATCTATATAACCTTTTCTTGAGATGTAAAGATAATATTGGGAGAATTTCATCTATATCCTTGAGAAAACTCATAATTACGTCAATATCCTTCTAAATTCAATAATTACATCAATATCCTTTCAAACTTTAAAAATACTCATCAATATCCAAATAAATAATTTAATCTCAAAAAACTGATTTATATATATATAATTAATATCTAAATGTTAAATAAACAAATATTACCCTTGTACCCTCTCCCTAAAATAAACAAAAACAAAACACATTTTTTCCCCCAATCGCATCCCTCTTCTGTAATATCCAATTAAACAATCTCAAATGGTTGACTCAACATTAATATGTTTGAATCGAAATCTATAAGTATCAGACGTTCTTGGTTAGTGATTGACAATTAATTTGCATTCCAAGTGGACACATCTATTCACACAAAAATACCTCTGAGAACAAGATAATATTATTACATTTCAATTGAATGTATGAGATTTATATAAAGTAAGGTAAAGTACATAAAATGTTAAAAAAACATATATTGATGGTCTAAAATAAATTAACCATTTAAGGTTTGAAGGTGTTCTCGTGAGAAGCATGAGGCAATACCAAAAAATATTATATCTAAATTGATATGTGAGTGAATTGTTTATGTTTAGGTAATTGGTTATGATAGTGAGAAAATAATAGATTTTGATTTCTTTAATCAATTTTACGTGAAGATCAGAGGTGTGAATATTTTGTTTGAATGTTATGGAAGCTGATTTGAAGAGAGGTTAATCAAAGAAGAAGGGTAAAAAGGTAAATTTATGTTTTATTTAATATTTAGATTACAAGTCTACATAATAAAGTACTTCATTACAATTAAATTGTTTATTTGGATATTTATGAGTAATTTTAGTGTTTGTAAGGATATTGTTGTAATTATTAAATTTATAAGGATATTGATGTAATTATATGTTTTTGTAAGGATATAGATGAAATTCTCCCATTAATATTTTAGTTAATTTAACATTTTCTTAATCTGTTGTTTATTTGAGTTTGAATCTTTAAAAGATATTTTCAATGAATTACAAGTTTTCAATGAAGTAAGCATGGAAAAAAATAAAAAAAAATAAATAAAAGAAAAAGAAAAAGAAATATAAATTAACATTGTTCAAAAAACAAAATTAGTGTAACATTTGGTCAACCAAATTATTTTCACACATGTATCCAATGTTTTAAAACCCGGTTATTTTATTGACCCGGTTTAGTCGCCGGTTCATTGGGTCACCGGTTCAACCGGTTGACCGCCGGGTCAAACCGGTTCTATACTTATATATATATTTTCTATATTTAATATGTAATGTTACATAATCCTATGATTTATTCGACTTGATTATTACATTCCAATAACAATCAACTCGTAAAGTCATAATGTGTATAATTACAAAAGCACAACGTATAAATTAACTACTCGACCGCTAATATTTCTTGTTAAGAACCATATATTACAAACAATTAATTTGAATATTGAGGTGTTTGTATGTAACATGAAAAGTCATGCACATACTTTACACCAAAGTTATTTACATAACGATGTGTTAAAGAGAAGATTATACCATCTTCAAATCTAAACTTGAATCTGCGTGTAGAATGAATTGTACTGATAAGCTTTGAAGAACATATTTAAGAAGCCAATGATGATTCTAATCTAAAAATAAGGACATTAAATGGTCATATATATACTACAAAACAAAATATGTGAAATTCATAACATGGCCTTCTAATCTTTCTAATTTTGATAGATTTTTCGATAAAAAGTCGTGACCCGACCAGGTTTATCAAACAGGGTCAACCCGGGTCAATGAAAAACCGGCGGTTTAATCCGGGTCTCAAACAAGTAAAAACCCGGTCACATCCGGCCCGGTCTCTGAGCCGGTTCCCGGTTCAACCGGTTGAACCGGCCGGGTCAAACCCGGGTTTTAAAACATTGCATGTATCAAGCCATTCAATCCTCCTCCAAGGCCATCCGTAATGCAAGGCGTGAGGTGGCAACGCCCATTTTATGCAGGGTCGACTCATGAATTTCGGGGGCCTTTGCCATATTACGTTAGAGGCCCTTGAATAATATCCGCTAAAAAATCAGCAAACTTAACTGATTATGAACATTACATTCTTAGTAATGTGTTTATTTTTTTGTTTATTTGTTTATACACTTTATGTTTTTTCTTTCAAAGCTTTTAAAGTTACCTTTAAAGTCCTAATGATAACACGCATACAGTACGAAATTGTGTAGTACTTTTCTAAATACAAGTGTACAATTTCTTGAAACATAGTTACTGCCAAAAAAATATGTTATACATTAAACGAGGGTAAGTTATCAAAATTATTTTTGAGGATTAAAATTACACTTTCTTTTAGATATTTGGGTTGTTTTGCTTTTCCTATTAGACAAATCATTTTAGAGTACATAACTTAACGATCAACTTTAAACTATAAGACTAAAACTGAAGTTACCAAATAAAAACAAAACTTTTGACTTTTGTTTCATCTTTTTCACCAGAACAACATGTCCATATTCACTCCATTAAAAAAGAATCCTAAGCTCTATTTTTTCATTGTAACTCAAATAACTATATTATACTACCTCCGTCCCATTTTTATTGTCCCTTTTGACTTTGACCAGTCTTTCTTGTTCAACTTTGACCATTAATATATTTATTTGTGTTATATAATACTTGATGAAAATTATACCAAATGAAAATACATTTAAAACCTAATATATTCATATATTTTTCATCAAATATTATATAACAAAAAAAAAAAAAAAAAAAAAAAAAATTATGATCAAAATTGAAGAAGAAAAACTAAAAAAATCAATATGGGACAATAATTTTGGGACGGAGGGAGTAACAATGTAAAACTTGTTTAGTCCATTATAAAACATCATTTACATGGATAAAAACGTCCAAAAATTCGTTTATACAAATGTTACAGAATTAGATATTGGGGCCCTAAGAAAATGGAGGTCTTGTGCCTTTGCATACCCTGTACATTCTTAAATCCGGGCCTGATTTTATGAATTGAAATTTATCAATTAAATATTCGTTTATATTTTTTTGAGGTTAATTAGTTTATTTAAGGCCATATTGGTAAATGAAATCATCATTCATCAAGTCGACGTATTTTAAGAATTTTAAAACATGATTATTAACTAATTTGATATTATATATTTGATTTTGATTTTGATACGTGTAGTTTTATTTTTATTTTTATTATATATATAGACAAAAACTATAGGTGCTCATTGAATACTAAAATCTAATTTTTTTTCCCGAATAGTGGAGGGCACCGCCCCCCATATCATGCATGTAGTTCCGCCCCTGATGTGTGGTACATCATCACCGTCACCGATGATGGAGTCGACAATGACGACCGGATGACGATCTGATGAGGACGATGTCTGACTACTATTAGTGTAAAAATTTGATAAAAAGTTTATATCGTAATTACGAGGATCATGGTCATGGCAAGGATGGTTGGTTTCTGTCAAAATTTCACGAGTTTATATAATTGGAAAATGATAAATGGATCTAACTAAAGAGGCTTAAAAGGAGACCTAATGCATAAATGAATTGTACACTAACAGTAATGTACAATTCATTTATGAATTAGGTCTCCTTTTAAGCCTCTTTAGTTAGGCCTATGTATCAAAGCTCTTTTAAAAACACGATGGTAACCTAAAAAACTCCATCTTTGATTGGTGGATTGTTTTTGTTGAAATCAATAAAAACATATCATCTGACATAGGTTTCTAACAATGAGAATCATTTCAACTTTTGATCCCACGTAGGAAAAAGGAAAAGAAAAAGAAAAAATAAAATAAAAATTGGTACCTAAAGCGTGATACATTCTAAATAAATCACCTACTGCATTTGTCTACACGATTCAACAACTTCGGGTCTACACGATTCAACAACTTGGGATGTAGCTGGAATAATAAATGCTTTGTTTGCTGAAGAAATTTTGCATGTCAAAAATCAAGATAGTATTCAAAAATTATTTTGCAAACACTTTTGATTACAGAAAAACAAAATATGGATTAGCCTTTTACACTCAAGCAGAGTATATTTTGATATATAAGAGAGTTTTTCATATAATGTATTCATCAAAATTAATATTGCAAGGGCACAATTTTGTATTTAGTTTTGTACTTTTGTTGGTGCAAACTTTGGTTAAGAACTTGTTCTCTTAACGAAAATGCTTTAGATTTTGTCATTTTGAAAATGATCACAAAATGATTTAGTCAATGGATTAAAATATCAACTTTTTGTTTAGTTTTCGGGCAAATTTGGTCACACATATGTTTATCTTCTTCATTCTCCCTCGTTTAAAAAACAATTGCTTATTTGTAATGACGGGATTGTGTTGTGGAGTAGCGGATTTTATAGTACTCCTATGGGATGTAAGAATCCAATTGCATCAGTCACTTAATAACATTATTTGAACTTGGTTTTAATTATTCGATTAGCTTTGAAAGATACACAGTATGTAATGAGCACGTACATCATATTGATTAGGATAGTAACTAACCTAACCATGCATGAGTCAAAGGGTCAATCTAAGTGATAAAAGCTATTTTAGCCCTTCAATTAGGGGTGTTCATCGGTTCGGTTTTCGGGTTTGTGGGTTGTATGGTTCGGGTTTATCGGTTTGAAAATTTTCAAAGTTAAAACCAAAACCAAACCAAACCAATTATAAAACGGATAAAACCAAACCATACACCAAATTATAATTCGGTTTGGTTTCGGTTAAAACCAAGAAAAACAAATTCAAGTAAACTTCAAAATATAATCTAGAAGTCACAACCAAAAGTTTAAATAAAATTAACAAATCAAAAGATTTCACAAAGTACTCGAAGAAATCAACAAAACAAAAATTTAAGAAACCAAAACATTTCAGAACTTAACGAAAGTATATGAAAGCGATAAAATGTTATTCGACAAAAGTCTTATTAGGTTGAATATTTCATATTCAAGCATCCAAACTCAGTTGCAACTTCAAATCATCTTCTTCATTGTTTGCATTTGATGTTGTTTTTTTCTTTGGAAAAGCAATGCTTGATTTGAGTAGTGATTAATTTATAAGATTTTAAATTATTAGGGTTGTTTATTGGGAAGATAAAGATAGAAAATCTCTCTATATATATATATATTTTTATGTGAATAGAAATATTCGGTTTTTTCGGTTTGGTTTGGCTATATTTGTCAAACCCAAAATCAAACCAAACACCAAATATATATACTTCGGTTCGGTTTCAAACCAAACCATAAACCAATTAAAATTTTCAGTCTGGTTTTATTCGGTTTTGGTCCGGTTTATTTTTCGGTTTGTTCGGTGTCAAACCAAACAATGAACACCCCAAACCTTCAATCCCACATAGGAAAAAGAAGATTAATGTTGATGGCTAATATACCATTGTCTACATTGATCATTGTGTTAAGATTAGAATAATGTTTTCACGCGTATTATTTGAGCTGTTAAATAAAGAAATTTATAAGCTCCAAGGACACTGTAATCATAACTTTTTTAGAAAGCCTTTTTTTATATACAGTCAATTCTTTTTTACACATGTCTTTATCCCTTGGTTTTGATTAACCTGTTTTTGCATATAATTACCTATAACCTAACAACATCAAAGTCATACGAGAGGATTGTATGACACGTTTTTCCTAACCATTTTTTTCCTCGAGAGAAAGGTTGTTGCATGTCTCACCGATCATCTTTTTAATCTCTCGTTCTCTCTCAGAATACCTGGACTTTAGTTCGGCATGTTTCTTCCGCAAAAAAGAAATTGTAACCACTTCTATTTCTTTTTAGGCGTGTTGGGTTATCTCTCTTTTTCCACTCCTATGTATAATATTTTTATGAACAATTTGCATTTTTAGTACAAGTATGTATATTTACATGACCGCTCGGGAGAGAGTTCTGATCTTAGAAAATAAGTATTTTTATACTGATACAACAATCTTAATTAACGCTTTATTAGTATATAGGAAGCAGCTGTACGCTGTAGTTAATGAGAATTCGAATTGAAAAGTCTACTCAACTCCCTCCATTATTTAGTTGTCACCACACCACCTAGCTAGCATTGCTGACACAACATATATTTATATAAGAGTAGAAACCAGGCTTAGCTCAGTTGGTCACTTGGGCTCTTTTTGAAGCTTGGGGGAGGTTTTAACCAGGGTTCAAGTCTCACAAGAGACAAAAAAAACCAAGGTTTCCTCCTGGTGCGAAGCCGTGAGTTCTAGGGCTTCCCTTAGCGGGTCTCTCCTAGTGGTTCGGGTCCCGGGGCCTACCCGTTTGGATGGTTTAACTCGGAGGTCGGATTTCAAGTGTGATGCTGTTCCAAAAAAAAAAAAAAAAAAAAAAAAACTTGTTAAAACTGACTCTTTTAGCTTATAATTAAATCCATATTCATGATTGAAAAATGATTTGTATGCCTAAAACCTAGACCTAAAATTAGACCTAAAAATGTGATTGGTGCATTTGAAAAATTCATTAGTGGGAAATGATGAAAGAGAAAAGATGCATGGCATTTGTCAAAAAATGAATGGTGGAAGTCTATTAGTAGGTATCATTGTTAAGTCTAAATATCACAACTCTGATTGATTAACATACGTAGTTTACTCGTGAACCTACAATGACTAATTTATAGCGAAAAAACATAAACAAGTACTTAATAAAAACCAATGGCTATGTTAATATGTTATAAAACCAAACAAGGAAAATAAAGATGATATGTTACATGAGTTTGGTGCCCATGAAGTTATGGAAACTACGTAGTTTTTCCCATAAGGAAGGTGAGTCTTTAACAACGTCGTCATGAGAGGCCTATGCCATGGGATTAGGTTGAGTCACCGGTGACATTTCCAATCGGCCACATCAAAGGGTCACTGTACAATTAAGAAATAGACTATCAGAAAAGATACTTCATATCGATACATATCTAATATTTGGTTATAGTTATTTCTCATCATTCTTATTTTTATGATTTTTTTTTTCTTTTGATCTTTAACTTTTAAAATATAAGCTTTATTGGATGGCTTAATTTTTCAAGACATTTATCTATCACTAATTCACTATTTTATAGGAAATTTGGGCCATAAAATCAGAAAGCTAAACTTGTTCGACCGGATTTTGGGCCTCAAAAGGTGTCTAATAATACAGTCCAAACAAGATTAATTTATTTTTCATGATAGTGGCCATTTTCAGGCAACCAAACTGTCATATAGCTTCACATATGGTAGAAAAAGCCGAAAGTGCTACACACAAACTCGACATAGTGAAGTTTCAACATTAAACTTAACACATGTCTAGTATTTATTGTGATTATTTACAAAATTTTCGACCTTGTATACCAATAAAAGCAATCATGATCCCTTCACATAATTCATACTTGTATTTGCAAATTTATCATAGAACCAACTTCAACCACAAAGAACCAAGAATCTTGATCACAATTCTACACATAACACAAAGAGTGCAAGATCAATAGTTACGGTTAACGTAGACTTGGAGTAAACCAAATTGGAGGAGGCCATCGACGTCCATTGTACAAGCTTTTTGGATAATAAGGTAAAGCTTCTATGCTACCATTTTCCGTATCATAAACACCCAAATCATGACTTCCATCAGCTCCATCGTAATTCCACTATGCATAATCACCCGTGTAGTATACACAATCCCCTTTACAACCAGGAAAATCAGAAGCATAAAACGCAATTGAAGAGTTTTCCCTTAAAAACAACGCCCATCCGTCTAATGCACTCAAACTCTGCCACTTTGGTCCATTCAAAACAAACTTAAACACTCGAAACTCATTAGTTTTATACACAATATCAAGTTTATTTTGATCCATGTTGAACTCCAACTCAATATACCCAGTCACCAACAACAATTCATCTTTCTAATTTACTAAATATTGCATATCACCACCAACTTGTCGCGGGGTTTCAATAAACGACACTTTAGCCTCACCCCCGTTTACATCACATTTCACAATCGTCCCGTGTTTACTCACACCATAAAAACATCCTTTGTAATATATCACAATAGGAATTCGCATCATGCATAAAATTCCAACATTTATCACCCTTTTTGCAATAAGCAAGATCACTGGTTTGATTCAATATCGCCAATGCATAAAACTCCGCATCCTCATTTAAAAGACTCGAAGAAAAAACCACTTTCTTGATAAATGAATCACGCATTTCTTTCAGAGTACATGTATAAACATCACCATCCGAACTCCTAATAGTGTATTCTCTCTCAATATCACTTGGTGCAAAATTTGTTACAATAGGAAAAGACGACAAAGATGGAAGGTCTTGCTTGGCTTGTGTTAACGGGTTTATCATAGAAATCGAAGGTGTTTCATTAAGGATCACTAGCCAATTCAGGGCCGTCTCGTGGATTTCAGTGGCCCTGTGCCATTACTACAAAAAGACCCTCAAACACGCACATAATATACATATGTATAAGTAGTGCATGAATTAATTAAGCTCGAGTCTTATATTGTGTTCATATATATAATAGAAGTGCATGAAATTTGGTGGCCTTCATCAAACGGTGACCCTGTGCAATCACACCTCCTGCACTGCCCTAAAGCCGGCCCTGCTAGCCATCCATGCGATGATCCAATTCGACGATTGCTACCCGAATCTTCTGGTAAGCTAAGTTGATGTATTTTACCATCATCTGGACTAAATAACTTACACCAAGATGACACAGCAAACGTTTATTGATCTATACTCCCACATAGGTCAATGAAAGAACCGTTTGATACATTATATATACTATTGTACATCTCATCTTGTGAGCTGAGTTGGTATTACGTTGTTGGGAACGTTGTGAAGGTCCAAGGATTAGAATATTATTTCTTGGGCTTTTCATAGCGACTAATAGCTAATATAAATTCTCTAGTTTTTTCAAACTGACAACTGACATAAGTACGTGTTTCAATTTGAATAGTTAAAGCTTGGTTAGCAAATTGTATAAATCTTTGTAAACTCTCTTTTTCCCATAATTAATATGTCTTCGACATAAAGAATCAGGAAAATTACATCACTCCCACTAACTTTGTGATACACGCATGGCTCATCAAGATTTTGAATAAATCCATACCTTTTGATTTCTTCATCAAATCTTTTATTCCATTGCCTTGATGCTTGCTTCAATCCATAAATGGACCTTTGAAGTTTGCATACACGGTTTGGAAATTGTGGATTCACGAACCCCTCAGGTTGCTTCATATAGATGTCTTCATCTAGGCGACCATTTAAGAAGGCGGTTTTGACATCCATTTGCCATATCTCATAGTCATAGTATGCCGCTATAGCTATGAGAATTCTAATAGCTCTAATGTCCGCTACAGGAGAAAAGGTCTCCTCGTAATCAATGCCATAAGTTTGAGTAAAACCTTGCGCAACTAGACGAGCTTTATAGACGTGTATATTGCCATCCATGTCAGTCTTAATTTTATAGAGCCACTTACTTCCAACCACCGTGGCGTTTGGAGGTAAGTCAACCTCTTCCCAGACTTCATTTTCTCTCGTGGATTGCATTTCCCCATTCATTGCAACTTGCCATTTTTCCTTATCAGGACTTGCCATGGCAGCTTTATAACTAGTAGGCTCTGCAAGATTTCCTAACATAGTTTCCTCAACCTCTACGTTAAGACATAGACGTTCAGGTGCACGTGTAGACCTTACGGATCTACGAACGGGAATCACTTCAACTTCTGGTGGAGGACCCAGACTATCAGGTTCTACCGGAAGTACGTTAGTGTTTTCAGAAGGTAATGCATCTTCTTGATCATCTTCCAGATCATAAACTCTCCCACTGAATTCTTGAGATACGAGATCTCTTTCAAGAAAATCTCCATACCTAGCAACAATTACTTTATTTTCATTTGGATAGTAAAAGTAGTAACCCATAGTTTCCTTAGGGTATCCTACGAAGATACACTTTACAGATCTTTGTTTGAGTTTATCTGCTGAGTCACGTCTGACATACGCCTCGCAACCCCAGACCTTTAAATAAGACAGGTTAGGAGCTTTACCATGCCATATTTCATATGGTGTCTTATCAACCTTCTTTGTGGGAACCATATTAAGAATGCGAACAGCTGATTCCAAAGCATAATCCCAAAAGGATAAAGGTAGAGTAGTAAGATTAAACTTAGATCGTATCATGTCCAACAATGTACGATTTCTTCTCTCAGATACACCATTTTGTTGTGGAGTATATGGAGAAGTGAGATTCTGAACAATTCCATTCTCAGCTAAGTAATCTTTAAACTCTTGGCTTAGATACTCGCCTCCTCTATCGGATCGAAGAGCTTTAATCTTCTTTCCCAATTGCAGTTCTACTTCAGCTTTGAAAACCTTAAATGTTTCAAACACCTCATGTTTATGCTTAAGTAAATAAACATAACCATAACGGCTGAAATCATCAGTAAAGGTTAAGAAGTAGCTAGCACCTTTCTTTGAAACATGTCTAAGTGGTCCACACACATCAGTATGAATAAGACCAAGTAGATCAGAAGCCCTCTCCATATTGCTATGAAAAGGTTTCTTCGTCGTCTTCCCAGATATGCATGACTCACATTTATCAAATGATTCATTATTGATATTTTGCAAAAGCCCTTCTTGTTGCAGCTTATGCATGCGAGCCTTGCCTATATGAGCAAGTCTACAATGCCAAAGATAAGAAGAATTCAAGTCTAACTTTATTCTCTTGTTAATGCTAAACATCGAATTATTATTATTGTTAGATTCATTACCAATCACATCAATTTCAAACACACTATTCACAGTAATTGCTTTAAAATAAAATACACCATTTAAAGAAACTGAAATTCCATTACGTGAAATAGTATGAGTAAAACCATCATCCAACAAAACTGAAAAGGAAACAACACCTCTAATTATAGAAGGTGCGTAATGACAATTTTTCAATAACAGTACTAAGCCCGAAGGCAATACTAAACTAAACGTTCATATGGCTTCAACAGCTGCATGTGCGCCATTTCCCACGTGCAGATATTGCTCCCCATAGGCAAGCTTCCTCTCCACTCTAAACCCCTGTAGCAAATGTGAATACCACAACCAGTATCATGTACCCAGGAATTTTTATGATTTAGAGTAAATATTTCAATGACAAATAAATTACCTGAAGGACCGGCGCCCGAGGACCCGTCGTACTTCATCTTATTTGCCCGCAATTCATCAAGATAGAGAGCACAATTTCTCTTCCAATGCCCAACTGTCTTGCAATGGTGGCATGCTTGATCCTTTTTAGGATTTTCCTTCCTAGGAGTAGGGTTCTTCTTGGGTTGTGGTTGATAGGCCATAACCTGTTTGCCTTTGTCAACCTTTTCCTTACCCTTCCCCTTCTTGTTGTTCGCACGCTGTGGTTTTGGCTTATTAATCCTTCCACCCTGAATAGCAAGTACCTGGGAGGTAGGAACCTTTTGAGGTAACCCTTTCTCATAGTCAATTAGCAATGCGTGTAGGTCAGTAACTGTCTTCCCTACGCAGTGCATATTGAAGTTTCTGACAAAACCATTAAAATCCTTGTTAAGGGATCTATTAATCAGATTCACAGCTATGTCATCCTCATAAGTTTTGCCAAGTGCCTTTAGTTGATCCATGTATCCTTTCATTTCCAATACATGAGCACTTACGGGTTTACCCTCTCCCTGCCTACAGCTGTGTAATGCGTCGGTCAAGTCATAAATCTCGACGACAGCTGGTTTCTCAAACATAGTTCGAAGTTCATTGAGCATATTATATGGGAAATAATGTTCGAACTGCTTTTGAAGAGCAGATTCCATCGTTCCCAACATAATACAAGCCACATCATTATGACGCTTATACTCCAGTTTCCACTCGTCCTTTTCAGCTTGAGTAGCTGTAGGACCAGTTGGTTCAGCAGGGCAAGGTTCATAAAGATATTTCAACCGGTCAGCAACTCTACAGACAATTCTCAAAGAGCGTTGCCAATCATTGAAATTCTTAGAGCCAGTCAACTTTTCTCGATCAAAAAAGTTTTTGAACGCAGAATTTAGAGCAGTGTTAGTGTTATCGTTGTTTTGAGCCATTTCTACAGAAAAAAGTTCAAGTATTAGTATTTTCGGTAATACACTTTTCAAGAAAATAAATATACCCAAGGTAATATAAACATATAACCATATAATTTTCTCGAAAACTAGGATCCAAATTATCATAGATTCATTACATCAGTTGATCTGCTAGTAACGAAAGCACATAATAAGGTAATCTGTCGAACATTAATTGGCAAACAATTTCCAACTCCTAGATCATTATGGGATTTATATTTTCCAACGCTATTGCGAATATACACATGTTTCATCCCATCTTATGCCATTGAGTCCAGTTCTCACTTCCTACTCAACTTAAGTGTCTAACTTAAAGAACTGCAAATATGTCCATGTAAGGTCTGACTTTACATAGAGCTTTACCTCTCCATCACAATCTAGCCAAGTACTGTCATGACGTAAATTGCAACTTCAAGTGTTCCTTTTAATTAGATGGCATATAACTTAATTTAAAAGGGTACTAATTTTGATTTTATGTGGTCAAATCAAATATGTACAAAGATGTCATGCATTCATCTTGTAGCATAAATTTAATAAAAAACTTTTTATTACCAATTCATAAAGATCAAATTATCAAAGTTTTGACTGAGGTATTGGGTTCACCAATCAAGGAATTTAGTGTTAATTATCGTCCATTATACCGTACTTTTGCATAAGTGTAAACACTTAGTGTTTCGGGTAATTACCACCGAAGTGGTGCATGGAATTAAAACTAATTCGCCCTTAAGATGAGTTTGTACGTTCTATGGCTTACTTAGTAGCTCCATTCGAACTTACAGGGGGCAGAGGACCAGGTAAGCGCAAAAACATAACCTTAGACATTCTTTCAGTGTGACTGTGCGCTCTTCTTAATTAACCCCTTTATAGTTCATTCTAGTGGGTGAGCCGTTCAGACAATTTGTACCAAAATCACCAATCAGTTAAACTATTGAAAACTTAACTCTTCCAAAACAAATCAAATTTCACCATTGTTTAGTCCGTATTATTTTTCTATTCAAAATTACCTTTTGCTTAAAACTGTCATACATAATAAACAAACAAGTAACAAATAAAAAATAAACTACTAAAAAACAATGCGTACATAATAAACAATTTATACGTGTAAGCAAGTAGCCACATGCAACTTATTCGATAAAACCTATTAATAATCAATATTTAGGTTAAATTAATGTATATATTAATTAGGGCTTTCACTCCAGCGATAGAAAGTGAGCCACATACATCGATGAATCAATTGCGTAAACCCATAATTAAAATATACCAATTAGCACATAATTGATTCATTAATATATAATTGGAGTCTTCCCCAATTCAAGATTTATCGTAAATAAATATATCTTAACAATTAAACAATATTAAAGCAACTTATCCATGACTAACATGCATGTGTAATCATGGATATATCATAACAATTATACAAATAGTCACAAGATCACATATCAAAATTCCATGACACATAACAAATTATTCATGAATTAATCACGTAACTAATATATTAATTCTAGGTTTTAATAAGGTTAGCAAACAATTTTCAAAACCCTAAAAAAATTTATATGTATCGACTTATAAAAATAGGGGTACGCCCCAATTAAAAAAAATCGACAAAAAAAAAACATAAACCCTAGATAAACATATCAAACAACATACAAGTATTTGTTTTATTACGCGTTTATGTAATTAATTACTCATTAAAAACCAATGACTCGTGATGCCACTGTTGGAATTATATATCATGACATTCAAATAAATAACCACAAAACATCAAAGTAATCAAGCGGAAGCGTATAAGATTTATTAACAAATAATTAATTAATATAAAAGAATATGCGTACATTTTCTTGATTCTAGCCGAACAAGAATCAAATCCACAAACTAGCAATGGAAGAACCCTAATTTGATTTAATTAGGATTATGTGAATTACCCCTTACAGTTTTATAATTCAATCCAACAATAATAACAATATTGTGTTATTACCACTTTCTTGTACACACGTACTAAAACAAATTAAAGTAATGCTACTTTTATCAAACCAAATAACTTGGTGTTTGGAAAATATGTGGATCGACACCTATGGAGGTGGCCGATCGGTTTGAGCACAAAAACACACACAAACGTTTTAGGGTTTTAGCTTATGAGTACAAGAGATGCAAAACACAAGACCCCTAGCCTTGTATATATACTAAACCAAACTTGGTGGACAAGTTAGAGTTTGATATGGGTTGGGTTTGGGATCCCTATGGCCGATCGGTTCTAAGCCTCACCAAGGGATTCCAGAACCTTCTCAAACTTTGCATTCTAGTCCTTTTCCAAATACATTTAACGCCCGTTATTCCATTACATTAATTACTTAACGTCCGTTAGTTATTTCGTTTAATAAATAAATAAATACAACATTTATATTTAATTATTTAACTTTAATTCTCATACGTAAAGTGTGCAATCCCGTGGTCTCGAGTTCGATCCTACTCACATCTACTAATTTATATCCATAAAACTAACAAAAACTCCGCATCCTCATTTGAAGGTCTCGAAGAAAAAACCACTTTCTTGATAAATGAATCACGCATTTCTTTCATATTACATGTATAAACATCACCATCCGAAGTCCTAATAGTGTATTCTCTCTCAATATCACTTGGTGCAAAATTTGTTACAATAGGAAAAGACGACAAAGATGGAAGGTCTTGCTTGGCTTGTGTTAACGGGTTTATCATAGAAATCGAAGGTGTTTCTTTAAGGATCACTAGCCATCCATGCGATGATCCACTTCGACGATTGCTACCCGAATCTTCTGGTAAGCTAAGTTGATGTATTTTACCATCATCCGGGCTAAATAACTTACACCAAGATGACACAGAAAACGTTTATTGTTCTATACTCCCACATAGGTCAATGAAAGAAACGTTTGATACATTATATATACTATTGTACATCTCATCTTGTGAGCTGAGTTGGTATTATGTTGTTGGGCACGTTGTGAAGGTCCAAGGATTAGAATATAATTTCTTGGGCTTTTCATAGTGACTCATAGCTAATATAAATTCTCTAGTTTTTGACAACTGACATAAGTACGTGCTTCAATTTGAATAGTTAAAGCTTGGTTAGCAAACTGTATAAATCTTTGTAAATTCTCTTTTTCTCTTGGTATACTTGTTAATATGTTGTAAGAAGTTAAAATTTACCTTTACAAAATCTAAGGCTTTAATGTGTATATGAAACTGTAGTGCCTTGTAGTCTTTCTTTTTCCCACTTCTTAAACTACTCGAGTCCACAATCTTTGGATCTAGAGTTGTTACACAACAATGCATAGACAATATCCAAATCCAATTATATTTTTCTGTATATATAATGGTTCAAACTTTGTATTAATTAGCTATTTGAGTAAATTCAACAATACAGAAT
The DNA here is from genome assembly GCA_910596185.1 of Chrysanthemum makinoi. Taxonomy (NCBI): domain Eukaryota; kingdom Viridiplantae; phylum Streptophyta; class Magnoliopsida; order Asterales; family Asteraceae; genus Chrysanthemum; species Chrysanthemum makinoi. Next base: position 19,722,009 of record OU343220.1, read on the forward strand.
TGATAAGGAATTCATAGATGGTCGAATTAGGATACTCAAAGTTTATAAGTTATCATGAATATAGGGAACCATAACATATTTCTTTGTTAGTATAAACCATTTAAAATTTCTAAGTTGTATACATCGATCAGTCGACCGCCCATATACTTTCTCGGTGTAAACAGTTTGGTCAATGTAACATCCCGCCTATTGTTACATAATATTGTCCGCTTTGCCCTTGTGGCTCACGGCTTTGTTTTTGTGGCCCTCGTGTGAGACTTCCCGGTAGGTCACCCATACCAGTGCTACTCTCACACGAGCATTCTTAACTTATATAGTAGCATCTCTCCAGGCCTCTGTCGATGTGAGATTTGCCTAAGGTGTCACAATCACCCTCTTTGCCTAAGGTGTTACAGTCAAATTAGTTTTCTCAACCAAATACTAAGGTTTAGGCAAATGAGAAAGGTCAACCATAGACTAAACTCGTCACTAGCGTCCAACTATGTAGTGGCTCGAGCCAAAGCGTATTTTTATAAACATCAAGCACATTCACAGTGAAAGAAACGTTTGATACTTAATATATATTATGTGAGTTATTAGGATAGATGATGCTTGTTCATATTTAATTGTTTCAACCAAGTTAATGGCATGAGCTAGACATTTGTTTTTGTGACTGGTCGTATTGATCTATATATAATCCCACATAGGTTAATGAAAGAAACGTTTGATACTTTATATATAGTATCGTATTTCTTATCTTGTCAGTTGAGTTGGGTATTATGTTGTTGGGCATGATTAAGTTCAAAGAATTGGAATATAATAATTCTTACTGATTTCTCCATGTCTAACAACTGATATTAATACTCTTTTTATTTTTATTTTTTTTCTTTTTGGACAAATTGTAATTTGAAACTCAAATATTGTGCTACATATTATAATATTTTTGCCACAATTATCATCGAAAAACATTTCTTTTGGTGGTACCATTCTCTAATTCAACTAAACTATTCTCTAATTCAACTAAACTATTCTCTCTCTTTGATAAAATAAAATTCATAAAGCACTTGAATCAATTTATAAACATTACAACTTCTTGACACCACTGAAACTACACTAAAGTAAAGAAAGAAAAACAAAAGACTTGAAATGACTAATGACAGAAAATACCACTTAAACTAGTCCAATATGAATTTAGTTTTAAAACCTTTCTCAGTGAAAGAATATTCCTAAATAAGATGTTCAAGATCCATAACTTCGTTTTATGGCTCACATTTGTCTTGACCGTGAGCATGTGAAATTTCCTTTACACGAACCACAAGCCCAATAGTATAACTAATCATGGAAGTATGGTGCAGTGTGGACCCAAATACATATAAGTGATCGAGCTTACAATTTTTTTTCTTTTTCTATAATATACTGGACCGAGTAAACAAAACATGTAAAGCAGTTTTTTGGGATCATGTTCATTTCGAAAAAAATCAAATCTTTAACAAAAATAATAACATTATGCGGCAAAAATCCATGAAGCTCATGTGAACCCTCGGGAACCCATTGGGTATGCCTCTTTTGCAGTGTTGTAGGTGATATAGTAATTGATGAAAGATCGTTCAATCAAATTAATGCCTATGTCATTATTAAACTTATGTGCCTTAATATATTCTGATGATATCTAATATGAAATAGAGGTAACAAACTGGGGCAATAAGATTTTACTTTTGACGTTAAAACAATGTAGACATCGTTAAACCAAAACTTTATGAAAGTAAAGCTTTGTAAGATGCAAAACTGAATCTCCTTGAACTATAGTCGATTCCATATTATTTGAAATGACGTGATTGTGTTGGGGATGATAGAATACTCTGTGAAAGAACGATCTCAAATCCGAAAGCATCGGTTCTCAAACTCGATATAATCTATCTAGTAAATCTAAAAAGTAAAAAATAAATAAATTTATACGAGCATAAATGGATCACGTAATCTTTATCATTTATCATGCAATTTTTTTGTTATCTGGAGTAAAGTTACACCTGTCACATATACTTTGTTGCAAATGATAGATTATTTACTTAATCTTCCATACCTTGAACAAAAGTTTTCCAATTCTTTAAGTTTACGGCACCATTATTAGCCTAATTAGAACTATCGAGTTCAATTTTTAATTCCATACTTTGAGATCTATTGTCAACAACATGTATATTGCTCAACAAAACCACAAACTAAATAAATACAAGTGCTAACACACAAATTCACAATAGACACAGACAAACAAAACGATTTTCGTAAAGAGAATATACAATCCACTTAAAAGAACAGAGTGAGTACTCGAATCAAGTTTAGACAAAAAAAAATAATAAAAAAAAAATTTACTTTACGGTACCAACGAAACTATCTGAGATATAACCAAATATAGAGGAACAAAGAAACCGCAAACTTGGCGTATCTATACGATGATTTTCCCACCCACAGAAAGAAAGAAATTATAATGAACCCACGTGAAATCAATGGTATGAATTTTAGATGAACGACGTATCTATTCGTTTGTTTTCTTTTTTGTGGCTTAAATTAGAGGTCGTAAAGTTAATTGTTGAAACTCTTGGCTTAAGAAGCCTTTGTAATCCTCATTCTAGCTACTTGCTAGGTGGTTGTTTTTTAATGAATCATAGTTAAAAAAAAAAAAAAAAGTAGAATACTAAAAGTGTATTTTTTAACATACAGGTCCCTTGCTTAGGCTGCCCCAGTAAGGAGGGTCAATCCCTCTCATTTTCCCTGTCACGTCTGCTTTCTCTCTCCAGCTACTTTCAGGCGATTGGGTGCCCCAGTAAAGACGACCTTTAATAAAATTAATTAAAAAGTGAGAGTGTTGTTTTTATGTGTGTGTTTGTTTTGATCATATATAAGATCGAGTTGATAAAAAAAAAAAACTGATCGACACCTCCTACAATAACATGATCGAGTGGGGATCGATCCTCCCAATCGATCGGATTGGCTTACTGCATCCAGCCTTATTCTTTTTTGATATAAAAACCGTACATCCCACATAGGTTAAAGGCATAAAAGGTTCCCGGCTAATATACCAAAGTGCTGTATGCTTTGGGTATGCCATAGTTCTTGTCGTTCAAAATAAAGTTGAATGAGAACGAACATTGGCAGTCTAAATTATATACAAGTTCCTAATTTTCAAGTGGTCATGTTTTCTTTCGAACAAAAGCTTTATTTTTAATTTAATGATTGTTCTCTTACAAACAAAACAATGAGGTATATAGAGGGCATGGTTTTTCTTTAAATTAAAAGACCCGGTTCTTTGTTTGTTAAATAACATAAGCGGTCATGTTCATCCTATCTTGAGAGGATCTGAATCCACTACTACAAAAAGTATTATTCCCACATAAACCAAGAAACAAAATGTTACTCACTAAGAAACTAATTATAATTGGATGACATGTGTTGAGATTAAGTTGCCTTTCAAAGAAAATTGTGTTTTTGCAATCACTGAAATGTAAATCTTGATACTTTATATGTTATTGCGTATATGTTGCAATTGTTGAGATTTGTATTAGGTTGTTAAACTTATTTGCCAAAGTGTTAGGAAAATGGTTAACTCACACCCCAACCAGTAACACCAAAGAGCTAACAAAAATACTTTTTTCTCGAAAAGTTTTTCATATGGATTGACACATCGATGTGCTATTTCTTTCCCATTGTCGGGTCGAATATTATGCAGAAGAAGTGAAGAACTTGCATGAGTTCTTGACATTCGTGTTAGAATTATTCAACTATATATTTATGTGTAAATATGCTTAACTGCATTTACCTATGTGAAACAGATACAATATTTTAGATGAGCAATGATTGAGAGATCTAAACATTATGCCTAATTTAATGCCTAAACTTGCATGACACCATCCTGTTGCTTGCGGATAAAAGACTCACTATTTTACAAACCAATAAAACATTGATACACAAGTTTATGCATGAAATTAGGCACATCTTGAGTCCTCCTAATCATTTCTTTTGAATCAAATCTTTTGGCCAACAACATGTTTATCAGTTCGACATGCTAGCTAACATTTTTGAAACATCTCTTGATAACAGTGGTTAGAACACGTTCACCTTTACAGCCATTGAACAAATGATGGTTTTAGTTAGATAAAAACAAAACTCTAAAGCTTTGATATCTTAATATAAAACATTGAAAATTAAACTTAGAATGTGAGTTAATAAATCACCATTATATTTATCTGAGATCTACGGATATATGATGATGCTTCTTCATATTTAATTCTTTCAACCAAGACAATGATATGAGCTCAACATTTGTTCTTAAAAATAATTGTATTGATATATAATCCCACATAGGTCAATATAAGAACCGTTTGATAGTTTATATATATTGTTGTACATCTCATCTGTTGAGTTGATGTTGGTATTATGTTGTTGGGCAATTAGAATTAATATTCTGAACTTCATTTCATGATCCAGCAACTACTATAGATTCTCTAACTTTTTGTTTTTTTTTTGGTTTTTTTTAAGACTTACTTGTAAAAGTTCTTGACATATTGTGCTAGACTTTTTACTATTTTCACACATTACCACAGTGATACATTTATTTTGATGGTGCCATTCTCTCTAAGGCTAAAATGCAGCAAGTCGATCCCCTTGGTAGTCGACCGACTAGACGAGCAATTCCCCTTACCGCTGGGTGTCGATCGTCTATCAGTCGTGGGGTTCTTTTTATCAATTTTAGTCGCAGACTCGACCTATGTCGACTACCAACACTTTACATATCTGGCTTTTTTTTTTTTTTTTTTTACCGTTATGCATAATAAAAAATATTAAACCCTTTATTTTACATTATAAATACCTCACACAAACCACAATTTAAACCTCAATTATCTTATCATTTAAACACAATTTAAATAGGTTGTTCGCTTCCACACACCGCTAAAGAAATAAAATCTATGGTCCTGAAACAAATCGACGAGGATAAAGCTCGTCAGCAAATACTTATGAACTTAGCCGTAGAATTTGAGAATGCAAGCACTACTAAAGATGATCTGAGGAAAGCATACGTTGAATGCAATGACATTCCACAAGAGAAACGTGCCTTGATTGGCACTTATTTGAATCAAACATCTGATTTTGATTACGATATGTATAATGCTTTGTTTCGAAAGGTGGGAAAATGAGAACAACAAGCGAATTTTAAATTTGTTTGGATGCATGTTAAAAATAAGTAAAGGTATTGTGTGTTTGTATTGTTTTTTAAATTTCGTATTGTAATTTTTATTTATTTAAATGAATGGAAATTTATTTTCGAGTACGAAGAACCAAAGTACAATACGAACTTTTATTCATTACACCACCAAAGCAGAGTACGACATTGAAATAAGACATAGAAATACAGAAATAAAAGATATAAGTTCTTGAAATTTTGTAATTTTCATTTTTTAGAATAAAACTTTTGTGATTCAACAAAAGTATTCTCCCTTGTTAGATATACAAATTCATAGAACAGTTAAATCAATTTATAAACCTTATAACTTAACACTATAAAAAACTACATTAGAATTTACCTCAAAACCTATATCAAATGAACGAATTTTTCTATATGTTCAAATTGAATAAAAGGTCACATAAGATGATCAAGATCCAAAATTATGTTTTGTGTCTTACATTCTTCTATTGTTGGCATATGGAATTTTCTTACCACCAACCATCAATCATCACAAACACAAACACAAACACGTTACTATTGGGTCCATCATTAAACAAGCCCAATAATAAAGTCTTCCTGGAACTAGTCAATGTTAAGTTCATAAATTTCTTGAAACGATGTCGTGGTTATTAATAGGCTCCACGTTTGTTTTTGCAAATGGTTGTATTGATTTATAATCCCACATTGGTTGCTAAAAGAAACTTTGATACTTTACATATTTGTTGTATACGCATATGGACAACTTGCGGGTAGAATTATGTTGCTGGATCTAGTTGCAAAGAGATGAAAATATGTTTCTTCCTCATTTGCAATTTTCTCCAAAGACTAATATTAACTCTCATAATTTTTTTAGAAACTTTTTTTAATTGGTGTGATACTTTATGTGCTAAATGTTTTTCGATGCTCAAACATCATATTTCTCAATGCCTAAATATCATGTTGAAGAACTTGTATAAGTTCTTGACAAATTGTGCTAAATTCTTTATATGCGTGTGAATAGGTTTTATGTCCGCACTTGTCATCGATAATCAATGTCACATTCATTATTTGACAAGAAAGTGAGAAAGGTGAATTTGCTAGATCAGATTGGTTGGGTAAAAATCTGAATCTTGCTGGTCTGGTTCGTTACCAGACTTATTGTATCAGAGATAGTTTTTTAGTTGTACTCGAGATGTAGTTAGTGTTGTCTGAGTTTGTTCTTTAGGCTGTTTCTTTTATCTCTGGTTGTATTTCAAGAAGGATGGGTTTGTCTATCTCTTCTTTCTCATATATTTGTTTTTTTTCTAACATATGGAATTCATCTTTTGCACCAAAAAAGAAAGTGATATAAAAACATAGCATGGCATTTTGATTCATTTTAATGTCAAATCGGTAGATATGCCCTACATTGAAATGCGACATACTTCGATGACGATTTTGTGCAAAACTGCAAATGGATTTTCTTAGAGCATCTCCAATGTAGACATTAAAGATACTTTTTACACTAAAGATAATGCAAAAAGTACAAACAAAATCTCTTCCAATGTAGACAATAAACATTGACACTAACTTAATGCAAAGAATAGTAATGCCTAAAATGCACCAAATATATTGCTTTATTATTCATTGCACTAAAATATTTAACTTTTAGCCGTATACTAATATAATTTAATTTTAACTTTCATCTTACTCAAGTAAATTATAATAATTAAATAAAGTTTAGTGCAAGATTTAGTGCAAAATTTAATGTATACATTGGAGTGACATTTTTTAGTGAAAACATATTGTTTAATTATTTTTCTTTTGCATTAAAACAATATAAAATTTTGATACCATACAGTAGAGATGCTATTACTTAACGTGCAAATTCAACAACCAGGGGTTGCGACCGTGTGTCATGAAAAAACACTGAAAAAACACCAATGCCATTTACCACCATAAAAAAGAGTCGAACACGTGTATGTCTTGTCACATATTCTTTATTAACCAATCTTTCTATCTATAGTAAAGTTAGACCAAAATAACAGTATCAAATCTCGGTATTAGTCATTTTGGGGTTTATTCGGTTTAAGACATCTCTATTAGAGCACACAAATGGTATATATTCTCCAAAAGGTGAATATCGGTTGGATCACCCTAGTCCCATGCATCTTATAGATGCCAACCGGACCTTCCCCCAAGGATCCGGTCCCAGGCAATGAGCACCTGTCCCAGTGACTGTACTTATCAGGAGGTGGGCTTTGAACCCTGGCTATTTTCTCCAAAAGCCCCTCGATGACCAGTCAATCTGAGCATTTGCGGTGGAGGGATGGTACCAAATAATCTTTAGTGCCATGGAAGAGGTTTGAACCCGGGTCTATTGACTCAAGCCTAAGAGCTCTTACCAATGGACTAAAGCATCGTTGGTACAAATGGTATATATTAGTGTGAACTAGAATAAAATACTACGTAATACATACTGTCATAAAACTATTGTCCTAACTTCTAAGTGAAAGCATTTGTTTAAACACTGAAATTATCATAGAAGCAATAAGCTATTGAAACCAATGTGATTTTTTTCAGTTGCTAAAAATTGATTTACTCTCTTATTTGCTTCAAATGAATTAATCGCATCGTCACTTAACAGCCGTAACTTGGCATCATTTATCCCAATAGCATCAATTTTTCAAAAGACAAACTGTGTATACTAGATAGATAAATATTGAATAACAAAAAATCCATGAGTTAATAACATTTAGATACTTATTATATTTTGCCAACAAAAATCAACTTGTAGCATTACATCCTACATAGGTTAGAGAAATGAAAGGTGACTTGTTTATTTATACACAAGAGTGCACATTGACTAAATGTTTCTAGAATAATATTATGTTTTAGATACATTATTAGTATATATTAAACCTGAATGAAAACGACGCCGTCTTCCACTGTAGCTGCCCTGTTGCTATTTTCCCGCCAACTTTTCCCAAGCCCTGGCCCAAAAAAAAGTTAGCCTACTCTAAGCCCATGTGAGAGGAATTTATTTGTCAACCCCATATGACAGCTTTGACCTAACTATCTATCATTACCAATCTGCCGTACAACATACACGTGCATTTTTACCAACCCATGGCAACATGTGGTTATCTTTGCATTTGTACTGCAACATCACGTGAGTTCTTACCAACCTTTATACTTTGCCTTCCATTAGAACCTTCTTCATATAATCTACTAATAATTCCTGCAAACTAAACCAGGAATAACAAATCAAAAAAAATATATATAGACAAAGATTCCTACTCAGGTATATATTATATCCATCTCAGCTTTTTCCTTACATGTATATGCTAATATCTATGTTTTGATCTATCTTTTGAATCTGCATGTGCAAAATATTTTCGAGCAGTCTGCAAAGGTGTGCACAATTTGGTGAGCCTGTTTTTTTATCTCTCCTGTCGTTCTAATGATCATGTGCTTATTTTGGTTTTACCAAATTCTTTCACTTAATTTTACATTGCAGTTTTGTGTGTATCATGGTTTTAGCGATTGTATCAAATTCGTCCCTCTATGTTACTCATGCTTGCCTTTTATATACTCCAGCCTACTAGCATATGTATAATAATGCATCTATATATGAAGCCAATGTATATCTGCCTGTAACTTTCCTTTATCCAAAATCCATTAGAGTTAGCTCCCCACAATATGAAGACTAAAAAAAAGGCCGTTCGTAGAGTACCGGCTGCTGTTTTTTTAGAGACCAAGGATCTTAATACTTTCCCACGAAAAAAATGTGATGCTATAGATGTAGGAAACAATACCTTAGTACCTAATGTAGATGTTCCGGGAGGGAGTTTAGATACGTTTAGTCATAACCTTTGTGCCGCTGACAATGCTACCAGTAATGTTTGCACTGGTACCACCTCAATACAACATACTGCCTCGCAAAAACCAAAAAATTGTCATAGCTTTCCTGTAAATTATGACTGCGGCCAGCCAAGCACTATGTTACTCCATCAATCTTTGGAACCTATGCCGAATGACACATATGCAGAGCGGGTTACACCAATGCCTAATAAACCTGCAAACGTCCCAGGTATGTGATATACATCTAACCATTCGTACCGTCTCTTTTAATACTCATCGCTTTTGCCTACTTACAATTTATAAAGCATTTCAATGGTTTTTACAGATAAATGTACCGTCGGAGAAATACAAACCAGAGACACGGTCACTTTAAATGTGCATCCTTCATGTCATGGAACCCATGCACCTTCCATGGATAAACGAAAACGCAAAATATATGACGTTTCTAACGAAGGCCAGCCATCTGCAGAACCATATGGTTTTACATCATTCCCAAAAATACCAAGCAACGACCAATTGCTATGTAATTTGCCGTTTTTCTTATTTATCTCATATCTTCTAAATTATCCTATGCGTGCATCACTCCAATGTTTTTCTTTCTTGCAGGTCGAGAAGATCTATTTATGATGGATAACAGGGACGAAACAATTATACCTGAACACCTTACATGGAATGCACACTCCTTCCCTTTATCGGCGAATTTACATTCCAATGCCACTTCGGCAGATGCAAACCAGCATATGAGGCCTCCAATTTCAGCTTCCAACAATCTAAATATGCCCATCAATACCCATCCCTGTCATGATGAAGGTTTTATTATTCTTCTTTTTTAAATTGAAACAATTACAACATCATTCTTATAACATATCCTTTCATTACTTACCGAGGTTTTTTTTCCTTATTTATTTATTCCAGAAGCAATCAATTGCTCATCACCCAGAACGCAATGCAAAGGTAGCTCACGTAGCACACCTCCACCATGTATCCAACGCATGTTTATATGCTTGCTTTTCCTGCTTCACATGTAAAATAAGAAACCAGCACATTATTTTCTAAAATATTCTTTTGTTACTTACCATCATCCTTTTTATTTATTCCAGATACATCCGAACCCTCATCATCGAGAATCCGTCGACTACCTACTCGGCGTACCACACTTCAAACATCTATGCAAGGTATTTTCATACGATTCCCATTCCTGTTTCACATGTATCATACAACAGTGATACTTATATTAACCAAGGAACTTCTCTTATAAATTTACTCACCTATGCAACACAGGCCCTCTGGATCCATACAATACAATGCATAGTAACCAAACATTTCCTTCACCGCAAAATTTGACCGACAGTTGCCCTTCATCAAATCAAAGTAACCGGTTCTGTTCTCAAATACCGCGCCCTAATAATTTTAATCCATCGACAAGTGCCCAGCGTCGTCGAACTCAAGGTTTTATTAGTTTTTAACAAAAAATAACAAAACACTGAAATAGTTAGTGCATTGCTTTGTACTTATTTGGTACCTTTTCCTATTTATCTGTTACAGCTGCAATGCGCACGCCATCAAGCAGAGGCCAACAACGACGTACCTCACACGCCAGACGTGCACCATCTAGACAAGGTATGATACAACCTTTCCTTTTCTTTCCACACAGCAAAATAAATACCTTATTTTATTTTAACCACGAATTTTTAATAACACTTTCATTTATCTATGCAATATAGGTCCTCCAGATACATACATTTATATGGGCCAATGTAACCAGGTCTGCCATCATTGCAACGCACGCTTCTGGTATGATGAAAGAATCACTACAAGTAGTAGGAGCCGGCCAGAGTATCATAAATGTTGCAGTGCCGGTAAAGTTAAGCTTGAGAGTCAGGACGAGTATCCAGATTACATCAAAGAATTGTTCACAGACCGTCACTTTATGGAGAACATTCGCGCATACAATCAAATGTTTGCCATGACATCATTGGGTGCAGAAATAGACAGTTCAATAAACATGGGTCGTGGTCCTTACGTGTTCAAAATTTCAGGCCAAATTTACCATCGAATAGGGAGCCTCTGTCCAGAGCAAGATAAACGGCCTCAATTTCTACAGTTGTATATCTATGAAACAGAAAATGAAGTTGCCAATCGGTTAGAAAACTTTCAGAGATCTGGCCACGGTTTGCGCACGGATATTGTGGAAAACTTAATTGTCATTCTAAATGATAACAATGAACTGGTCCAGTTATTTAGGACAGCAAGGGATAAAATGGCGGAGGCTAATATTCCAGAATTCAAAGTCCGTTTGTTTGGTGTTATTGGTTCGAAACAACATGGACTGCCTGCAGGTGATTCTATTGGTGCAATTGTTTTTGGCGATGGCCGAGACGTAGAGACTGATTTCGATGTAGTTATTGAACAACATGATCAGCAACCGAAAAGTGTCAACAAGTTAAATGCTTCTTACATGTCATTGCAATTCCCGCTTATTTTTTTGTTTGGTGAAGATGGCTACCATCCGGTCGTGTCTTATTAAGCAGACGCTCATCAGACAACCCACCCAAGAAAATGACAATGCTAAAATACTATGCATATCAGGTGCATGATCGACTCAACGAATATACCTGCCACAAGGAGTGGCAGCTTTTTCAACAATATGTTGTCACCGCCATCGCAGCATAGAACAGTCACGTATTGACTACATAAGAGAACACCATAACGATATTCGCAATGATTACATGGCCGGGTTGCACGATGCTTTATCACGAGGCGACCAAGATGGATCGGATGTCGGTTCAAGGACAATCCTTCCGTCATATTTTACAGGAGGCCCACGGTACATGTATAGCCACTACTTAGACGCATTGGCTATTTGCCGTGTACACGGGAACCCGTCATTCTTTATCACGTTCACATGCAATGTGAACTGGCCTGAAATTAAAGAATATATGCAAGACTTCCCACATGTCACAGTTGCAGACAGGCCTGATGTTGTTGACCGTGTCTTTGAAAGAAAGATACGCGATTTTGTAACCTTCTTACGAGATTCAAAACCATTCGGCTATGTTAAAGCAGGTACTATTTGACCTATATCTACCAAGATCTCTGATAAAGTGCTCACTTTTCTTACCTACCTAGATAATATATTTTCAAATTTTTCATTACAGTGTTATACACAGTTGAGTTTCAAAAAAGAGGCCTACCACACTGTCATTTGCTGTTATGGATCAAAGAAAACCAGCGTGTGCAAGCCCATGAAGACGTAGACATATATGTATCAGCAGAGCTCCCATACCCATCAACTGACCCTGAAGGCTATAGAATAGTCACAGAGTTCATGATCCACGGCCCATGTGGCGCAGTGAATACATCAGCACCATGTATGCGTGGTGGTGATCAGTGTACCAAGAACTTTCCTAAGCCATTTTTCCTTGCAACATACATTGATCCAAAAGGGTATGTGCATTATCGCAGAAGAGATTCAGCCATAACAACAAGAAACATGTATGTCACCCTTGACAACGGATATGTTGTCCCGTATAACCGTTCTCTATTGATGCAGTTCTATGCACATATCAACGTCGAATATTGCGAATGGTCCATGCTTATAAAATATCTCTTCAAGTACATTTCCAAAGGCACTGATCGAATTGTTACTCGCATTACAAGATCCCTGGAAATTCGAAGCAAGCACAAGCCGCTCTTCATTGCAAATTGATGAAATAAAGAATTTTCAAGATGCAAGGTACATTGGGCCGCACGAGGCATGCCGAGAATCCTTGGGTTTCAGATTCACAGCAGAGATCCACCAGTCCAGCTACTTGCAGTTCACCTTGAAAATATGCAGCGAGTGACTTTTAGAAGCCAACAACAATTGCATGCAATTGTTGATAACGAGTACAACAAAAGGACCACACTCACTGAATGGTTCAAATACAATACTTACAATACAGATGGCCGCCATCTCACGTATTTGACCTTTCCAAAAGAGTTTGTGTGGTATAAAGATGGCAAGTATTGGCAGCGGAGGAAGCGTTCAACCACCTCAGCAATCGGTCGTTTGGCATATATACATCCTAGCTCCGGCGACGCGTTCTACATGCGTCTGTTACTCTGTCACCAAAAAGGCAGGGTGTCATTCCGCCATCTCCGTACAGTTGGTGAAGCCGTCTATCCTACATATAGAGCCGCGTGTGAATCGATGGGTCTCTTAGGCGGCGATCAAGAATGGAACATTGCTTTACAAGAGGCTTCTTTATCAGCCACTCCAGTTGAAATGAGGAATCTTTATTGCCAAATCCTCATCTTCTGTGATGTTTCTAACCTCGTTGCATTGCTACGCTCACATATGGATTCCATGTCAGAAGACATTCCATTGATACTTGCACAAGTATTACATATACCAAACCTCCATGTCAATCCAGATGACTTGGAAGGCGGTCTTATGTATGAGCTACAAGCAATTTTGAACTTCTACGGAAAATCTGTCAAGGATTTTGGCTTTGATCTTCCTCCACCTCACTTATTGCAGATTTTGAATAACAGGGCAATCATGCAAGAAAGATCCTACAACCGTGATCTGTTAAGGACTGAAAGTCAAAGATTGGTTGTTCACTAAACATGAACAACAAATAATCTTTGAACAAGTGATTGATGGTGTTCGCAATCATCAGCAGAAAATTATCTTTGTTTATGGTCACGGAGGGACAGGAAAAACTTTCGTTTGGAAAACTATAATTTCTACCCCGAGATCGATGGAAAAATTGTAATGGCGGTTGCTTCCTCAGGTATCGCCGCTTTATTACTACCGCAGACAAACAGCACATTCAAGATTCAAGATACCTCTTGATTTGACAGAAGAGTCAGTGCAGATCAAAAGAATACACAAATCGCAGAATTGCTAAAACAAACCGACCTTATCATATGGGACGAGGCTCCTATGAATGATCGCAGATGCTTTGAAGCACTTGATCGCACGTTAAGAGACATAATGAATACACCAAATAGTCTGTTTGGGAACAAAACAGTGATTTTTGGTGGGGATTTCACAAACGCCTGTCAAGAAAAAGCTACAAAACAAGAAATTATTGCCTCTTCTATGACACTGTCATACCTATGGAAATCTTTCAAAATCATTCGCCTCAAACAGAACATGCGTCTGCAGCGCACGGCCTTTCACCGAAAGATATCAAGCAATTGACACCTTCTCTAAATGGTTGCTCGAAGTTGGGAACGGGACCATTGGCCAAGCAGACGAAAATGATCCAGCAGATTCAAAATGGATACAGATACCGGATAGATATCGTGATTCCGACGGCGAGGCAGCTATTCAAGAACTTATTAGTTTTATATATGATCGCCAGACTTTACAATCACCAAACGCAGATTGTTCCAAGAAAAAGCTATCGTGTGTCCAAAAACAAGACTGCAGCAGATATAATAAACTCAGTTGTCCTAGATATGTTAGAAGGGGATACTTACACTTTTACAAGTGTCGACGAAGCTGTACCAAAAACAAATGATGGAGGAGCGACGGAACTATTATACCCTCAGGAATACTTAAACACACTTTCCTTTTCGTGCATGCCTGCCCATGAGCTTATACTCAAAATCGGTGCACCTATAATGCTACTAAGAAACCTAAACCTAGGTGGTGGGTGGTAACGGTACACGAATGATTGTTACACAGATATATAGCAGGCTTATTCAAGCAAAGATCATAACTGGTACAAGAATGTCAGAAAAAGTTTACATACCGCGTATTTTGCTCATTAATAAGGATGAAACTCTTCCGTTTGTTTTTAAAAGAAAGCAATTCCCGGTTAAACTCTGCTATGAAATGACAATCAATAAAAGTCAAGGGCAGTCTTTGAATAAAATAGGCGTATACCTACCCGAACCTGTCTTTGGCCATGGTCAATTGTATGTTGCATTGTCAAGAGCAACATCTCCTGAAGGTTTAAAAATGCTAATCAAACAAAGAAAGGGCAAAGATAAAAACATGACTAAAAATGTTGTCTACAAAGATTTTTTAAGCATGGTTACAACTGCACAGGTTCCTAATGCTCGCATTTACATTTTGAATATACATGTGTCCAAGTGCAAGATACCTATCACAATACCCTTTAACCTGTTACAACAAATGTTTGATTATTATTACCATCGTATATTACATAATATCATGTCTATTCTGTGCTTGCTTATCTTTCTGATTTAGAATAGCCATACTTACATCGTAAATATTGTCTGTATACTCATATACATCTGTGCTCACTTTTTCCTGTTTCAACATACAAGTCAAATGGAACAGCCTCTAGCATTGTACCTTCATCCGATTCTACAGACAAAGACAAAACAGCCTCTACCATTGGGCCGTCATCGATTCTAAAGGCAAAGAAGTTGTTACACACTCGAAGAGATTAGCCTGGCTGATCTAAAAGAAACGGATACTGATAAAGTTATATATGCAAAGGTCTACCGCAAATGGACACCAACAAATAAACAAGCAAAACCAGTGGTGTTCTGTGTCATGCTAATTGATAAGCAGGTACAACATACTACTCTATAACTCGCCATAAACAATAGACAACCCATATACTCGAAAGAACAATCGGGAAAAAAAACATCTTACATTTATAATTTGCTATATGATTTGCAGGGAACAGCTATACAGGCAAATGTTAACTTACGTGAAAAAGCCAAATTTGACGCACTCCTGCAGATCAATAAAACTTACAGAATAACCGGGTTTGGATTTCAGCCTGCAAAACAATGGATGCAAGTTGTCCCACACTCACTTTCCTTAGCATTTGGATCATGCACAGATATTAAAGACACACCTGATACAGGTTTCCCAAACCACTATTTCAACTTCAAAGAACCATCGAGACCTGTATTCAAAAATCGATGTTAAAGAATGCTTATTAACAGGTATATGATACACGCATCTATAAAACAACAACAGTTGATACTTAACTTGCTTAACATATTTGCAGATTACATAGGGCGCGTCCAATATGTAACAGAAATCCATAGATCACTTAAACAAACCAAAGATTCGGCTATTTGGAGAGACATCGGTGTCCAGAACTTAGAGTAAGCAACAAACATTTATCTGCAAAACCTAATTTTTATATTCACTCTAAAAAATGCTTTGTACTTCTAACAGTGGCAAAACGGTACGCTTCACTCTATGGAATCAAGATGCCCAGAATTTCAGGAAAGAAGAATATGAAAAAGCAGAAAAACCAACAATCATTGCAGCTTACATTTCATGCTTGGTCAAAGAATATGGAGGTAAATTTAATACTTTAAGCTTATCATTTAGCCTATTAACTTTATCTTTTAACATATGCTTGAACTAATACAGGACTTCACTTTCACCACATATGCAACAGAATACTACTTCAATCCGGACATACCAGAATACCATGAAATTCGCAGCGTGTAAGTTACCAAACTAACACTACAGGAATACACTATAAATTTAAAAAGGTCCTAAAGCCATATAAATTAACTGTCTAGGTATGACGAGTTCTTTGATCCACCTGCAATACTAGATGTGAAGTACGAAAGATGTGTAGATCCGCAAGGAAAAGTTCAGAACCGCGTCACTCTAGCAGATTTAGCAAAAGAAAATCCACAAAACCAACAGGTAATGACCACCTTAATTGCAACCCTCATCAAATAAAAGTATACTAAACAGTTAGATTTCTAATGAACATGAATGTCCGCTTTACAGTCGATGCAACAATCAACAAAATCGACACAAAAGGCCATGGTTTTTCAAGAAATGCTATGATGTAAGTTAAAATGTCTGAACAATGGTCACATGCCCAATGCAAGCAACCAACGTCTGAAGACGAAGTGCTTTACAGGTAAAGTACAACATTGGCATATTTTTATGCCATTATAAATAGAGCAGCTTTTATACCAATGTATCTATCACAAATAACAATTTATATTCTTTTTATACGCTATCGCTTCAGAGTTGAATTATCCGATGGCACCGCAAATGCGACAATGACATGTTTCAAGAATGAAGCGAATTCATGGTAAAAGATTGCAAGGAACTGCTGCGAACCATACCACAACAAAACTCCTATGAATACCCAACAGAGCTACTGTCTCTACAAGGAAAGAAAAAAAATCTTTCAGCTACATTTTGATCCAGATAGCACAAAAGAACGTCGAAGTTTTCATTCGATACATGTTGGGATGAGACACCGTTAGTCACATCGAGATTGTAGCACCGGTCAAACCGCCATGGATTTTACGCCAAAGAATACAGACACGTGCAATACATGCAAAGCAACAAAAACTGAAACAACGGAACAGCTTAAACCCAAAGAAACTGAAATGGTCCCACCGCCAACGAAACCATAAAATCTACACCTCCAGTGCACACACCAACAAGTGCTAGCATCTCACAAACCGAGGCAACTGGAACGCTTCACACTGAACAAACTCACACCGCACCACTCACGAACAACCTTCTTTATCAGAAACATCAAAGCCAATGAAAGAAGCAAGTAGAAAAATTACTAGAAGAGCCCTTTTCACGACATTGATCAAGCAACAAACACAAAGCAGCAAGCAAAGAAATCCAAGAAAGAAGACTGATCAAGCATACACTACAAATGGAAAATGCACGATGAAAATGCATATCATCTACGTATGTTTCACTATCCCTTAAAGACAGTTGCTTATGTAAATATTTCTACCTATCACCTAGCACCAAACATCTAAGCAAGCGTCTACCATAAAACAGCTTACATCGATCAGTATTTTGTGCATGCCCTATGCAGCCATAAGTTTAACAATATCGATGTGTATCTACCGCGTAACCTGTCTACCTTAACTTTTAGACTTATTAACTAATACCGTTCCTATTTGGTGCATCTATTTGGTATGTCATGACTTATGCATTTATCATTACATAAAAGTTTCCTCGCACAAAATAAGTTAACAATGAAACCATCATTTGTAAAACTAAAAGATTGATAAATACAAATAACCCATATTTTTATTCATAAACAATACACATGTATAATGCCAATACAAAAAAAATGCCCAAAAGCTCACATTATTAATGCACAATCACCTCGGCTTAAAAATTCGCCCGCCCGCAACGCGGCGGACCACAGCCAATCTCGTTACTCCTAAAGGAGCTCATTACACATAGTAAAATTTTAGCTCCTTTGACGGTAATTCTTCATAATTTATATGTGTTCTAAGATTTTTAATATTGAAAAGTGATCACCACGGTCCAAGACTAATGCCGTTTAAAAGACCTTTTCATTGCCTTTCGATTTAACTACATTATTATCCTAAATGTAGTTCGTACTCATTTTCAAAAGAATAACGTATGTTCTTCATTAACATATCAAACACATATCAACAATATCTTTAAAAAGCAAGGAAATTTCTTCAAATAATTCCTCAATGTAATTGAAAATTTCTTTATTTCAACTGTTAATACTCTATCAAATAAAATCGCCTCCAAAAATTATTTAAGATCCAAACATACATGTATCGCAATAGGTTATTATTAGCCCACCAACCTCAGCGATCGAAAACCATCCTTGAGCGATTCCGCATTGTTTTATGCTGGTTAAGTTGTATATTATTTTACATTATTTTTGTAAAAACCATAGAGACATCTAAAATCCAAACTTGTCATAATTAAATACACAAATTATATGAATATGTTTTAGTTGGACGTCATGTTCTAAAGCTGATATTTAAGACACTTTATTTGCACATATAAATATCAGTTATTCGAGTAGCTCTAAAAGATAAATGTTGTAAGACGAACATGTATATGCTATACTTTGAATTAGTAAAATTTAAATACCTTGAGCTCTTTTTCATTAAAAAGCCATCTCAACAATTAGTCCCATATTGGTTCAAAAAAGAAAATATTAGTAGCTAATATACCATAGTGTACATAACTCCTATGTTTGTGAATAAGTATGATGTTTACAACTTGGTTATCGATAAACTAAATAAAGATCTAGTGATTCTATAATCAAGTTGTAAATTCGTTTAAACTCGACACTTTTTTTAATTTATATGAACTCCAATATTTTATAATTAAAGACTGATAATCTATTTCTTTTTGGGGTACGTAATTAGTAAATTTACTAATTTTTAAACTGTGATGAATTACTGAATTAGTGATCAATTTTATAACTAGCCCATGAGAAAAGGATCTCTGCATTACACACGGTTACACGACAATGTCTAAACACATTACAAGAAACTCAAAATAGATCACCTTAAGTAAATAAAAAGTGGATTAAATACACTCTTGTTTACCTTTAAAAAAATTAGTAAAAGGTTTTACGATATATTTTCATCTTACGTCAAACTCATGATACATATATGTTAAGCAACTAGGAGTATTTTACAAGAAATAAGTCAAATTATATGAAAATAACACCTCAGTTACTCAAATCAATTTAGTTTTTGGGTGAAATTTCAAAACATTAGGTACAGAATGAAAGCTTGGATAATACCGGAAATAATAGTCGCAAGTATGATTTTTGCCTTGACGTAACTAAAACCATGAACTTAAAAATAGTAGTGCTTAACTCACAATACACACGGACAAACAAATGATTTCCGTAAACAACAAGATACAACCCGCTAAAAAGAACATAATGAGTTACTAGAACTAAGTTTTTCTTTTTCTTTTTTTTTTTTTTCCTTTTTTTTTTTGGTAAAGGGTTACTTGAATTAAGTTTAGACGAAAAATACTTGACGTACCAATGGCACTAAATTTCATGGCATGTAGTTCAAGAAACAAAAGATGTCTAATACATTGAATTTCTCCGTGACCACAACCAAACATAGAAGAACCAAAAATTTTGAGTCAATCCACATGAAACCGTCGATTTTTTATTAGTACAGATAATAAATAAAAAGTAAATAATAGAAAATGCATGAGTCAATATCTAGCTACCTTATTTGATTATTTTGGCTAAAAATCATCTCAACCCATAATTCCCACATTGGCTAAAGAACTAAAACATTCTTTGGTTATATACTACATTGTATATGCATTACGCATGTGTAGATTAATAGACAGTTTTCAAGGGGGTTTGGTTGGGTGAATGTAAGAGTTTGACTTCATCTTTGTCAAATCCTCGTTGGAAAATGATTATAAATTCTATAAGTTTTTTAATACTTGTTAACATACTATTTTCTTTTTCAAAGAATCCGCAAGTCCCTTTTCATATAAAAAATATATAACTGAACGCTTATTACATCGTAACTACTAAACTATTTTAATATGCTAACATTATCATTCGTTCATCTGAAATATCAGAAATTATGATGCATGCTTGTTAGCCTTAATAGTTTTATTAGAAGTGATGGTCATTCACGATTAGGAACTTTGTAACGTGTGTTAGATATCGTGATAGAATAGTCAAAGGGCTCGTGGATTGGGCTAAGCTAAATGGGTATTAGTTTAGTTAAGCTAGCCTTGTATAACCTCAAACGATCCAAGCCCAATCCAAGTCCAAACCGAGCCCATAGAAAGCCTTTAGGGCATCAAGTTACTTGTACTATAAATACCCCTCAAATGGTCATTTGAGGGGTGTGCTTGAGTGTGTGTGTGTGTGTTTTCCCTTGAAGCAATATAACATATTATTGTTTTCATCTTTCTTCTCTCTACCTCTCTAAACATATACACGAATATACATCAAGTCACCATATCTTATCTTAATCTTTCTCTTTATTTACGCATAACAGTTTGGGTTTAACGTGGTATTCTTGTGTTCATAACGTGGGTATTTGATAAGGTTGGTATATCTTTGGTCCTAACAATTGGTATCAATCGCCTAACAATGGTTTAGGAGTGTTTGTGTTTGGTTTGAAGGTGTTACGCGTAAAGGCTCTCGTTATACGTTTTTTGTCAAGCTTAAAGCTTTAATTTTTGCACTTTAAAATTCAAGATTCTTGTGGTTTAAGGTTTATTTGGTGCTAAAGTTTCAGTTTTTTGCAAAAAGTTCGTAGCTTTACGTGTTTTTCTTCATTTTTAAGCTCGTATTTGGTTTTTGGTCATTTCTACTCGTAACTTTTCTAGGCACTTTGGGTGAAAAAGGTCAACATTTTTGGGTTATTCGAGTGTTTTAAGGCTATTCGGGCAAAAGAAATCATTTGAATCGTTGGAAATTTCTTACGAGTAGAAGTCAAAAAGTCAAAACCCTAGTTTTCTACTCCTAACTTTTTGGTGAAGAATCTTCGTATATAACTGTACTCAGCTTCCCTCACTTGGATAAGTGTGTGGAACACTTCGACTTTTGGATATCTCTTACCGTGACGTTGTAAAGGATTTTGGTTCTTAACCATAGTTTACGCATAAGCTAAAAGCTTACGAGTAACTCTACGCATAACTTTAAAATTACGCGTAAGGTTTACGAGTAACTTTTGTCTACGATAAGCCTAAGGTTACGCTAAGATACTTTCTACGCATAAGGTTTCTACTGCCTAAGGTTTCTACGATAAGGTTTCTACCTAAGGTTCCTACGCTAAGGTTCCTACGCGATAAGGTTTCTACGCATAAGCTTCCTACGCATAAGATCCTTCGCGATAAGCACCGGATCCTACGCCTAAGCCTCGTCCTACTCGTGAACTTCGTGTTTCTACCTAAGCTCTTTCATTAAAAAAAAAAAAAAAATCAAATTTTTGGCGGAAAACTTGAGTAAAATTTAAATTTTGAGGAAACTAAACGTCAATTTTACGTAGATTCAAATTTTGGTTTAACTGTGATAATTTTGGTCAAAAATTCAAATTTTTGGGCCTAAATTCAAATTTTTCGGTCAAATTTGGCGTCAAAATTGTCATAACTCAAATTTTTCATACGACCTTAGAATTGATTTTTATAGTGAATTTCAAATTTTGGGCTAAAATTTTTTGAACCAAGGTTACGAGTACGACTTTCGAAACACCTCAACCGGGCTTAATCTTCATCAACCACAACTCCTTTATCGTTGAATCGATCCTACATCAACTTTATCAGATCATACCTTCATCAATGGCAACTCAACAAGACATTCATGCAGCCGGTGTCGAAAACCGACCTCCTATGTTGGCAAAAGGTGGTTATCTTCAATGGACAAGTCAATGCTCGCTACATAAAGACCAAACCTAATGGCAAACTCATGATTAAATCAATTCAGGATGGACCCTTCAAGCCTCGACAAGTTAATGAACCTCGAAATCCGATGCAACACCTCCCACCACACCATCTTCTCGTCTTCAATACGAATCAATACACCTGCAGCGGATCGAAAAACAAGTCGAAGCAGATGACATGGCAATTCATATTATCCAACCGGGTTTACCAATAGACATCTTTGCTGCGGTAGACAGTTGTAAACCGCTTCGATATGTGGGAACGTGTTAGACGACTTTGTCATGGAACTGAAATTGGTCATCAAGACATGGAGAACAAGTTGCTAACTGAATGGGAGAAGTTCACATCTACTCCGGAGAATCCATTGAATCCTACTATGGAAGGTTTTGCACTTTGATGAATGAGCTAATCGTAAACAAGTGACACCCTTAACTATCGCTCAAAACATCAAGTTCCTGAACAATCTTCCATAAGAATGGGGACGATATGTCACTATTGTCAACCAAACAAAAGACTTACATCAGGTGAACTTTGATCAACTCAATGATTTTCTAAAACAAAACCAAGCTGAAGCTTAATGAAGTCGCAAGAAAGATTAGCAAAGAATCATGATCCATTGGCACTCATTGCAAAGACTCAAACTTCAGTGAATACACAACAACAAGCTTCATCATCTTCCAACAACAACAACTTGCAGCAATACATTCCACAACCAAAACAACAATTCTATCCGATCCACAATACCGTGAACAAGGAATCACTGATCTAGAATCTGATCAAGAAGACCCTATGTCCCAAATAATTTTTCTCTTGGGTCAAGTAATCAAAGGTCGCTATTCCACACCTACTAACAACAACCAAAGGATATCACCAAACACTCGCAACAGCAAATTTGCACCGGGTGTGAATATGGGAAATCAAGGACAAATGGTTGGAGTTATTGGAAATCGCAGGATATGCTACCGATTTCATATGGGTAATCGACGGTTCCGTATCGGTAATCAGTTGGGTCAGTAATGTTGGAAATCGATTGGACGAATGTTGGGAATAGAGCAAAGTGGGTAATCGAATGGGTATGTAGCAGCTCCAGTCGTTGGGAATCATGGAAATGTGAATCGTGGTAATCGATTAAGTGTTATAACTGTCAAGGAGTGGGTCACATGGCAAGAAACTGTCCCACAAAACCGCACAAGAAGACGGTGATTTTCTTCAAAAGCCGCTTTGTTAGCAGATAAGCTAGATGCGGGTTACAGTTGGCCGAGGAAAATGATTTTTTCGCTATTGTGGATGAATTGGAAGACCTCGAGGAACTCAATGCGAATTGCATCTTCATGGCAAATCTTCATGAAGCTAAGTATGACACGGAGTCGACTCACCTCTGTCTATGACGCCAATGCCGTATCTGAGGTACCAATCATTGATCCATGTTAGAACAATGTCATATTTGATGTGTTTACTCATGACGAACAGCATTTTGTGACGCCAGCACCTACTTATGATACATACCGGACAATCCGAGTTGTAGCAATACTAACTCTGAAACTCCGATGTGGATCCTAGTGGAGGCTGTGTGGCACAAAATACTGAGACTGATGAGGAAACACGTGCTTATGTTGAATCATTAATCAATCAATGTGGCATTGAAGTTGAGAAAGTTAGAACGGTCAATCGCGAAGTTAAGGCCGCGAATGCTAAATTGACCGCTGAGCTTGAGAGTTACAAAGAGCACGCCAAAGCCTATGAATTTCATACAAACAAAATGTCAGAATTAGAAATTGGTTATCGAGATTCTGCTTTAAGAGAAAAAGATTTGCAACTCAAGTATGACACACTTGATGTGAATTTGAATTTGAAAATCAAATCTTTAAACAAGGAAATTTCTGAACTAAATGACCAACTTTCAATACAAAAAGCAACATATTCGATCTTGAAAAGAGAAGAAGAAGTTGATAACCGATTTTGCAAAACGAGAAGATTCTCTTCTTGATGAGATTCGATAAAACGAAACGATCAAAAATTGGACAATTTACTTCTTACAACGGGTCATTCCGCTAAGACAATCAAGATGCTTTCTAATCAAGTAAATCCGATTTTTCATACTTCGCAAAAATGGCTCTTGGTAACTCACCTCCTTGTTTTCTCAAGAAAGCTCAGAAAGAACGGAATGTGTTGAACAATGGACAACCATTGCATGAACCTATAATTGTGCATGATTCTCTTGAAACGTTGGAATTATCTGAGGAGAGTAGATCAAAAATGAAACAAAACATCCGAAATCAAACCAATTGATTATAACACATGGAACAAAATTAATGGTATTTCGTTTGTTTCTCAATCAACGTTTCCACCAAACCAAGTGTTTCAAACAAAGTGTCAACACCGTTTCAAAACCGTTTAAACCCGCTTTTAGTTTCCAAATCTCTTTCAAAAATCGAACAAATGTCTTCAAACAATCCTTTTAACACAAGTGATGCCAGAAGTATTTTGGAAAATGTGAAAACGAGAATTGCAGATCTTCAAGAGACCGTTAAAACTAAAACCAATATTAGAACAAACATCTGGTTTAATAGTTTTGATAATGAACAGAAAAAGTTTTTTGAAACTCAAATTGCCCCTCAGTTGAATAACATCAACTCAAGGGTAATTCATTTTGAACAAGCCTTTTGAAAGAAACAGCTGACTTTGTCAAGGACCATAAATCCCCGGTAAAGCAAGCTAATGAAAGTGTTGAACACATCAAAGTTTTGGAAAAACTAAATGATTCTCTCTTCGAAGATGTTCGACTATCGATATTATGTCCATCATTTTGCAAACATATTCTGTTGAAGATCATGAAAGACTCCAGGATGAGACCTCCGAAATTGTTTCAAAATATGAAAAAGCTCTTGAAAAACTTGAAAAGAAAATGTGTCATATTTTAAACAACTTGATCGAAAAACCGAGGAATGCAAATATGACAAATTGTCGTATGAGCGTGCCTACAATGACATGAAAGCAAAAACTGATCTTTTGAGGGCTCAGCTGGAAAGTCAAAAAGGAAAGGCGTGGATATGTGATTAACAAACCATTGACTGCGGAGAAAGCAAATGTTCCCAAACCGGTTGCAAACCAAAATGTCTGTTTCTATGCCTCCTCCAAAAGTCAATGAGAAAAATGTTTCATCAAAACCAGTCACTCCACCTGCCCTACCTAAACAATATGTTGATAAGGGAAAAGCGGTTATCGAGAAACCAAAAGTTTTAGCACCTGGCCTTTGTAAGATGAGTACCACTAATGCGCTCGCCTCCACATCTAAAGAGACTAGGAAAGCTGAAACCACCTCCCTTCATAAAAATGTGAATCCTAATGCGCGTGCCTCACCTTCTACAGGACTAGAAAGCACCTCTAGGAGCAGCAGACTAAAGCCTAAGAGCAATACAAGGAACAATAGAGTCTCGCATGCCTCTAGGAGTAGTAGCTTGAATAAAGAGAAGAAAGTAGAAGAACACCCTAGGAATTTACAACTTTTGAATAAGAAAGACATTTCATCTGAATGTAATGAACCTATGAAACTTGCTAAGTCTAATGAATGTGTTGAATCTCTTTGTTTAACTTGCAAGAAATCTTTAAATGTTCAAGATGATTGTGTTTCTAAGAATGTGAATGATAAGCCTGTTAAGAAGAACGTCCCAAAAAGTAATTATGCTAAAAGAGTAGGAAGACTAGTTGCAAAACTTAGGCTTTACACTACTGACAGGAACCAACGTGTATACTTTAGGGATGATATTTGGAAACCCACAGGTAGAACTTTCACACTCCTGAATGGAACAATGAGTGATAAACCGAACTTCCGTAGAAAACCTCTCTGAGTGTGATCCGGATTTTACCTCTAACCCAACGGAACCAAAATCAAAACGGTTTCCACAATATTCTTTTTTTCTATGGCGGTTATCGAAATTTGTCTTTGGATCGTCGACTCGGGTTGCTCCAAGCACATGACCGGAATCAAGTGCCGATCAATTTCGTCTGAAATTCATGGGAACCGTGACGCTTTGAAATGATCATGTAGCAGCTATCATGGGTTATGGAGATCTACCTTTGGAAATTATTTGATCACTCGGGTTTACTATGTCGAAGGGTTGGGACACAATTTGTTTTCGCGGGCGTTCGTGATGCAGATTTAGAGGTTGCATTTAGGAGAAATGCTTGCTTCGTTAGAAACTTGGATGGCACTGATCTCTTAACTGGGAATCATGATACAAACTTGTATGCTATCGACATCAATCAAATGGCCTCTTCATCACCAATATGTCTTATGACACGAGCATTTGGAACACAGTCCTGTTGTGGCAACGAAGGTTATCACATCTCAATTTTGACACCATCAACAATCTTGCCAAAGACAACATCGCCAACGGACTTCCAAAGTTCAAATACACCAAGGATCACTTATGTCCATCATGCGAACAAGGAAAAAGCAAAAGAGCATCATATAAACCCAAATCCGTACCTAGTTCCGAAGCAAGGTTGCATATGTTGCACATGGACTTATGTGGCCCAATGAGAGTTGAAAGCATTAATGGGAAAAGTATATTCTTGTCATTGTCGATGATTATTCAAGATATACATGGGTTAAGTTTCTGAGATCAAAAGACGAAGCACCATGCATCATCATCACCTTTCTGAAGCGTATTCAAGTACTTCTTCAAACTCCAGGAAGGGTTGTAAGAACGCACAACGCACATAATTCACTAATCGGAGTTAAGAGCTTATTTTGAAGATGTTGGAATCACACATCAGACATCAGTTGTTAGAACTCCACGGCAGAATGGGGTAGTTGAAAGAAGAAATAGAACTCTTGTGGAAGCTGCCCGCACAATGCTAATCTATTCTAGTGCACCGTTATTTCTATGGGCTGATGCTGTTGCCACCGCTTGTTTCACTCAGAACCGATCCCTAATCCATCCTAGATTCAATAAAACCCCATATGAGCTTGTGAACAACAGAAAACCGGATATCTCTTACTTTCACGTATTTGGCGCTTTGTGCTATCCGACGAACGACAGAGAAGATCTAGGTAAATTGAAAGCTAAAGGTGATATTGGAATCTTCATTGGATATTCCAATAACTCGAGGGCATTCAGGGTGTATAACAAGAGAACTAGGAGGATCATGGAGACGATGAATGTGAAGTTTGACGAACTTTCACATATGGCTTCCGAGAGACTCGCTCTAGAACCCGCACTAAACCGAACGACTTCTGGACACATCAGTTCAGGACTCGTACCTCAAAGAGCTCAATCAACTTCCATTGACAATCCTAAAGAACAAGAATGGGAGAATTTCTTTGAGTTAATGTTCGATGAATACTATGGTGGAACTTCGACAAATGCATCAAACCATCATTCCACTGCACCCGCTCAACATCATCCTCCACCACCAACAGAAGATGCATCTACAACGGTCGAAACCAATGCACCAAGTCCATCTACATCATC
Organism: Chrysanthemum makinoi; assembly: GCA_910596185.1. Classification (NCBI taxonomy): domain Eukaryota; kingdom Viridiplantae; phylum Streptophyta; class Magnoliopsida; order Asterales; family Asteraceae; genus Chrysanthemum; species Chrysanthemum makinoi. The sequence continues at coordinate 19,749,640 of OU343220.1, forward strand.
TACATCTACTACAGTTATTGCACCCGTTCTACCAGCAGTTGATGAGCAAAACCAAAACCAGAACGATGCAACGTTAGATGATGACTTATTTGAAAACCCGCTTGCTACGGAATCAGCTGAATCTTCTTCAAGCTTACGAGAACCATCTAACTCGCATACGTATAACCAACGGTATCCTTCTACTCTAAAGTGGACTAAAGACCATCCGATTGAACAAGTTATTGGTGAACCGTCAAGGCCAATTCAGACGAGATGCCAACTTGCCACCGACACGACTTATGCATTTACCTTTGCTCAATTAGCAATATAGAGCCAAAGAACATTCTCGAGGCAATGGCAGAACCCGCATGGATAGAAGCGATGCAGGAGGAACTTCTCCAATACCGCCTACATGACTCTTGGGAAATGGTTCCAAGACCCATTGACGGTCGCGTCATTGATCTTAAATGGTTATGGAAAAACAAACGGGATGAAGAAATGACTGTCATTCGCAACAAAGCTCGTCTTGTGGCCAAAGGATACAGACAAGAGGAAGGGATAGACTTTGAAGAGTCATTCGCGCCGTTAGCTAGACTAGAAGCAAATAGATTTTCTTAGCCTATGCCGCCACAAAAACATCACGGTTTATCGATGGACATTAAGACCGCTCTTGAATGGAACTCGAAAGAAGAAGTGTACGTGAGTCAACCGTAAGGCTTCATAGACATGAATCATCCCGACTACGTCTACAAACTCAAAAAGGCAATCTATGGATTGAAACAAGCTCGAGAGCGTGGTATGACGAACTGCCCTCTTTCCTTATCCAAAACAATTTCACCAAAGGAACAGTTGATCCTACCTTGTTTACACAAAAATGCAAAAACGACATTTTGATTGTTCCGATTTATGTGGACGACATCATCTTTGGGTCCACTAATCCGAATCTTTCAAAACATTTTAAAAATCTCATGAAAAGTAAATTTGAAATGTCCATGATGGGGAACTAAAATTCTTTCTTGGTTTACAAATACATCAATCCCCTCGTGGAATTTATATAAATCAAGCTAAATATACAACTGAGATTTTGAAAAATCATGGTATGGACAATTGTGACTCGGTCGAACACCAATGGTAACTTCACCAAAAATTGGAGCCGATTTGTTTGGGAAACCTATTGATCCAAGAAATATCGAGCATGATTGGTTCTCTCATGTATCTTACCGCTAGTCGACCGTGATATTCATTTTGCTGTTTGCTTATTAGCACGGTTTCATGCAAAGCCTACCGAACTGCACCTCAAAGAGGTTAAACGGATCTTTCGGTAACTGAAGACATCCATTCACATGGGACTTTGGTATCCGAAGGAATCCGGATTTGATCTAATTGCCTTTTCGGATGCACCACGCAGTGATCAAGTTACAACAAAAAGTACATCCGGAGGAGCACAATTTTGGGTGAAAAGTTAGTAAGCTGGTCTTCAAAGAAACAAGATTGCACTGCACTTTCAACCGTTGAAGCTGAGTATGTGTCTCTATCTACGTGTTGTGCTCAAGTTCTATGGATGAGAACGCAACTCACAGATTATGGCTTTACTTTCGATAAAATACCTATGTATTGTGACTCAAAAAGTGCCATAGCCATATCATGCAATCCCGTTCATCACTCAAAGACTAAGCATATCCGTGTCCGCTACCACTTCATCAAAGAGTACGCCGAAAATGGTACTGTTGAATTATTCTTCGTGAAGACCGATTACCAACTCGCCGATCTATTAACTAAAGCCCTTCCAAAAGAAAGGTTTGACTATTTAGTTCGACGAATTGGAATGCCAAGCCTAACCCCTGAGGAGTTAGAACGTCTTCTCGAATCTTCTTGAAAATGATTTTCCAAAAGCTTCACGTAAATATTTTTGAAAAACAAAATACAAAATTTGAAAAACAAACAAAAGCAAAATATAAAAATATAAAACTTTCAAAAAATACAAAAACAATATAAAATCAAAAATCCAAAAAATTCTTCTCACGACATGTCTCTCGTATAATCAATATTCTGTACGTTTCTAGAAATGTCATTCAACAATGATACGGGTATGTACAGATGCTTGAGCGAGAGTTCTTTATTGTTTTTCAAAACATGTCGTTTCTCAAAATTTCTTCAAATAATGGCTTTCGTATACATCAGTACGAAACCCGGAACGAAATGATGACTTTTGATTACTTTTCAAATCAAAACTCGTGCTTTGATCGAAAAATGAGGTGTACGCTTCAGTGCACTACATTTAAAAATGGTGAGAAATCATCATCATCTTGAGCACCTTTTCAAGATTGTTCAAAAAGATTTTCAAAATATTTCAAATAGTTTGTGCCCAAGATAACTCCCTCTAAAACCCTTTAATTGATTATGCTTTATTAAAGGGGGAGTATAAAACAAAAATGTTCCAAATTCATGCTTAAATCAAATCCGTTTGTCTCCCCAAAAGATTCTAAAATGTTGTTTAATCAGTTGATATAAAAAATATCCCGAATATGCTATTTTTGAGGGGGAGGAGACGTGATTAAAATGTGATAAAAAAAAAGTTTAATGATCGTGGTTTGAATCTCAAAATGAGCTCGACTCAGACGGAACCAATGAATTGACGGGAATTAAAGTCAGGAAATGTACCATCTCGAGAAACTTTCTATGGACTTGACCAGGACGGGTAATAATTTCAAGCTAGTTCTCTAGTGATGTAAACGTGTCTCGAATCGGTCTTGTTCATATAAAGTCGATCAATTCAAAACGTGCGAACTCTACCCTCTATGTGCAGATTTCTGTCAAAACATATAAGCACATGTGAAGGGGGAGTGTTTCTAAAATATAAAACTCACGGAGTGTTTCAAACATGTTTTCTATCATAAACACTCGAGAGATTTTCAAGAAAAATGGTTTTATGGCAACAATAGGACAGTCATGGAGATATAAGGTGACTAAGAATAGGAAATCCGTCCTATGATCCGCCAGAGCCGGAGGGATCTACCCAAGGACATCACCAATTGTGTAGTATTAGAAGTCCTTAGGTATGATTGAAAAAAGGAGTAATGTGAGAAAGGAGAAAGAAGGGGTTGAAGAATTAAAAAGAAAATTAAAAGAAAGGGTGAAAAGAAATAGCCCTCCATATTCAACCTTAGGCGTAAACCGGTTCAACTCATTCGCTACTAGTTGTCACTAGATGACACCGGTATTGAAGACAAAGACGTCATGGACCCAGGACGCGACTGCACCTAACCTTCTAGCCACTCAATTCCTCTTAAAAGGATTTGTTTCATTCTCACCGGGAACCCTGCATAATCTATCGGCTTTCTTAGAGATTGTTGATATTGAAGAAGGAGACCCTCTCCCTAGTCTCCGCTTAGGAAAACCAAAATGCACTAATTGAGTCTAGAGCCACGAGATTCATCAAAAGATCTCATAGGAACACTTGACATGACATCGCTTGTTGTTCATCAATAAGGGCACAAGTGATATATTATAGAGTCCTACGCAGATCTTAGCAATCTGCCAGAACATTTATGAGAAGTTTTACAACTGTAATCTTCAAAGATTGAATGGAAATTCCCGCCAGGTCAACATCAAGCGCCCGACAGCAGTCACTTCGGTAATTCCTTGGATTACTCTTAGTGTGTCTCAAACGGTCTACAGTCGTGGGGTGATGCTTCGGTGTACCTCAGCGACTCATCTGAACTGTAGGTGTATTTCAGTACATCGCGTTATCTCACTTGTGGGACTCCAGTTCAAGAACGGCCTCTGTAAGAATTAGAGACGTGTTTTCACACTATGCTGTTAACACCCTCGAAATTCAAACTAGTAAGTGCCGGAATCCGCTTATTACTAACCTGCTTTTATGTTTTCTTCTTATGGAAGCTCCAGAGCGGATGGATCGTGCAGACTCGCCACATGCTCATACCAACAACACATGACAGTTCTCATCACAATCAAAGGCTACACAAAGTATACAGACTCGAGAACTACATCATTGGTAAATCATAGTCAAATAGAAGTGTGAGCATGGTGGAGAAAGACGTGGAGACACCTAACCAACGAAGTTGATAACGGCAGAATACCACATTAACTGATCACAAAGCATGAAGGAACAAAGAATCAAGACTATTCTATATCTACACACAAAGTTCGAGCTCAAGAAATGTAAAGACCTAATCAAGTGGAGCATCATTTGAATGACCACCCCTTAGGGGGAGATTGTTAGCCTTAATAGTTTTATTAGAAGTGATGGTCATTCACGATTAGGAACTTTGTAACGTGTGTTAGATATCGTGATAGAATAGTCAAAGGGCTCGTGGATTGGGCTAAGCTAAATGGGTATTAGTTTAGTTAAGCTAGCCTTGTATAACCTCAAACGATCCAAGCCCAATCCAAGTCCAAACCGAGCCCATAGAAAGCCTTTAGGGCATCAAGTTACTTGTACTATAAATACCCCTCAAATGGTCATTTGAGGGGTGTGCTTGAAAGTGTGTGTGTGTGTGTGTGTATTTTCTCTCTCAAGAAATATACAACTTATTGTTTGCATGTCTTATACTCATAACATACACGGATTCTATATCTTCAAGTCACCAAGTTCTTTCCTTTCTTCTTATTCATACGCATAACGTATTTGTGTTTGGTTCGTGTGGTACTTGTGATAAAGATAAGGTATGAGTGAAAAAAGGGGCTTTACAATGCTTTTTGTTAACTGCTACTTTAACCAAGTTTTCATGACGGGTAGTTCATCTTTGAGTACTCGTGCTCGCCTCTAGGGTATTAATGACATGAGTTCCTCCATGTTTGTTTTTACAAGTGGCTGTAAGGTTTTGCAATTCCACATAGGCCAAGGAAATAAACTTTTGTACTCGTGCTTGTACAAAAAATGTTGCTATCTAGGATTAGTATTATGGTGTTGGGCATGGTTGTGAAGTTGGTGCTGGTTTGTGGGAGTTTTAAACACAACAAAACGACTAAGAGTGTGTGAGCCGATTGAGGCACACACGATAAACACGAGTATACGTGTTGAACGTATATTTATACTTGAATATATACCCGTTACATACATGCAACTTGACCCGATATGCTACACGATCCATGGACAGATTCCTGATGGACTTGGGTCGAATATGGAGAAGCCTTGGGCTTTGAGTTTCCATCCGATCGGGCAGGTGAGGGAATGGGTTGCTTGGGCTTGTTTTACTTGTCGATCAAGATATGACCCATGCAAGGGTTGGTTTTGTTTTGCTATAAAATAAAACACCCTACACCTAAACCACATGCAATGTAATGATATATCTAAAATCACTAACCACTATTTTATATATATATATATATATATATATATATATATATATATATATATAGGGGAGAGTTAACGTGAGATCAAACTTAAAGATGTAAAAATAAGATCAAGTCTAAAAATCAACTAAAACATTTATAAATAACAATTTTATGAATAATACACATAAAAATAATATTTTAATTCAAATTAACATTTTAGCAATTAATAACCAAATGATACATGAGTTTGAATTAGTGATACACCTGATACACATTACACTAATAAATATTCCAAAATCTGGTACACATACAAAAACCTGATACACATTACACTTCTAATCAAAGTGTATCACCTAGGTTTCGTAAATTTTAAAAAGAAATCTATCGAAACTTTAACAATTTTAGTTCTAGTTAATAAAAAATTTATTTTTGTTGTAAGGAGAGTGTCGCTTGTCAGATTTTTGTTTGATCTCATTTTAACAACTTTAAGTTTGATCTTATTTGATCTAGATTCTATATATATATATACTAGTGTCAAAACCCGTCCGATGGACGGGTATAACTTGTGGTTTTTATTTTTAGGATTTAGTGGAACAAATATATAGTAAAATGTAATTAAAAGTTAAATGAAACGGTTAAGATCTATAATTGATGTTACCATAATCTATTAAGTGACTAAAAGCAGGTAAGTACTTTGATTTGTGGTTTTTATTTTTAGGATTTAGTAGACCAAATATATAGTTAAAAGTTATTAAAAGTTAGATTTTACGGTTAAGAACTATAATTGATGTTACCATAGTCCATAAAAATGCTAAAAGGAGGTAACTATTTTCTTACATTTTGTTCTAAACAATATTAATCATGAACATCTTTTACATTTGATAATATTATTAACATTTATTATTATTATTTTGTTTTTGTTAATTATGTTTATTTAGTTATTGTATATAGTTGCTTCCAACTGTTATTTTATCAAATTTAGACGATGTTGACGAATTTGAATTATCTGTGAATAGATTTATGGTTTTGTTTGACATTTGTTGTGATGAGAATATGACTTTACGGATATTATTACTTTTTGAATAGCAAGATATATATTTATATATATAGAAATTTGTTTTTTTTGTATCAACAATTGCCTTTCACGGTGCATTTATTTTATGAAATGCAATTGGTTAATAATTATACGTTTCACTAAGATTTCGTATATGAATATTTATCTGAAAATACACTGTGATGTGGGTTTTTTTTTTCCAAATTAGGTGGTATACTTTTTTTTTAAAAGGTACGATCCCCATAATTCACATGCGGTATTATGAGTTTCAAAAGTTTGCGTTACATAATAAAAATATGTGTATTTTTCATATCGAGTATTTGGTTTATTTTGATGTTCCAAATCTTAATGTTTACTTGTTGTTGCAATATTTAGTCTATTGTGATACAGATCACCATTAATACATATATGGAATACTTTTTTTTTTTTAATTTTTATCATTTGCATGATCAAGTGAATTAATGATTACACCCTATATATGTATAGCTACTCTTAATAAATTAATATAAAATCAAGTTAATATGTTAATTTCATTTATAGGTATAGGTGTTTTTCTTTTTTTTTAAACACACATTTCTTCTTGTTTTTTGCAACTCAGCCCGATACTTCAATAAGACTTGTTATGTTTGAATATGTGGTGCCAACATGATCCTTCTAGTTTTTTACTTTGGATAAGTAGATGAAGTGTTGGAAATATGTACTGCTATGTTATTGAGATATCTAATAAGAACGCATGGATAACAGTTAAAAAGACTTGATGCATGCTTCTTGTTTGAGATTGCGACATTTGACATACAGGATTATCTTGGCCCCTTTGAAGAGGATTTATATCATAAAAATGTTTGGAGGGTAGAGAATTGTTTCATAAACTGACTCATAGTCTATATATATTTTGAGATTGTTACGAACATGTTCAACTCGATGGTCACTTATTCAACCTGTAAGATTACTATTTGTGAGCAGAAGATTAATTATGAGAGTAAAGGGGATATTATTTAATAATTTCACGTTCAATAAGAGGCTTCAAATAAATAGTACTGAATTTCGATACAACAGTTACAAAATGACTCCACAATCTCGATATTGAATCTTCAAATTTACCTCTATTTTATGTTTAAAGTGTAGGTCCTATTTGATTTAATAATCTTTTGGTATCGCATTGCAATTTCAGGATCAATCCTTAGCTCCCGTTTAGACCAATAGTGTAGGTCATGTTTGAGTGCGAGTACTATAGATATATAGAATGTAAAGAAAGTATAGAACATGATTGCAAAGAATATATTAATGATGCTAATTATCGGATATTTTAGTTATCATCTATGTTGCATTCATATCTCAAAGCAGGACCTAAATGAACGTTGAACATTATAGAGAACATGTATACCTTAGTGTCGTTAAGAAAAGCATCTGAGTCAGGAGTTGGTTTCCCATTAACCTCAACAATGCATTGTAAAGAATATAAACCATATGTCTGATCTCATATTTGTAAGTTAAGTACATTATGCGAGAGCAAAAAACAAACCTGAAGCGATGTGAGAATAGCAACAAAATTATATATAAGAATCCGGTCATTTTGAAAGATGTCACAGCATATTCTTTTTGTTTTTCTTTTGAAATACGTTTAAGTATATTCTTCAATCGGCATAAATTGGTACCTAGAAAATATCTCATGAAATCAAGCATCATAAAACAAAAACATATATAAAAGCTTAAAGCGATCATTTTATAGACCACATCATATCATTATAAAATATATTTTACAATAATGATATGATTTGACTTGAGTCAAAGGACAGGGCATATGCTACTGTTTGTTTTTCAAAATATCAAATTAAAAGAATAAAAAGACAATTGTACCTGAATGATAATAAACTTTAAACCTTAGGTACACGAAGGTACGCCTCTCTATATACCATCTATAATGAAATTTGGGACTATCTTTTGACTTACTCATGCTTAAAAACATCATCTAAAGTACCTCCAAGGAAAATCTCTCGATGTACCATCTTTAAAAGCACATGAAAATAGAATCATAAAGATTGCTCGATATAACAGTTATGCTTTTGCACCATATTTATGGAGGGTTGGGTAGCTAAATTTAAAAAAAAATAAAAATAAATAACTACTTTCAAATCCAATGACTAATTTCCCACTTTCAAGTCCAACGTTCAGGTGGATCTTTCTTAATCTGGCTACAAACATCATGAAATATCAAATTTAATAAACGTATTTGTTGTCAAATCAAGGTCTATAAAGATCAGTTTATCAAAGCAATGTGTTGATTACCTCAACTTCAAAGAATTTTATCTACCATAAAGTAACATGATATTTTCTTTAGTGTGTATGATCAATTTGAAATTAAAATATAAATAAGTCAACGAATATCGGAAGATACTTGTTGGTCCATTTTACTCGTTCCATTTATTGTTCTCAAGGAAAAAAAAATGCTATAAATTGATCCATTCAGGGTATTATCGACCTATTTGTCTATTACTCAACCCACCTATCTTGTCACCTCTACTTCCTACTACCAACTATATATCGACATTTAGAGGTGTGCAAATGCTATGATTCTTACCACTTACACAGATAACTCAGCATCAGTCTTTTGGTGGAATATATATTTTTCATCGTTGGTCACGGATGAGTCTAATTCCTCTCAATTGGGGAAATCTATGTTCTCCGGATGAAGCATTGCAGCCATAAGTCTAAACATGGCATCCTGTGATAGTAATTAATGATATTAAATTGATATATAAAGAATTTAGTAGTTACGACCCTGTAGGGAAAATGAAGCTTATATGGACCATGTGCTTCTGCATAGATCGGGACCTGCGCAAAAGTGTTTAATACAACACGTTGAGTTGTTAGAACTTCACGGGATTTATTTTGCATTTCTGACTTAGCTATTGCCACTGTGAGGTAATTCTTATGAAAATTGCGAGGCTCATTATCAGTTGACACTTGGTAGCCCTATTTGATCCTCTCACCATAGTTCAAGCTTCACGCGCAAAGAAAATATACATGTAGCAATTGCTTTAGATTACAACAAATACGCATTATGAGTAGACTATGATGGAAAAAAATACGAAACCCACATATAGAAGCTAATAAACCTGAAAAGATATTGACTTTATTAATCATGAATAGTAGTATTTGTATCAATAGTCTTTTGAACACTGTTACCAAGTTCTTCGTAGATTGCAATGTTTGATTTCACAAGTTGTTTTTGATGTTCTTTAGGATTTAATATTTCTATACTTGCTTTTGTTACATGGGCGAGATATGTACCAATTTCTCAACAATGGTCGGTGAGCCATACCAAGATCATGACGGTGAGTGGTACACTCCCTCAAAACTAATGTTTAAAGCACCCTCTAGATGAGTCGATACTTCTGGTACAAGTCCATCACCCCATACATCTCCCTGCGTACACATATGTGGAAAATACGTTAATGTTATACACTTACACCTAAAGTTAGAGGAGGCATAATTGGTAGGTCATCGGGCTAATGGGTCATATGGGTAATTTTTTATGAATCTGGTCGGGTGACCAAAATCACTCTGTGTCCAGAACTTTTGACTTTTTTTAAGAATTGTAAATTATTGAATAAAATGATTTAGGACATTTTATGCATCAAGAGTACACCCTAGGAAAATTTTGACCCGTTTTTCGTTCTAGCCATGATTTTAGTTTTATCGATATGACCCAATTAGTATAGAACAAAACTGACCAATCATACTGTAGTCCACACATCAATGTTGGATGCAACCAAGTTTGTTGGTAAGTTAAGAGTGAACTGTGATTCTGCTGATTCCCTGAACAACTTGTATCCTTTTATAGCAACTACAACATAAAAAACCACCACATATTCCAAAGTTGCATAAAAAATAAACTTGTCAAAACACAAATTGGGAACGAAAACACAATATACAGAAACTGAGGGTGTGTTTGTTTAAGCTTATTTATGGACATGAGCTTATTTAATTTCGGCTAATATTTCATAAGCGTCAACTTTTTGGCTAATTTTAAGACATGATTCCAATGTGTTTTCCATCAATTTTCACTTATTTTTAATCTGCTCCTAATTGTTATTTGGTATATCCAAACTCAGTAACCACATTAGCAACTTTTATAAACAAAAAAAAATCACTTAATGTCACTAAATAGAGATGGAAGTGACTTATATTATAATATCAAACAGATTTTCTTAATATAACTAAATTATTCTACTGAATTGCTTATTAATTAAATTGAAAATGACAATGAATATGTACTTCCAACTATCCATAACGTTGGAACGAAAATGACATCTTCATAAAAAAAACAACAAACTCTGGGCGGTAAGTTCTCTTTCATCTTAGTAATACTTTTCTAGTCTCAATGAGAATAGCCGTGACTTTAAACCTGCAACCTTATCAAATATCAAGTATCATTTACTAATTTAGACTTAAAAATTTAAAATAGTTGACTTTATTACTAACCTCGGCCTCATAAGTTTTCATTATTCTATCCATGGCTCCAGCATAGAACTCCTTATACTAATCCAGTCTTGGAGGGTGAACCCTGTTCAGCACGGTCTCCACAAAGCATCAAATCACATGTTCAGAATACTAAATATAAGAAAGACATGGATACTTGGCTAGTATAGTTAATTAAAGGCATGAAGTGGAGGTCTTCTAATTGATTTAAAACACAGGTTAACTTAGCAGATTATGTAGCAAGTGACTTGTCCCTTAAAATGAAACTGAATTTGGCTTTTGAAGACAGCTATGATAACTGACATTATTGCAAGGGCTCTGATTCTGACCAACTGACTCTCACTATGGCTACAAAAGTACCGAGTTCAGTTAGAGCTAATAGCTCAACAGCTCTAGAAATATTATTGATGTGGTAACCGAATATTTTTGTTACATAGTGACTGTAACAAAAATATTGATGTGGTTATATCAAAATGGTTATATTAAAACTTGGCTCAGATGATTATGTAACAAAAATTGAGGATTATGTAACAAAAATTTATATTATTCAGATGATTATGTAAAACTAAAACTTAGCTTACAAGATTCGGTTACTGCTATTTCAGTTATGCCGGTTAGGGCAGAATGTTTTTTGCCAAAGTTTTTTTATCCAGGAGAATGCATCAAAAGTGGGTGGGAATGAGGTTAGGGATAGTTTTGGCTGTCCATTTGCGATAAACCTTGACTTCAATGGCTTTGTTGATATCTGTCCGTTTCAAATCAGCAAGAGCGACAATCTCCTGGTTTTATGGCTATCATTTTTCCTACACTTTTGGATAAAAGATCTTGGCCGCTACTGGCAGTCGTTAGTCTACAAAAGCGGGAAACAAATTCAGTGAATGGCATGTATATATGTTTGGCTTCAATAGTTTTGTTTATTGACAATAATTATCAGTATGTTATGAACGTGGCATGTCGTCAGTAGGTAGCTATATGATCTTGTTTTCCAAAAATTGTTTGTGGCATATTAGCATGTCTGTTTGATTTGTTTTTTTGACTGCTAACGGCTAACATATGTATAAGTAGGTGTGAATCTACGATTATAGTTTTAAACCTACTAAAATCCACTGACAATAACCGAGTGTACTGGTATATTTTACAAAATTAGTAAAGGTATCGATTTCTATGTGGTTGGGTTGACATCTATGGTGGTGGCATTAGAAAGAGACAATAACTGAGTGTACTGGTATATTCTACAAAATCAGTAAAGGTGTCGATTGCTATGCGGTTTGGTAGACAACTAGGGTAGTGGCATTAGAAAGGTGGCACATACAAATTGGCGACAACACATAAAATTATGCAAATGTATCTGAAAAGCAACACAACAACGTTCAATACAAATTATCTATGAATTATGCTAATGTTAAATTTCAGGTACTATTTTGACCCTGTTTGCATAAATAGAGTGAATGTTTACCATACACCAAGACATGTTCATTATCAGGCTTTGGGAATGGATAAGGAGTTCCTTGTTGAGGCAAGATGATGATTGCACCATAGACCGTAGCTCGTAGCCAAAGAATATGAGCATGCCACCACAATGTCCCTCTTTGATCTGTAAGGTTAAAGTCATAAACATAGTTACTTCCCGTCTGGATGGAATCGAAAAGTACGTAGTATCCAGCAAGCCAGGCCCCTCAAGTCCCAACACACACTACAAGTCATTAACCTGTTACGTAAGAAACCTACCCCGGAACGTCTCAATCCCGATTAACTACTCCACTTGAGATTCCTTGTCATGTATTTATACCTTTTCTTAAATCACAACTACAGGTACCATTTTTTATTTATTTATCTCAACTTCTTCTTTATTTAGATATATATAATACTAATAATTAGAGAAGATTAGATTAGGGTATATTCTTCTTGTTATCCCGTGGTAATTAATTCATCTCCTTCTTAAGGAATTACTTCAAATTGTGTTACGTATGTTGGTCCATCTGCCCACCCATGCCTAGAAAACCAGATAAGCAAGCAGAAAAGCGCTATAAGCAATCCCAAACGCCCTCTTAACCAGCTTTTTATAATTTGACCCGTTATAGCCCTCTTAATGCCCTACTTGCCTGCATATACAAATTAATAAATAAAAAAGTACCAGTAATCTAGATTATATTAGGACACAAGATATTTTAAGATACATCTTAATACAATATTGACATACCAAATAGCCACAGAAATCTGTTTGGATTTTAGTGGCAACTGTTTCCTACTTTGTTTTCCCTGAATACCGAGTCAACTCAACAAGTCGAATTGACTGATCAGCTTGAGCAGCGGTTGGAGCCGCCTCAGCTGCAGCAACGACAACAAAATACACATGTTTTGCTTGCTCATCCTCAACTTCAATGGGTTTGACTTCTTCTGGTGGAGGAATTTCGGAACCGAACATGCTTATTTCCTTTGCATTTTCATCGTTTTTTTTCATCATCCTAATAGAAACTTACCTCATTGATTTATTGAATGCATTGGAATACAAAATACGTGTAAGTAGATAAATCAACTATTGGTATGCCCGCCCACAATTTCCAAAAGTAACCATTATTTAGTATTACTGACTACTAATAAAGTAATATGCAAAATTAGTGACTCTTGATAAAATCATCTGCCCACGGTAAGCAACAAAAAAGTTAAGGTCGCACCTTTAGCTGGCGAACTCGTATGAGCCGTACCAGGTAATAGAAATTACCATAATGTTAACATTAATTATTACAACAATAATGTGAATAAAAAATGTGGAGATAGATAAGTCACCTGTTGGGGTGGTTCTTGCACATTTACTATTCAGTGAACCGCTCGTATGTGCCTTTGGCCTTCAATGTGCGCGCCGGTCATCACAGAAAACCCATTACTGTAAGAAACAAAAAAAATAATAAGTTGAAGATGAATCTTATACATTTTGCAATCGAGAAGATGTTCCAACCCCCTTTGAATAACATCAGCAGGTAGATGTGACAAAAGCGACCCTTTAACTCATGAATGGGTCAATTTAGGGCTGCTATATCTCAAACGGGTCATATATGTCAAATGGTCAAACTGACTTGAAAGTTAGCCATATTCTCTCTGCAAAGCAACATAGAGAAACCTGCTTGAGTTCTTTCCGAGATAAACCTGACATAGCGAAAAACTTTATAGCACCAGCACCCGTTATATGTCCATCGCCATCTAACAGTTCATAAAAAGTCATCATAGTCTTTCTTTATATTTACTGATCGCTTATATAGTTATATATATTTAAAAAATGTTTAACCATACCTGTAGTTCAAATCGTGGACTTTATGCGTTTCTTGTGTTCTTTAACCAAGACCTTCATCACAGCTTCTATTCGGGTATACATTTGATCAATTTTGTTCTCAAAGCTGGTATTGGGGATTCAACTGAGATACGGGAAGAAGTCTCTCCAGTTGACTTCTATAGCACCCATCATAGGGTCAACCACCAGAACCTGTAATACCACATCTCTTGTCATGGTGATTCTAAGATCACCAGCATAGATGCTTTCAATGTCATTTCGTAAATAAAATTTGTAGCATAAGAATTTACAAAAAGACATCACATATAGTTCTAGATTTATATAAGTGCTCTTGACGAGTAGGCCAAAAACTTATCGGGTGATCAATGTTTTCTTGGAAACACATGAAACAACTTCAAATGATAATATATAGACTACTAATCAAATATATTGAAAGGCTTTTTCTAAAGAGACTCACTTGAACCACAACGCTACTCAAAGGCTATGGTTAAAAAAAATTGTCATTTTTTTTAGCGTCAAACTCGTTTGTCCAACATATGCTGATAATTTTAAGGTTTGTAAATAGTTAATATTATGCCATCTAAAGAAGCAAACCAAACGGCACACATGACTGGTATATGTCACTAGTACAACAAGTTAAAATTGACCACCTAGCTTGATTTGTTAAGAATATTTCATAACGGCATGCCCAACATATCTTTTGGCCAAGTCAACTTTGCGATGCTAAATAAGTCACAAAAGGGGTGATCACATGAATTTTCATTTTCCCATGCAAAAAAAAAGCTTAATGTAGTTTCACTTACAGCCACAATAGATTCAAGAGCAGTAATTGCTAATACATAACACATGAAACAACACCACGACAAACTTCTTCAACTCTCGACTTCATATCATCGATCACGTTAAAACCCCTAGCTGAATTAGCATTAGGCCATGCTGTTTTCTCCCCAGTGAACGAAGGCGTATCGTCTAGTAGAACTGTAGAACTGATCTGTCACACCCCTACACAAAATTAAAATACAAAATGATGAACACATCTAATTAGCCTTGGCCCTCATGAATCATGATAAACTAAGTCACTCTAACTTCAAATTGCATTAAATTTAATTCACAAAACAATCATGGAAATGGAGTCTAAGGAGGGAAGCTCCCATGTGCTTTTCCCTTGACATAGCAGATCGAACCACTGAGCCAACCGCCTCAAAAAAATTCGGGCAATTTCTCGAGTAGAAGTCGTGTGTGAGCAGTGACATTAGTAGTGACAATTTGTAAATTGATATAAATTTAAAATTACCCCATATCTTCAAAAATCAAACGGAATATTAAGTTTTAGTAAGGTTAAAACATTAGTAGAAACCACCTTTTATATACCCTCGACTCGAACAATAGTAGAAGCTGTGACAATGCATCCATAGCCAATATCTTAACCTTATTTACTAATTGCTTATTTATCATCTGTATATTAATAAAGGAGTGTTATAAAAATGGAATAAGCATATGTTACCTGTATACCAGTCGGAGAATAAAAAACGTGACACACAAAAAGAAGATGATAGCTAAGGACCAGCAAGAGATGATGAACAATGAACCACACTTTGTTTGATCTTTCATAGCGTCGTAAAAGGCTTTACAATGATCATAAATCATTGTCGTAAGTCTTAAAGATTAATCACAAAAAAAAAATTCTTGAGATTGTTCTAGGAAATACGAAGGCTGCAT
Source organism: Chrysanthemum makinoi (assembly GCA_910596185.1). NCBI lineage: Eukaryota > Viridiplantae > Streptophyta > Magnoliopsida > Asterales > Asteraceae > Chrysanthemum > Chrysanthemum makinoi. The sequence continues at coordinate 19,765,458 of OU343220.1, forward strand.
GCCGAGGGATTTAGTGTAAAATGATGTTGAGACTATGAGATTGAATAGAGGACTTTCTGTAAAATCAAGCATGAACACATGCTTTCATTATTGAAATATATCTAATATGCATATATAGATCAAGTGCCAAACAAATTTAGTCATGTGCAAATAGCAGAGATATTTTTTTGAAATAAGTTATTCCAAGTTAACCTAGTACACATCTGATCTTGGAGTTTTTTTCATGGTATCATGATTTTTTTGCTTTAAAACTTCAATCTAACATTAGTTGCTGATATAAATTGAATTTTTACACCAAAAACATACCTTTGATGGTGGTAGCAGGAAGCAATTGAAGGAGTGTTATGGTTGGAGATACCATGTCCACTTCGTTTGAACCAAAGTCAGTTGCTGTAAACAATGTCTCTGCAATCTTTCCGCCAGCCACTTCTACAACAGTTTCCACATGCAACTCCACAACCTCCTCGGTAACCTCCTTGCTATCTATTAGAGTTATATCACCATCCATAGCTATCTATCAACCTAAATGTTCCATAAATCAAAAGTCTAAATCATGAAAAAGATACATACTGGAGTACATAAATTTAGAAAACAACCTACACATATAGAGAAACCTACTTGAGTTCTTGCTGAGATAAATTCGACATATAAAAAACTTTGTAGCATCAGGACCCGTAATATATATTGAAAATGATTCAACCAAAGACCGCCTCGTCCCATCTAATGAAAACATACGTGCTATAGAGATACCAACCTGAAAAAATTCGATATCAGATACCAACATGAACCAACAAAACTTCTAAATATATATTGAAAAGAATCACACACCCATATATTCAAAGCCTCTTCACTGACAAAAATCCTACATCCTGTAGCCATCAGAAGCCAAAAATAGATCCACTTGATACAATTTGAAAGGAAAAAAATATTATTGTAGTCCATAGCAGGCCCTAACGGTTGTCGTGTCACAAAGTCCCTGAACAAACACATGGGTTAATATGAATTGGCGCTAACAGAAAATGGTTAATATTAGTGCTTTAGGTACCTACTTTCAAGTTATATATACATAAAGGTGTGATAAACATCGAATCAATAATCCATCAGAGGAAGCATATAAATTGAATTTTTAAACCAAAAAACATACCTTTGATGGTGGTAGCTGGAAGCAATTGAAGGAGTGTTAGGGTTGGAGATACCATGTCCACTTCGTTTGAACCAAGATCAGCTGCTGTAAACAATGTCTCTGCAATCTTTCCGCCAGCCACTTCTATGCATGTCCACAAACGTTAACAGTAAAATATGAATTGAATAAATTAGCATTCTACATAATGTAAAAATATGGTTAACAAACTTATGAGCAGATGCTACATGTTCAAACTAACACTCGGTGTGGATCGAACTTCAAACCTTTGTCTCAGCCTTGAGTTAGAAAAGAAAGATCGAGATCATAGCAAGAACAGAAACAATGATATATATTAACCTCCATAAAAACATGAAAAAGTCAAGATAAATCAATGCAAGGCTATTAGTAGAATCCCCATAAACATAAAAACAAACATATTATGACATTATTAGTTAATTGTGTGTACCTAAACATATTAGGGTTTTGAAAAACTTGATGATGATGATGATGGCCGCTTACTTTCATTGAATGATTTTCGGTTTTGGTTTTTCAATAAAGTAATATGTTCGTATATAAAAACCCTAATACATTAATATTTGACAACCTTATTGGTTCATGCAATATCAATTATGTGTTGCAAAATTTATCACAACCATTGGAATGCTCCAATGGTTGAGGTGTTTGTTTAATTGTGCCTCCCATCCCAAGTTCAAATCTTGACAACTCTCTTTTTAAATTTTCTAATCCGAATTTTTCAGTGGTGTGTGCTTAGGTGGAATTAGGATAACATTTAAAATTATAAAAATACTATAACATATCCGAATTTTATAAATTTAAAATTAAAAAACACAAAATTCAAATTAAGTGATGACATGGAAATATAACATGGCATTATGGGATGCCAAGTGGCATTTTATGTGGCATGCCTCCTCTTATATATAATGTATAGATAGGGTAAAGTTAAAATAAAAAGACAAATATTCTCTAAAAAGAATAAAAAGAAATTTTTTTAAAAAAAAGTTCTTAAAAAATTCCAAAAAAAATCCACAAGATCGGGTATGTTGGTGCATAAAACTTTTGTGAAAAAAGTTTTTCTAATTTTGAGTTTTTATACGTTTTATTTAATGCACAAAAAACAATTTTGATCGCATAAAAATTTTGATGCACAAAATTTTCAACTTATTTTAGTTTGATCGCTTAAATGTTATTTTGATGAAAAAGTCAAAAGAAGTTGGGTGCAAAAACAAATTTTTGATGCACAAAAAAGCGATTTAATGCACAAACGTATTTTTTCATAATTTTTTAGGAAAAAGTATTCACTTTTAGAAAAACTTCCTTCACAACTTTTTCATGTACCAACATACCCGATCTTGTGGAATTTTTATGGAATTTTTCGAGAACTTTTTTTGAAAAAAAATTTCTTTTATTCTTTTCTGGATATTTGTCTTTTTATTTGATCTTTACCCTATATATATATATATATATATATATATATATATATATATATATATATATATATATTCTAATCCACTAACCAATTCACTTAAAACTCCACTGTACCAAATCGTTTATCCAATAAAGCGATTAGGTTTGGAATTTGTTTGTTTAATATCTAACTTGCATTGTATATATATGATCCAAGTGTTTTAGGTTTAATTAAATTGGTGTCTCATAGTTGCAAGATTCCTGGTTGAACATGATTAGCGGCAAGGTTTATGGTTACTGTTCGTCATAGATCTCGGACAATGAAGGAATAGGATATCGGACATACTTGTCCAATATCGGGTTGTACATAAAAGCTGTTCTTGGGCAGTTTGAGATCTCGGGCGGGAGGTGAGAGAAGTGTTCTTGGTGTTCTTTTGTTAGGTGTGGTATTCAAGTTATCAAGGGGTTGATTGGTTTTAATTACGTTCTCGACTAGCTTTAATATCGAGCATTATCGTTATCGGGTTTGTGTGTGATACTCATTGAGGCATCTATTTTAGGTTCTTAGTTTCGTATTGGTTTTATTGTCCGTTACACTTGCGTTTAAATAGCCACGAAAGGTTAGGTTTTCTTTTTATCCTTTTTATTAATTAATTGTTTATTAATTACGTGTTTAACCTAATTGCGATTACTAGATCCTTATCCGCTGCGTACTCGTAGAGGTTAATGGTTATGTTAGTTCTAAAATCTCAAAGTTTTGAGAACGAAGTATAATGATTACTCCCATTCATAAATCCTAAATGATACCTCATCACTTGAGTGATATTTTATATCAATGCTGAGGGATATAAGTTAGAAGATTATTGTAAATCAGCTAACTACTAAAATATATTATCACATCTTGAATCTGATAAATGTTTTAGAAATATGAATGATATGATCTTGAGTCCTTAAAGGCAAATCGAGTTTTGAGCTTGACTGTTATTTTGCATAACAGTTAACTTATGAGGTTGGAATAAGTTTATTTTGAAGAAAGACTCACAAGGAGAAAATTGTATACATATTAATGTTTGGCATTTAATAAGAAGTTTTTAATCATACTTAAGCAATTGACTGTGATTAAATTCTCTTATATATACACGCATTAATTATATAAAGATAATTAATTGTCGTACATGATTTCTTGTATGTGGAATATGACAATTAAGATTTTATAACTCTTTTGTTTATGATTACCTTTTGTGAAGGACGGTGTGTAATCAAAAGGGTTATGAATCTATGTAATCTTTATGTAGTATACAAGATTTATGCAATCCAAGTTTTGGATTAAATCATGCATCTAAGAGCTGAGATCTTGAATTTAATTACAATATGATTCTAATTGAATTAAAATAACTCTTGAGTACATCTGACATTGAGTGGGAGCATTGTGTTTTTCCTTAAAATTTACATGTTTAAGATATCATTCTATTTAAGCTAGATATTGATACTTAAGCTTGGAATGAAATTTCACTTGGAATTTAGGGAATAAAACAAACAACCTTAGAATAAATGTTTATCTGGAATAAACAAATGCGGAAAATAATTCTGACGCAAATGCAATATATCATTTGAGCAAGTCTTAAAATGGTATATTTCACTTGAAATAATTTACATGGATGGAAACCTTGTGTTGTTTTAACTAAGGATTTATCTTGTATATATTATATTGTGTATAAGACTAGTTGTTGCTTTTGTACAAGAACAAATGAGCTGACAACAACAATATCTAATTGAGAGTGTTTAGATTATTGTTAATATTGATGTTTATGAATTATAAAGCATAGTGTTGTATAAGTACAAATGATACTAGATGATTATTTATACTAGTTGTAGTAGGATTTTATCATTTATGATAAATCTGCTAACTAGTTATGCTCAACATAGAATATTGTTGCGTTACAAATTAAGGAATGAGAATACTTTACACTTTTAGAAACTGTAAAGATGGTGTCGATTATGTCGTTGATTTCTAATACCTCATGCAAAGTAAGACGACATCTCCATACTATAACTCTTGCAATAGTATGAGCATATGAGATAAGACACTCATCTTATATTTTCAGAAAGTTTACTGACATGACTATTTAGTTATTCTTGTAAAAGAAAGGTTGGTAATGTTGGAAACATTAGGCTTCTACTTACTAAATGAGTTTCATGCATATCTGTTTTAGTATTTGGATAATTGGGATTGATAGACAATTTTTACTTTATGATGAATAAAGATACTTGGTATTTGTTATTCATTCATATAATAATTGTTATTCTATATTTGCATGTTTAATCCTTGAATAATTTTATTATTCTAAATTTGTCCATTATCGGTTAACAATATGGGAATATTGTTATGATAAGGCAAATATGAGTGTTGGTTCTAATTCTAACGAGAATTGTGGATTGTTCCCGCCAAACTCATATGTATTCACTAGAGATGCATATTGGATTCCTCAACTTTCAAACATTTACTTTTGGATCCTTTTCATAAGTAAAATATTGAAAATGGTTTGTTATCTTAGATCCTTAGACTTGAGATGCAAGCAAGTTACATTATGTGTGGATATCATTTTTGTAAGTATCATGGCAGCTATCGAACAAGGTAGTTATAAAAGCTATATTTGAATTGATGTGAAGCAGCATCCACAACACTTGTAGTCAATAAAGGATTTGTTACTCCACTTGATATGTGCATAAAGATACTGATTCGTGTTCGAAACGTCAAGCTTGCTCACACAAGCTAGCCACTTGTAAATGACTAACCGTAAGAAACTTAAAACGGCTCGGACACTGATCAATAATAGATGAGAAGTGTAGTATGCGGGTAACTCAAACGTGTTAAGTTTGAGCAGAGATCGTTCGAGCGAGGGTTGAATGGAATTTCCAACTCACGTCCCGAATTTTGTGATTTGAATAAGAGAAGGGGATAAAATGAAGTTATCTAAACTACGGGATAAGAAAAGCATAAGGAACTAAAATCTATGGGAAATCCTAAGAATAAAGGCAAGCTACTCAAAAGTACGCTAAAACGCAAATACGGGATTAAACGAAATGTGAATAAAAAGCAATAACGACTAATCTAACTCCTAAAAATAACCTAAAATTACTTTTATGCTAAAAATGATATTTGAAAACTAAATATGAATTAAAACTATTTTTTAGGAATTTTCTTGAATTAATTTTAATTAAAAACTAATTTTTAACTTAAAAAAAATAAAACTAATTATCTAAAAATTATGAAAGAGAGAGGGAAAAATATGGAATTACTTTTCAAAAATCTAAAATATCATAAAAGACTTTTCAAAACTATTTTTTGTATTTTTCTGATTAATTTCCTATTTTATATGAATTTAATTCTATTTTAATCTAATTTAAATTGTGAAAAATACCAAATAAAAGGGGAAAAATAGGGAAAAATATTTTTTAGGCTTTTTATATTTATCTAAAACTGTTAAAATTGAAAAATTATTTTTTGGAACTTTTTCTTAATTATTTGCAATAAAAGCTATTTTAAAATGATTAAAAACTATTTTTATTAAAGAAAAATACCAAACAGTGTCTAAAAATTATGAAAAATTCAGGGAAATCCTAAAATATTAATCTAGAGCTGTGAAAAATATAAAAACTGATGCTTATGTGAAGAAATGAAATTTGTAGTGTAACTAATCCTAAATAAGCACTTTGAAAATAAGCTAATAAGCACTATAGGCTACCAAACTTATACAGCAGGCTAAGTAATACCAAAACTACTCTAAAGCAACTATCTATTGCTACTCCTAACCTCGGATAAGCAATTTACCAATGATTTAAGAAAACTGCCACATAAGCCAAAACAGATACTGACCCTATGTTTAAGCAGTTGCAACTGCTTATTTAATAAGCTAGAGAGAAAACTAAAAGTGTGGGACTCAAGCCCACCTAGCAGAGAGTACTTATCCAAATTTTCAGCTAATGAGGGCAAGTAATGAAGAAGTTAAGGATCAAACAAAATGGCTGCATAATGGGACAGAAGCTGATGCAGCAAAACAGATAAGTAGGTACCTACTTTAAGCTACTGTAACTACTTATTCAATAAGCTAAACTGAAAACAAAAACTATGGTTCTAAAGACCACCTAGCTGACTATCACTGGACCAAATATGAGACCCTATCTACTTGAAATGAACAGTGTACACTTGCTGCAAGATCTGCAAAAACTAGTTCAAACCTGGTGTTGACTTTTTAAAAACAGTAATGAGATTTGACTAAAATGAGATTTGAATGCAAAGCAAGGACTGATTAACATGAAATAAGATGTGATGAAACTTTAGCAAGCTACTTTATCAACTTTTAAACCTATATGAAGGATTAAGGTTGGTGATTTAACCGATTTGAGACCAAGATCACTCTACAAAGTAATGTTGACTTTATGAATGTTTGGTACCAAAATATGACTTATGTGAATTTACCAACCCTTAACAAGCTTAAAACAACTAAACTTAATCAATGAAAAATCCTTTATCACGACAAACTGCCTTGATCCAAAGCGATCTTTGAAACCAAGCTGAAATGCATTGAACTCTAATGAATCATCAATAATAATCCATGATAGCATGAAAACTATAATCTAATATCTAAAGGAGAACTAATGAATGCAAAACTAACAACATAAACTAACAATAGTAGAACAGATTGTGTAATAAATAAATGAGTAAATTAGATATAAGATTGAACTTACAAGTAGTCCAAGCAATGTCTACACTAGCGAGAATCAATGACCGGGACTAATTCCAAACCATATCGATCAACTTAACCCATATCCATATATAACTTCGGCAATCGAACTAAATTAACCATGAAGCGCACATTGACTTTTGTTAACCATTTTCTAAAACTTGAAATTTAGAGCTAATAGAATCAATTGAGGCTCACATAAGCTTTTCTTGAGCTTATGTGAGCTTAAAAGTATACTAAAAGAGCGAATTAAACAGTAATGATTATGAAAACAGATTAACTAAGACTTGAAATTGAAAATGCAATTTTATTAATAAAGGAATTTCAACAAGCTTGAAAAGGGATTACAAACTGAATTTGAAATGATTACTCTAATAAAACAGTAATTAACATAAACTAAATGGTAACAAAATCTCTAAATACTGTGAGAAATTGGACCCAATACAATGTGACTTGAGAGGTCTTTAAATAGCTTGAGCTGATGAGCCTTGGGATCCCTTTCAGAAGAGCCTAGAAGGCCATTTTGAGGCCACACATTCATCCACTGTCACTAGCACCAATCAGGGCCTTTGGATTGCTTGGGTGATGTGGCTTGTCCAATGAGATGCTCTCAAATGTCTACCTTGGCAGTCTTAGGTCACTCCTTACTGACATGTCAGCTTTGAGAAGATGCTAGTACGAGGTCTTATGTTTGGGATTAGTGGGTAATTGGTGGAAAAAAGGGGTGGTGTTTGGGTTTGGGGACGAAGCACTGTAAAGGGCGCGTTTGGGATTATTTAATAGTAACTCAAATGAGTTGGCCGGGTCGTGGTTATGACCTGGGTATAAGTGGCGGGTCAAGGTATTCGGGTTGGGTGGTTTAAACGTGGTCGGGTATGAGTGTTATGTTTAGTTACTGGATTGGGTTGTGTTGTTAGGCCGTGGGGTTTAGGGATTGGATCATGGATATATATTGGATTTGGACTTATATTGGATTTGGATTAAACCCATTAGTAACCATAGGGACCAATAATGTCAAATCTGAATATTTGAGGGACCAATAGTGTACTTTCTGAAAATCTCCTCCAAGGACCATTTTGTCAATCTTCAAGTAAATCAAGGGCTAATTTGCAAATTTCTGAATCTTCAAGGGTCAAAATTGCCAAATGCTGAAAGTTCAGGGACTATTTCTGACATTTCTTCAAACTTTGATCAAATCTTCACAAATCATCCTCAGAGATTAGAAATCTGCATAAATGCATAATTGACCTTCCTACTCGGCTTAAGCTCTCTTAATCTCTCGTGCTCGGATTTTCGTCCGATTTGGTTCCTTTTGCGTGTTTTTACATATCCGTACCTGCACAAGCACAAACTCAAGAAAACCACAAATATTAGCAATAAACGGCTCTTTCTTGGTTATTTTGGGTCTATTTTGATAAAGAAAAGGTATGTGTTTTAGCACATACCAAAATACCCCTGACGAAACTATTGCCGTGTCCTCACGCAATGCAATCAACTCAAGCTTCTAAAACCAAGGATTTCAATCTCTTTCTACTAAACCATTGATATGTCCAAACCGTCAAGTTATCTCACACAAGCTAGCCACTTGTGAATGACTAATCGTAAGAAACTTCAAACAGTTCAGACAAACCAATTAGAAGAAGTAGTCAATGTTCCTCAAAAGAGATTAAGAAAGCCTTAATTCTACAACCGCCCGTTTACCTTTAAATTCACATGTATAGATATTACGGTTAAGCACATTCCGATTATGAATGACGGTTTGTTGAACTTTCATGTCGATCAATAACTCCAACATTTTTCAAACTACATGTTAGGATCACGAGTAGAAAAACACAACACATGCGTGAAGTGACCATACGGATAGAATACATCGTCCTCGATTTTTCACAAGTCCCAAACTAAGCGTAAAACCGAAATCATTGTTACATATGACTCTAGATGCTAACACTACCCATGGAAGTTACTTGTGTAAATACCTTTTGTTCCCATTTTCCTATTTCCTCTAGATTTTTTTATTTTTGTGAGAAATGAATTTCTTCAAATTCTCGTTTCGATAACTTTTATTCTGATAAAGATACAAAGCTAAGTCGATAATTAGTTATCCGCCTTCCCTCAAGAACCATTGTCGTAAAAATGAGGTCCACATCAAGGAATTTTTATTCACTTATATTTTTGACTTTTCATTTTTGCAACATTCATTTTCATTCACTTAGACTTTTACGTGTATGAGCTATGAACCACGGAGCCAGCGGGGTAATTCCAAGACTATAGGCTTCATGAAATGAGGATCCCTGCTGGCTAGGCTAAGACCTCACTCAATCCTGGCTAAAGATCCAAGGGTCCGATCTCGACACAGACTCACAACTTTACTTATTACATTTCACATATCACTTATTACTTATTACTTATTACGGATCCTTGATGTGTACCCAATTTTTAAAACAAAGATTCTTTTAAGAAGATAAAGAACTAACTATCGCCAAAAACTCGACATCTCTAATTATTATTAGACAGATATGGGGTGAAACAATTTTGTGGGAACAAAAAGCCATAAGTACCTTCGATGGGCTCTAAAGAGAACCAACTACTCTACGCTTAGCATCTAAACTCATAAGTAACTCTATCATTTCTCGATCTCTGCAAATTTAAAATCCCAAATAATGAGATCCGCAGATGCTTAGCCGATAATTTTTAGATTATCTATGGTTAAGGGAACAAGCTAGGGCTCAACACGCCCGGTCAAGTCAGAATTCCATTCCTACTCTCACCAGCGGAAAGTCAATCAAGGTGTCAAAACATATATTACTTAGCAAATGCTTCGTCTAATGAAATCAAGTTATGCATATTTAAAATCACTCAGGGAAACTTGCAAAATCTTGGCCTTGTGAGCTAGAATGCGCATTTTATAGCTTCGATCTAAGAGACTAGCAAACTTTTCAATCAAAAAGACTTAACAAAAGCTTGAAAAATTTTTAAATTTTGCTCATTTTTGCACAATTTTTCATTTTCTAAGGAAAAACGGGGTTACGAGAGAAACACCACAGAAATAAGCAAGTGCGGTCAAATCAAATCGAAGATTACCCTACCCCAGACGAGAACGAAACATTGTCCTCAATGTTTAAAAGCAAGGGTATCAACGAAAATCTAAAAGCCATTTATTAAGTATGCTCAAAGATAAACGTTAGTCGATAAGATTAAGGATATCGGATTTCCATCAGCATCGATCATGAAACTCGAGTAGAAAATGACAAACTTCGAGCACGAGAGTCTTCATATCGGGAACATCCTAAACAACATTACAAACAACCAAACACGAGAAATCGAAGAGGCGGACCCCTTCGCGTCACTTATTAGAAAATAGAAAGAAGATAGATGGATAAGCATGGGGTGACTCCCACGAAGCGCTCTTGTTTTTCTTAAGCGAGTCGCTAGCTGACTTCGTCCCCAATTCATTTGTCCTTGGGGAAGAAATGGTAGAGATACCGGGTCAAAAGCGGTGTCCTCATTCCGAAGGAATGAGACTGGTGGTTTGGTGGAAGAAAATGGGTGGATATGGCATATCATGTAAGAAGGATCCATCATCCGGTGGTTTTCTTGAGGGGACGAAGGGATGACGGATCAAAGTGAGAAAACTCCAAGAAAGACGGGAGCTCATGGGAACGGATAAGACGTTTAGGCTCACAAATGAAGGCATCCAAGAAAGGATCCTTATATCCAAAAATGATTTTAACAAAAGGCTCATCAATGTATATCCCGGGTTTAAAGATTTTGTCTTCACATGCGGGCTCAACGGGATAAGTGAGGGTCGACTCAAGAGGAGGAGAATCATCATTAAGCAAGCTTTCAAGAAAAGGATATCTTGATTAGAGTCGCACCGTCACCTCAATACCCGGCGGTATTGGATCATCAAGAAATAAGTCGATTTCTTCCATATCAGAATCATAAGGCGGATAATCAAGAATATCGTCTTCAACCACTTTAGTCAATTCACCAATCTCCATAATATCTTGATTCGGTTCATCACGTTCTTCATCTTGCATAACATCATATGACGGGAGAGAAGGTCGGAACAGAGAGATGTGACAAGTGGTGTGCTCGAGAGCTAGCAATATCCACCACTTCCGTTGTGGTCTCTGAATCGGACTCAAAATCTTGGTTGAAAAGAGGATTAACTTCACAAAAGGTGTAGTCATTCTTGAACTTGAAAACCGGATTTGAGAAAATCCCGGAAGTAACCTCGGAGATGTCAAGAGAATCCCATAAAAGCGAATCACAATCAGCTGTCGGATACATCCTCGAATCGGAAAACATCTCATCATGATCATTGAAATATCAAGAGAAAGCTCATCACGGATATCATCTACAACCTCGGACTCTCTTGGGCTTGGGATAAGGCTCTCAACACAAGAAGATTCGGTTTCCGGAATAGTACTAAGATGCTCATCCCCATTATGAGAGAATCAAGCGGGTTCAACGATATCGTAAAATATGATCATCGACCTCTTCCAAAACGTCATCACTTCTCTCAACCGGCGTGAGAGAAGGGGAAGGGTCGGAAATTAAAGGCTCGAAAGCGGAAGTGGGATTGCCACTTTCGGAGGAGTATAATCGTCATCGAATCGAGAATCGTAATAATAGGTGGTTGGACGATGTTGGATCACTTTTGCGGCTTCTTGACTAATGATTCACGATAGGTCATCCGAGGTGGATCTTCTTTCCGTGGGAAAGTTTTTCAAGAAGACTCTTAAGATCAATCATGATCTCTTGAACTTTTTGATTAAATTATGCAGAACATGGAGAAGGTGGTGGTTGAACTTCTTGGTATTGTGGAGGTGGGTTATAAGGATAATCATAATTGTTACAAGGAACTTGCTCGTAAACAATCGGATTCTGTATCGACAATTGGAATTAGCGTGCGGACCTCCACAATACTCTACAGCGATGCGATTGTTGTGGCGAATCGGTAAGGTTCATAACCAAAGGTTGAGTTGTTAAATTGAACTTGACATTGAAAACCTTGGTGAGGACCACCACAATACTCACAAGAGTATGATTCCGGCTCATGGTACAAAGGTTGGTTAGGAAAATTTGTCGTCTCATAGTCAGGATTGTGGTGAAACTTCGGTTCTGATTTACCATTGCTACAACCGGGACAATTCCCACCATATTCGGTCCTCGCACCATATGCACAAAGAGCGATACATCGAAGAATTATCCGGATAAGAATTAGCTATTTCCAGTTTCCGTGATAGGCTCGATTCTTGAGCGGGATCCATCTCGGGCTCGAAACATATTCCATTTCCCTCACCGGAGAAGGAGTAGGAATCGAGGGTTCTTCAATTAGAGCACTCTTTTGTTCTAGCCGTGCATAAAGACGAGCAAGATCTGGATTTGGATTGCTAAAATTCTGCCATACATCACAAAATCCATTCCGACAATTATTTCCGCACCAGTCGCAAATACATTTCAAACATCGAAATTGTGTCTCTTCCATACGGCTTTGGCAATGAAGGCAACGACGATAATTGATCGTATCCATGATAATTAAACATATAGAGGTAAAAGACAAAATTATCGGGTTAAGAGGATAAAAGAAGAATATTTTTGGGTTTTTAGAAAACAAATTTTTAAAAGGAAAATCTTTTGGGTTTTATATATAAGAAAACACAATCTTTTGTAACCTTCCGTCAATGGTGCTTTCGGTAGCTCTCAAAGAATGCAGCCTTGGCGGAACGAAGAGTGGATCGTTCTTGATGCAATTTAATGTCAAGACTTTCCTTATACCCCGTGTATAGGTTGTACCTTCAAGGTGAGCCGGCGTAACAATTACGTTAGGGTTTGTTTTGTTGGTTTTTTAATTTTTATGGTTTTAGTAAACACTCTAGGAAGAATGTTTAGGTTTTTTAGATTTTATTGGATTTTTGAAAAAGATATATATACAAAAATGACGGTAACTTCACTCGGGAAAGGATCTTCAAATGCACGCGATTCGAGGCGGAATCTAAAACTTCGCTACAAGCCCTCCCGTGGCGCCAAAATTGATTAGTGTTAAAGCGTCAAGCTTGCTCACACAAGCTAGCCACTTGTGAATGACTAACCGTAAGAAACTTAAAGCGGCTCAGGACGATCAATAATAGATGAGAAGTGTAGTATGCGGGTAACTCAAACGTGTTAAGTTTGAGCACCGAGATCGTTCCGAACGAGGGTTGAATGGAATTTCCAACTCACGTCCCGAATTTTGTGATTTGAATAAGAGAAGGGGATAAAATGAAGTTATCTAAACTACGGGATAAGAAAAGCATAAGGAACTAAAATCTATGGGAAATCCTAAGAATAAAGGCAAGCTACTCAAAAGTACGCTAAAACGCAAATACGGGATTAAACGAAATGTGAATAAAAAGCAATAACGACTAATCTAACTCCTAAAAATAACCTAAAATTACTTTTATGCTAAAAATGATATTTGAAAACTAAATATGAATTAAAACTATTTTTTAGGAATTTTCTTGAATTAATTTTAATTAAAAACTAATTTTTAACTTAAAAAAAATAAAACTAATTATCTAAAAATTATGAAAGAGAGAGGGAAAAATATGGAATTACTTTTCAAAAATCTAAAATATCATAAAAGACTTTTCAAAACTATTTTTTGTATTTTTATGATTAATTTCCTATTTTCTATGAATTTAATTCTATTTTAATCTAATTTAAATTGTTAAAAATACCAAATAAAAGGGGAAAATAGGGAAAAATATTTTTTAGGCTTTTTATATTTATCTAAAACTGTTAAAATTGAAAAATTATTTTTTGGAACTTTTTCTTAATTATTTGCAATAAAAGCTATTTTAAAATGATTAAAAACTATTTTTATTAAAGAAAAATACCAAACAGTGTCTAAAAATTATGAAAAATTCAGGGAAATCCTAAAATATTAATCTAGAGCTGTGAAAAATATAAAAACTGATGCTTATGTGAAGGAAATGAGGGCTGTAGTGTAACTAATCCTAAATAAGCACTTTGAAAATAAGCTAATAAGCACTATAGGCTACCAAACTTATACAGCAGGCTAAGTAATACCAAAACTACTCTAAAGCAACTATCTATTGCTACTCCTAACCTCGGATAAGCAATTTACCAATGATTTAAGAAAACTGCCACATAAGCCAAAACAGATACTGACCCTATGTTTAAGCAGTTGCAACTGCTTATTTAATAAGCTAGAGAGAAAACTAAAAGTGTGGGACTCAAGCCCACCTAGCAGAGAGTACTTATCCAAATTTTCAGCTAATGAGGGCAAGTAATGAAGAAGTTAAGGATCAAACAAAATGGCTGCATAATGGGAAATGAAGGCGTGCTGACCAAAAGCAGATAGCGGTACCTACTTTAAGCTCTTGTAACTACTTATTCAATAAGCTAAACTGAAAACAAAAACTATGGTTCTAAGACCACCTAGCCGACTATCAACTGGACCAAATATGAGACCCTATCTACTTGAAATGAGCAGTGTACACTCTTTGCAAGATCTGCGAAAAACTAGTTCGGACACGGTGTTGACTTTTTAAAACTTGTAATGAGATTTGACTAAAATGAGATTTGAATGCAAAGCAAGGACTGATTAACATGAAATAAGATGTGATGAAACTTTAGCAAGCTACTTTATCAACTTTTAAACCTATATGAAGGATTAAGGTTAGTGATTTTAACCGATTTGAGACCAAGATCGACTACAAAGTAATGTTGACTTTATGAATGTTTATTTGCAAAACTATTACTTATATGAATTTACCAACCCTTAACAAGCTTAAAACAACTAAACTTAATCAATGAAAAATCCTTTATCACAACAAACTGCACTGATCCAAACAGTGCTTAAACAAACTTAAATGCATTGAACTCTAATGAATCATCAATAATAATCCATGATAGCATGAAAACTAAAATCTAATATCTAAAGGAGAACTAATGACTGCAAAACTAACAACATAAACTAATAGTAGAACAGATTGTGTACTAAACAGATTAGATATAAAATTGAACTTACAAGTAGTCCAAGCAACTGTCTACACTAACTGAGAATCAATGACCAGGACTAATTCCAACCCATATCAGATCCAATATTAACCCATATCCATGTATAACTTCGGCAATCGAACTAAATTAACCATGAAGCGCACATTGACTTTTGTTAACCATTTTCTAAAACTTGAAATTTAGAGCTAATAGAATCAATTGAGGCTCACATAAGCTTCTTGAGCTTATGTGAGCTTAAAATAGACTAAAAGAAGCGACTTAAAAGCAGTAATGATTATGAAAAGCAGTTAACTAAGACTTGAAATTGAAAATGCAATTTTATTAATAAAGGAATTTCAACAAGCTTGAAAAGGGATTACAAACTGAATTTGAAATGATTACTCTAATAAAACAGTAATTAACATAAACTAAATGGTAACAAAATCTCTAAATACTGTGAGAAATTGGACCCAATACAATGTGACTTGAGAGGTCTTTAAATAGCTTGGTGATGAGCCTTGGGATCCCTTCGAGAAAGAGCCTAGAAGGCCATTTTGAGGCCACACATTCATCCACGTCACTAGCACCAATCGGGGCCTTTGGATTGCTTGGGTGATGTGGCTTGTCAATGAGATGCTCTCAAATGTCTACCTTGGCGGTCTTAGGTCACTCACTACTTGACATGTCGGCTTTGAGAAGATGCTAGTACGAGGTCTTATGTTTGGGATTAGTGGGTAATTGGTGGAAAAAAGGGGTGGTGTTTGGGTTTGGGGGACGAAGCTGCTTGTAAAGAGCGCGTTTGGGATTATTTAATAGTAACTCAAATGAGTTGGCGGTCGTGGTTATGACACGGGTATAAGTGGGGTCAAGGTATTCGGGTTGGGTGGTTTAAGCGTGGTGGGGTATGAGTGTTATGTTTAGTTACTGGATTGGGTTGTGTTGTTAGGCCGTGGGGTTTAGGGATTGGATCATGGATATATATTGGACTTGGACTTATATTGGATTTGGATTAAACCCATTAGTAACCATAGGGACCAAACATGTCAAATCTGAATATTTGAGGGACCAATAGTGTACTTTCTGAAAATCTCCTCCAAGGACCATTTTGTCAATCTTCAAGTAAATCAAGGGCTAATTTGCAAATTTCTGAATCTTCAAGGGTCAAAATTGCCAAATCTTTGAAAGTTCGGGGACTATTTCTGACATTTCTTCAAACTTTGATCAAATCTTCACAAATCATCCTCGGAGATTAGAAATCTTCATAATTGCATAATTCTGACCTTCCGCTTCGGCTTAAGCTCTCTTAATCTCTAGTGCTCGGTTTTAATGCGATTTGGTTCCTTTTGCGTGTTTTACATATCCGTACTGCACAAGCACAAACTCAAGAAAACCACAAATATTAGCAATAAACGGCTCTTTCTTGGTTATTTTGGGTCTATTTTGATAAAGAAAAGGTATGTGTTTTAGCGCATACCAGATACCATGGCGCCTCTCCAGATTTAATCAGATAATTGTTTGGCCAAACCCAAAGGGTAATGCAAGATGATTCTTGATTACATTTGGTATATCAGAATTAAAATCTATAATGAGATTCTAAATGGTTAAACTATACGGAATGATTTAAGATCCATTATCCATGGTTTAACGGTATCTATAACAAAAGATGATTAGAGCAAGACATTGAATGACCATGCTACTGAGAAACTTTTACGATACTATTCTCTTAGACACTTTTAGTTAAAAAGCGAGTGAGAGCGTTTGCTAGGCGTTTCCGTCGTTAGTTTTGTGTGCCATTCGACACACCAACTCCCAAGTGGGAGCTGTTGGTTTGTGGGATTTGTAAACACGACAAAGCGACTAAGGCGTGTGTGAGCGATGGGGCGCACCACGATAAATCTGAGTATCGTGTTGAGCGTATATTTATACTTGAATATATACCCGTTACATACGTGCAACTTGACCCGGTATGCTATACGATCCATGGATAGATTCTTGATGGACTTGGGTCGAATATGGTTTTACTTGTCGATCAAGATATGACCCATGCAAGGGTTGGTTTTGTTTTGCTATAAAATAAAACACCCTACACCTAAACCGCATGCAATGTGCGATATTCTAAAATCATAATCACTATTTTATATATATATATATATATATATATATATATATATATATATATATATATATATATATATATATATATCCACTAACCAATTCACTTAAAAACTCCATTGTACCAAATCGTTTATCAATAAAG
Organism: Chrysanthemum makinoi; assembly: GCA_910596185.1. NCBI lineage: Eukaryota > Viridiplantae > Streptophyta > Magnoliopsida > Asterales > Asteraceae > Chrysanthemum > Chrysanthemum makinoi. The sequence goes on from OU343220.1 coordinate 19,783,018, forward strand.
CGATTAGGTTTGGTTTGTTTGTTTAATATCCTAACTTGCATTGTATATATATGATCAGTGTATTAGGTTTGTTGGAATCGCTCCTAACTCGTAAATGGAACGACATTGACGGGATTACAGTATCTATCTTTATTACCTTAAACACATGGGCTTGTTCTGTCAATTACCCATTGTTGTATGTGTTTGGGTATATATACCCCTCCATACTTCCATGGAGGGGTGAGTCTCATTAGTGTAATTTCACCTTTCATAAATAAAACACACACTAGTTCTCTCCCTTCTCTCTAGTTTCTCTCTCTAACTTGAAGATGGGTTTCTTCCATCTTCCTCGACCTCCCGATTCACCATATCAACCATAATACGATCCTAACATTGGTATCAAGAGCCAAGTCGGTTTTATATTTTGGTTGATTTTTGATGATTTTATCTTGTCAAAATCTTTTATAAAAAAAAAATCTGTTTTAAAACAAAGTTGTTAACTTTTTAGTGTTTTAACAGTTTTTTATTTAAGTCTTTTTAATGTGTCATTTATGGTCAAAATTTGTTATGGGTTAAGAAACTGAAACTGCTTTGTATCTACTTTGTTCACAACGGTTTCATTCATTTTTTACTCGTTTAACATTTTTGTACCTTCTCGTGAATCGTTTTGGTGGTCAAATGGCCTGTTCTAGTGGTCAAATGGGTATTATGAAGAAACTTTATGTAGTAGTTTAAGGTTTATAAGTTTTGAGCGGAAAAATGGTCGGAAAATGCGGAAAAATGGTCAAAGGGTCAAAACCCTATTCTTACGCATAAGGAGCATCTTGAGATATTTGCATAAGCGTGAAGTTATGCGTAAGAAATGATACAGCGTATGCTTCTACGCATAAGCCTGGAAACTACGCTTAAGAATCGGGTTTCGCCTAACCAAAGTTACGCTTACACGTATGTCTATTCTACGCATAAGAAAATCTTGGTTTACGCATAAGACTTTAACCCATCTTTATGCGTAAGATTTTTTTTTTCGGAAAAATGAGATGAAGAGACCTTGACCACATAACCAAATACCATTCATACTCATGTGACCTCAGCCCTTTAACATCACTGGTCCAACAACTCGACAGTCTACAAATCCAAACTACTCCACTTCCAATTCTATTCTAACCCATCTCCACCAAGACTCGATTTAAAAGAAAATAAAACAAATAGCTCTCAGCATGGTTTCTCTCGCATCTCTTTTTGAGATTTAAGAACTTTATAGTTCTTTAAAACAAGAAAACCAAAATCCTCACAGATCCATATTAAAGCTTTTCTTCATTTTATATCTGAATAAAAAGAATGATTTATAACAATCTTGTTATAACCATTTCTTTTGTTCGTTTGATGTAAAAATAAACAGGCACATAAACATTAAACCTACTCGATACCGTTTTGACAGGATATTGATGTCATCTCTCTCTTGTTATCTTCATAAGCCTTAAACATCAAAAGTTATGATTTTTTTTTTGGCCTTAATATCAGTGGATAAAAGAATGATGAAGGGGAAGTGTTTGTTGTGTATACGGTTGATGTGGAGAAGGTATTAGGGGCGAAAGTGTTTTTTCCAGATCTGAGATAAGTTTTGTTTGTAGGTGAGAGGATTTAGTGGTAGACGGATTTTTATTGTGTTTATGGTTAGGGCCACTACTTGGCAGAGCAAATATTAGGTCTAACCTAATCCGTGTCATGCTATTCTTTTATAGTAGGGTATACCAATTGGTGTTGGGTTGAATTATAAGATGGGTCAGGTATTATGATGGGCCGAATGTTTAATTTGCATATTGGATTGGACTCATTGGCTCGTATGCTATGGTTAGAGTTGGATCCGATTTTTTTTGTTGCCTTTGGCCCTAGGTATATTGATTCAAACTTGATTGTAATGAATCATGGAATGGGTCTAGGTGGTCATCATCCGAAAAATTATACTAATATGTTGGGCTGAAATTTAATCATTCAAATGTATTTTAATACATTGAAATAATTGTTGGTATAATTCTTTCGCGAAAAAGAGTGGTATTTTGGTCAAAAATTTTTCACGAGGATACATTTTGACAAGATCGGGAAACCATTATCAAAGTTCATTTAAACCTTTAACAAAGGCTATTTTTGAGCATTTAACAAGTAGATGTGACTACGGCGATAATTCATTATTATTTATTTGAGGTTGAAGTGGGATATCCGCGAATCGTGTACTTAGTATCTCGAAGATATCGGGTTGGTTGGATGCATGATTCTTTGAGATCCTTGTTCGAGAGCTTTAGCCGTTTGAATGACAAAGACTTGAGTTATCTAGTTGAACGATGTAAGGAGTTACGTTGTTGTGCTCAGACTTATAACTATCACTTTTAAGGAGTTACGTTGTTGAGCTCAAGTGTCACACTAAGGTGTGGATAATTTGAGAAACTTTAAGTTTACCTTTTTTCGATGAAGTTAAGAAAAAGGGTTCTTCGTCTGACAATAGTGCAAGTTTAAGTCACAAGTTAGGGTTATACTACTTGGTCTCAAGTTCGTCATATTGGGTTTTCTCCATCGGTAGTCACTACAAAAAGTCGTCGAGAATGATAATGGGGTCGGTAAAGTTAGGTTGAGAAGAGTATACCGAGTAGAAGTCTTATCGACAATTGATTCTCACGAGATATTTATGGTACTTCACACTTGTTCGATTAATTGAACATACATGGTTTCGATGTCTCCAATTTCATCATCAACATTCGTGGTGTATGATTGATTCATTAAAACATCGGGGGAAGAGAGTATAGGTGGTGTCTGCTTCCTTTGTTGTTTTGTATTTTTTTTGCGAAAACCCTCTCCTTTCATGAATTTCTTCAATCAGGGGGAAGAAATGAGGCGATCTGTATGGTCTAAGCGTCTCACTTTGGTGTTATCGTCTCACTTTCACGCGAGTTATCGTGCGTGAAGTTATCTAAATATGATGTTGTGATGCCTCACTGCGGTCATTTTATCGAAGTAATTCTTGATTCACTTTGGTAACTACTATTAGATAGACCCAAACATTCGAGTCGTTTCATTTAGTCTTTAGTGGTTTGTTTGGTGTGAAGCATCTATATATGTGAGAAGATCTTGTTGATTTGTTGCATGTTACCCCGAGCAGATTTTCATAATAAGTCAGTTACCTTGTGTGGTTTCTTGCTCATCTACAAATTCGGCTAGCGTCTTTGGCGTCAAAAGTTAGAGGAAATGTTCACTACATCAAAGTTTGAATCGCTAAAGGCGGTTGTCGGTTTGGGGAAAGGCTGATTGAGAAACTTAAGCCAAAAAGTATGCTGGAGAAGCGCTAAAGACATGCGGCATGAATTGGGGAAGTTAATCCAATTTATGCATATTACATCATTTGCCTACAAGTGAAGAAAGCGGTTCTCAAGTCAAGGTACAAGAAGAAGACAAAGAGCGTAAACTTTCATCATCCTCGGCACTTGAAGAGCTTATGAAGACCTTTCTTTATTTGTTTTCTTTATTTGTAGTAAATGTTGTAAGTAATCCTTATATCGTCCCATTGGGGAAGATTGTTGGAATCGCTCTAACTCAAGTAAATGGAGCGACATTGGCGGGATTACGGATATCTATCTTTATTACCTTAAACACATGAGCTTGATACATCAATTACCCATTGTTGTATGTGTTTGGGTATATATACCCCTCCATACTTCCATGGAGGGGTGAGTCTCATTAGTGTAATTTCACCTTTCATAAATAAAACATACACTAGTTCTCTCCCTTCTCTCTAGTTTCTCTCTCTAACTTGAAGATGGGTTTATTCCATCTTCCTCGACCTCTCGATTCACCATATCAACCATAATACGATCCTAACATTGTTTTTTGTGAGAGAAATAACTTGAACAACCAACCCTCAAGTGAGGGTTATTACATACTACCTCCGTCCCATTTTTATTGTCCCATTTGAATTTGACCGGTCTTTCTTGTTCAACTTTGACCATTAATATATTTATTTGTGTTATATAATACTTGATAAAAATTATATCAAATGAAAATACATTTAAAACCTAATACATTCATATATTTTTCATCAAGTATTATATAACACAAACAAAAATAATTATGGTCAAAGTTGAAGAAGAAAGACTAAAAAAGTAAATATGGGACAATAATTTTGGGACGGATGGAGTAGTATTTATAGGCAATGAGCTAGGGCAACACTCCTACTCCTTCCCTTTCTCCTATGGGCTTGGGCCTAAGCTCATGGGCCTTCTACATAAGCTTAAGGCTAATAACAAACATAAAGGCCATAATAAGCTAATTATTACATATGAGTAACTAACACTTGAATAAGGTTTATGAGTGATTCCAACAAGGTTTAATTAAATTGGTGTCTCATAGTTGCAAGGTTCCTGGTTGAACATGATTGGCAGCAAGGTTTATGGTTCTGTTCGTCATAGATCTCGGACAATGAAGGAATAGGATATCGGACATACTTGTCGATATTAGGTTAATACATAAAAGCTGTTCTTGGGCAGTTTTGAGATCTCGTCTTGAGGAGGTGAAAGAAGCTGTTCTTGGTTTTCTTTTGTTCGTGTGGTATTCAAGTTATCAAGGGGTTGATTGGTTTTAATTACGTTCTCGACTAGCTTCAATATCGAGCATTATCACGTTATCGGGTTTGTGTGTGATACTCATTGAGACATCTATTTTAGGTGCTTAGTTTCGTATTGGTTTTATTGTCCGTTACACTTGCGTTCAAATAGCCATGAAAGGTTAGGTTTTCTTTTTATCTCTTTTATTAATTAATTGTTTATTAATACTTATTTAACAAATTGCGATTACTAGATCCTTAGCATTTAGCGTGCTAGCATTACTTTCGTAGAGGTTAATGGTTAACTTAGTTCTAAAATCCAAACAGTTGGTTCAATAACTAATATAAATTCTTTAATCTTTTGTTCTCCTACCATGGTTCAATAACAAATATGAATTCTTTAATCTTTCTATACTAATTGTTTTTATATGCTCGAGTATCATGTTGAAAACTTGCATAAGTTCTTGACATAAGATTGTTTTTAGTCTTTCTATACTAATTGTTTTTATACTAATTGTATTTATATGCTTTCAGTATCATGGTTCAATAACTAATGATATATTGTTGTATATCGGTATATCTTGCACAATCTTCTCATAAGATTTACTCTTGTTGATATCTTTATAGTTGAAGAAGTCACCCCAAAAACGACTTGACAAAAGTCTCATGACCGAAAATACTATTTTAACTAGACACGATAAGAATTTAGCCACAAAACTTGTTTTCACGACTCGTTCCTACTTTTAGGATACAATGAATTGAAATTGATGCTTTGATTAATAATCCCACATCGCTCATTGAAAGCAAATTTTGATACTATATAATTCATGGTGTGTAGCTTATCCTCGTTGGGATATGTGTTAGATATTTGTGCTTGGTTGTAAAAGGAGGTATGGAAAATCATGCTTTAAACACAAACAATCCTAAGTGCTAGCAGTATATCTATCTTTTTCATTTGCAAGCTTGTATAACATCTTATTTATGCTTGTAATTAGGCTTACGTGCACTTACCTTAAATGAAAAGAAATAAAAGATACAACCTTATTTTGATTGATTGCATCATTAAGCCACCCAATAACTTAAATCCTTACTCCCTAGTCGAAATTACATTGTTCAAACGAGGTCGTGATAGAGTTGGAACATGTTTGTGTCTTAATGCTTTTGGATATAAGGAGTAATTGTCCATCTTACATAGGTCAATGATAATTAAGAGATCTTGATAGCTACTCCTAATATACTAGAAGGGTAAAAGTCAAAAATGATAAACATGCTTTCTCAAATGTACTAATATGATAAACATGGTCATTTATTGTTATTGGTACATAAATGTAGATGTGAGAGATGAAGATGTGAAGAATTACCCATTATTGTACATAATTTGATCTTTGGTTTAGTATATTGGTACATAAATGACCATGTTTATCATATTAGTACATTTGAGAAAAATATTTATCATTTTTGACTTTTCCCTAAATTAGAGTGACAATGAATCACATGTGTGTCGATTAACGATTAACGTACATTGTATCCTTCAACCACTAATTCACACTTCATAATTTTCAAAAGTAAAATAAGAAGTAGCATTATATTCGGCAAAACATTTGATGATTGTTTGTCCTGTAGACTATAGTTGTTTTCATAACGGACAAATCATCTATGTGAACCAGTGGCGTTTTTAAGCTCCTAAGATGTTATGACTTGAGCTCCACATGTGGTTTTACCTTTTGTATCCTCATTTCATACTTAGTTAACTTGAGTTTTCTCATAAATCCCACATGGGTCAATGTAAGGAAATTATGTGCTTTATATAATGTGGTGTATAGATATTAGATGTAAGTTTTATGCTATGTTTAGGATAATGTTCAGAGTTTAATATAAATTCTTTACCTTTTAAAAAATATATATATTTTTTTTAGATGCTCAAATAACACGTGGAAGATAGCGAGTTGTTGACAATTTGTGCTAAATTTTTCTTAGTATATTTATGTCTGCGAATAAAGTTTGCTTACATGCATTTACAATAGACCCATAGGGTATAGAGATTATACTTTCAGTCAGATATGTTCTCTCCGAATCTTGAAATTTTGCAATTTGGCTAAAAGGTTCTCTTTCATCTAAATTCGATCATTACTTGAATCGGTTTACATAAAGACCTAAAACTTTTACGTTATAGAAACTACATTAAACTTTATATCACCCGAAAAATGACCGCGACAAAACAATAAAAGACCATAAATACCATTTGTTAGGAAATTTGGATCCTGATAATCTAAGAGTCGTGTAAACACTTTCAGATTGAAGTATTTCGATGGTTCTACCGAAATCTTAAATCGGATAAAATCATATTTAGAATCGTTGAATATGTTTTGTGTGTTATGGCGAACCCGAGATGAATATATGACCAAAAGCGTATAGCAGTTTATGCTTGCTATAGCGATTACTTGTCAAACAGCAGTTAAATTTTGAGACAAAATATCGGAAATTTTATTTTCTAGTGTATAGCTCGACCCCAGCCAGGGGCACTGCCCCTTGGACCTGCCGGCTTTTGGACCACCTGCTACCGAGTGGCGCCTCGGACCCCGTCATTCGGGGCTTAAGCCTCAAATAATAATCATAATAACGTCATACAAGTGTTCACTCCGCACAACCCCGACTTGTTGAACATTTATCACAATTACACATTGGTCAACTAAGTCAATCCATTACACTTAAATAATATCGGTGATGTAAAATCTGTTAGACGATATGTATTAGGCTTTTTGTATTTAGGCCCGTATGTATTAGGCCCATATGTATCTTATATATACATTCTTATGTACCCAATATTGAGAGAGGAATATACACAGAAGATTATATTTACTCACATGGTAGGGTCCAAGGGGCACATTTACCACCAAATCATTGGACTGAGGCTCTTAATATGGCTGTTTATTTATTGAATATATTACCGTCTCGTGCCATTAATAATGAGACACCTTTTACCCGTCTTTTTGGTGCCAAACCCGATTATAGTGTCCTTGTTTTTGGATGCTTTGTTTACCCACATATTGTACTAATCATAAATTAGGTCCACGTGCCACTCCTTCAATCTTTTAGGGCCTGTTCAGTTGTCTTGACCTCAACACCAATAAGATTATCATTTCCCGTCATGTAACCTTTGATGAAACCGTTTTTCCATTTCAAACACATAAATCCTTGCCTCCTCCCTCCTATGATTTTTGGAAGATTCTTCCGATCTAATTTCCACCATTATCCATTACCACACCCATTGGTCCAAATTAGGACCCGATACCCTACACCAAGCGAACCACCTACATCACCAACACACACGCCCTCACCACCTACACCACTTACCCACTTTGTGCCACCTATGCATTCTCCACCATTCTATTTTTGTACACGCACTCCAATCACTAACCAACCTACCGTATCTACTCATCCCATGGTCACGTTCTCGTGTCGGGACTACTCGTCCTAATCCTAAGTATGTTGGTCATGTGTCTACTATTTCTCCTTTACCTCGATTAGTATAAGGATGCTTTTAATGATCCCAATTGGTGCAATGCTATGTATGATGAGTATAATGCACTTATTAAAAATAAAACTTGGACCAATGTACCTCGGCCTGAGGGTGCCAATGTTGTTCGTTGTATGTGGTTGTTTTAGTCATAAGTATTTGGTGATGGCACCCTTAGTCGGTATAAGGCACGTCTTGTTGCCAATGGTAGCACACAGGTTGAGGGTGTTGATGTTGATGAGACCTTTAGTCTGGTTGTTAAACCGGGCACTATTAAATCTTGTGCTTAGTTTAGCCATTTCGTCATTGGCCTATTCATCGACTTGATGTCAAGAATGCATTTTACATGGTGATTTAGGCGAGAATGTTTATATGCATCGACCTCACGGATTTGGGATCACATTGCATCGATTATGTTTGTTTATTGCGGCAGTCCCTTTATGGTCTTAGCGGGCCCCTCGAGCATGGTTTTTACGGTTTCTTTGCTTATATTACTCTTATTGGTTTTACCAAAAGTTCTAGTCGGTGTGACTCCTCCTTGTTCATTTACAAACACGGTCGATCTGCATTCTTGGCTTTATGTAGATGATATTGTTCTTACCTTGCTTCCTCGATCGTTTATTCTGACGAGATTATATCCTCTTTACATCGAGAGTTCTCTATGGTGATCTAGGTGCTCTTAATTATTTTTGGGTATTTCGGTTACGCGTGACTCTTACGGGATGTTTTGTCACAGCGTAAATATGCTATGGAGGTTTTAGAGCGTTCACATATGGTTGGATGTAACCCTTCGGACTCTGTTGATACTGAGTCAAGTTGGGTCTTTGGTGGTACTCCGGTTGATGATCCCGTTATACCGAAGTCTTGCGTGGTTCTCTTGATTATCTTACATTTACTAGACCGACATTACATATGCTTTGTGAGTGCATCTTTATGCATGATCGCGTCGCCCGCGCTTACTGCTCTTAAGCGGATTTTGCGGTATGTTCAGGGGACTTTGGACTATGGTTTCTGATTGTTTTCATCTACTCTTGACTCCTTGATTGCCTATTAGGATCTTTGATTGGGTTTGGATGCCCAACTACTCGACGGTCTACTTGGGATATTGTGTTTTCTTGGTAACAACTTACTCTCTGGTCCTCTAAAGCGTCAACCGGCGCTTTCGTTCTAGTCTTTGAGGCCGAGTATCGTGGTGTTGCTAATGCTTTGTTGAGACATGTTGGATTGAATTTACTGTCGTGAGCTTCACACTCCGTTATCTTCACCACTATTGTGTATTGTGATAATGTGAGTCTTTGTGTACTTGTCCTCTAATCTGTTGACATCGGCGGACAAAGCACATTGAGATTGATATTCATTTTGTTCGTGATTTGGTTGCTATTGGTCAAGTTCGAGTTCTACATGTTTCTTCTCGGTTTCAGGTATCTTTGATATTTTTACCAAAGGGTTGCCGTCAATCTTGTTTCTTGAGTTTAGTGGCGACAGCTTGAGTGTTCGGTCTCCTCGCCAAAGCTGGAGTGTTAGACGATATGTATTAGGCTTTTTGTATTTAGGCCCGTATGTATTAGGCCCATATGTATCTTATATATATATTCTTATGTACCCAATATTGAGAGAGGAATATACACAGAAGATTATATTTACTCACAAAATCACCAACACCATTTTAAATGAACACAATAGCATCAATAAGAATTAGCTTCAAGACCTTTCTTGATTAAAAGATGCTACATCTATAAATTTTTTGAAAAAAATCTTTCACAAAATGATGTGTCATCAACAAAAAAAATATTTGATCAATTCTATCTCGCTCTTTTAAGATCCAAAAGTTCATTTCATGGCCCCTTACGTTGAGTAGAGCAACAAACAAGCCAAGGGAAATCATATATTGGAAAAAATAATGATTAAAAAATAAATAAATAAATAAAAGATTATTACTGGTATTTTAAATGAAAGTAAAAGAACAAACATAATATATTCGGATTTTAAGATACTCGTATATAGCGGTGCAAGTTCTACCTGAAAATATTACACCGTCTAGCGTATTGAAACTCGCTGTTAATGAGCATATACATAATATTGATTAGGATTGTATAAATGCATAAGTAAAAGAGTAAAAAATTTAGGTGCCTCTAATTATTTTTGTAACCAAAACCATGACAACTTTCCAATCCCACACGGATCAAATAAAAGAAATGGTACTAGCTAATATACCACAATGTATATTGGTCATACATGTTGGGATTAGTATGAAGGTCTCATATCCATAGACCACCCATGTTGATGTTATACTTAACATGATCAACATGGTTTGACTAAGTGGATTTGAGAAATTTATATGGATTCTTGACTTTTTCAATGTTAACAAAAATGTTTATATTATTATTCTGTATAAGGGAGCCCAAACTTTTCCTTTCCCAAAAATTGAGTCTCTTTCCTTTTGAATGTTCTTCACTTTTGTTAGCTTTAAAATAATGGGTAAAGTTAAACTAAAAAGAATAAAAAAGTTTTATTTTTTCTTTTTTCTTTTAAAAGTTTTCAAAAAATTCTAAAAGAAATCCACAAGATCGGGTATGTTGTTCATAAAACTTTTGTGAAAGAAGTTTTTTTAATTTTGAGTTTTATACGTTTTTTAATGCACAAAAAACTAATTTTGATGCGCAAAAAAAAATTTGATGCACAAAATTTTCAACTTATTTTAGTTTGATGCGCAATGTTATTTTGATTAAAAAAGTCAAAAGAAGTTAGGTCTAAAAACGCATTTTTGATATACAAAAAGCTATTTAATGCACAAATGTATTTTTTCATAATCTGTTTTCGGAAAAAGTATCCACGTTTAGAAAAACTTCATTCACAACTTTTTCATGCACCAACAGACCCGATCTTGTAGAATTTTTTTAGAATTTTTCGAGAACTTTAATTTTTTTTTCTTTTTGTAAATATTTTTACAGAAATTTGTCTTTTTATTTGATTTTTACCCTTTAAATTATAACTATCTAAAGTATTTTATTAAACTGAACTAGTTCCTTACCATAAGTTTGTACCAACAAAACCAAATACATATTCGAGCCCATGTAAAATAAATTTTAGTGAATATATATAATATATGAAAATTAATCTCTTATACCAATGTGCCATGTTTAGTTCTAAGAGGTTAACGTGCATACAAATTTTATCAATCATTCAAGAGATGAACTGTGATGCTTCGTTTTGTTAGTGATTTGTTTTCCTTCTTCTTAAATAAATCATTTCCCAATTGTTTGTGGTGATGGAATTATGTTGTGGACATGTGGATAATTTGGGTGTAGAATCTAAAACACGATGCTAAGTCTTATTGAATTGATAAACTAAAACAACCGTATAATGAGTATAAATAGTAAAAACAAAAGGTAAAACCCTTGAAATTAAATATGGGCTACTGGGCCGCTTATGCGCTATCATGCTAATATCCCTTCAAACTCACAATGTTGCAGCGAGAAATATTGAGGGTTTGTCAGTTAGAAAATGGAAACGTGGTCCAAAGTGTGGCTTCGTAAATATATCTGCAATCTGTAAAGCAGAAGGAACAAACGGTAGAAAGATTGTGCCAGCTTGAAGATGATGGCGAGTGAAATGACAATCTATCTCAATATGTTTGGTGCATTTATGAAACACCGAGTTACGAGCAATATTTATAGCACTGCGATTATCACAATGTAACGGAGTAGAACGACTTATACGAACACCCATATTTGCAAGCAACCAACGCAACCAAACAATCTCACTAGTAGTCACCACCATGGCTCGGTACTCAGCTTCAGTAGAAGATTTAGAAATAACATCTTGTTTCTTACTCTTCCACGAAATAAGGGAATCAGCAAGAAATACACAAAACCCAGTAGTTGACTTACAAGAGACAGAATCACCAGCCCAATCAGAATCACAATAAGCACGCAGGTCCAAGGCAGACGTAGAAGGAAACAAAGTGTCTGAAACTGAGTACCCCGAAGATTATGAGAATGTGTAAAACAAGAGCCCAATGAACCGTTGTGGGAGCATAAACAAATTGACTAACAATATGAACTGCATAAGAAATATATGGGCCTGTAACCGTAAGATAAACCAAACTTCCCATAATAGTACGATACAAACTTGGGTTTGGCAAGGATCACCATCTGTCGACGTGTATTTTGCCTTAGCATCAATAGAAATATCTTCAACCATTTTGTCTGTAATTCTTGCACGATCAAGTAAATCAGCTATATATTTTGATTAAAACAAAATATATCCTGTTGGTGAGCAAGCAACCTAAATATCTTGAAAATAACGTAGTAAGCCCAAATCCTTCATAGCAAAATGATGGGCTAACCCAGATTTCAATGATTCAATTCCAACAAAATCATCCTCAGTGATAATCATATCATCAACATACAACAACAAAAGTATACGTCCAACACTTGAATGTTTTACAAATAATGTGGAATCTTGACGGCTAGAGACAAACCCAAGTGTTGTTGCAAATTTCTCATACCAAGCACGATGTGCCTGTTTGAGACCATAAAGAGCTTTCCTGAGGTTGCAAACCTCTCCTAGTTTATGAGAGACATCAGGAGGGGGTGTCATAAAAACTTCTTCATTGTGGTCATCATTCAAAAAAGTATTTTTGACATCCAGCTGTGATATTTTCCATTTACGACTAGCAGCAACTGCAATCAAGATTCTTATTGTTGTCATTTTTGCAACCGGAGCAAATGTCTCTTCATAATCCATACCATACTCTTGAGCATAACCTTTGGCAACAAGACGAGCCTTATATCTTTCAATGGACCCATTGGATTTTTTTTAATCTTGTAGAACCAACGAGAGCCAATAGCACGCTTTTCGAATGACAATGGTACTAAGTTCGACGTCTGAGTCTAATGCAATGCAGCAAGTTCCTCAGCCATAGCAACCTGCCATAATGGATCACAAACAACCTCTCTGTACGACACAGGCTCATGAAGGTGATGTACAGAAGCAATAAACGAACTAAATGAGCTAAAATAACAAGAATAAACAAAATCATCCCTTTTTGTAGAATTACAATTATGCTTTGGTCGTAGGAGGAGCGTTGGTAACGGTTGGTGTAGCCTCAGAAATTGTAACCGGTGGTGTTTCAGTAGTGGTGATGATTTCTGGAGGTGTATCTGATAGTGGTGGTGTTTCAGTGGTGGTGGGTTCTATGGTGGTTTCTAAGACTGGTTCTCGTATTACGGGTGACACAATAGGTGTAGGTTCTTCAAAAGGATCAATTTTTATGAGTTCATATTGTGTCATATTATGTGAACTAATAGGAACATAATAGTACAGAATGTACTCTAAAAAGTCAACATGCAGAGATGTATACAACTTTTGACTAACCAGATCATAACAACGATATCCCTTTTGACTAATACCATAACCCATAAAACAAATAAAGTGGATTTCGGATATAATTCTGTACGCTCAACATGCGATTTTAGGACAAAACACGTACAACCGAAGACACGCAATGTGGAATAATCAAGAAAAGTTCCATACAACTTCTCAAAAGCAGATAAACCAGAATTATGGGCAATTGGATTCTATTAATCACATATGTGGTTGTGAGAACTGCTTCTCCCCAAAATACGCTTGGAACATCAGCAGAAAATAAAAAAGATCCAGCTATCTCAAGAATATGACAACGCTTTCTTTTAGCAGCACCATTTTGTTGAAGAGTGTCCGTACAAGAGGTTTGATATATAGTACCATCCGATTTAAGTAAACTAACGGAATCATTAGAAGTGTATTCACCCCCTCCCCCCCAAAATCATAGCGAAAGCATTTTATGACTGTCGAATGTTGGGTTTTCACAAGAGCTCTAAATTCTTTGGAAACTGCAAGAAAGTCGGACCTACGCTTCATCATATAAACCCAAGTATATCGAGTGAATTCATCGATAATTGAAACGTAATATCTGGAACCTCCTTTTGTAGATACAAGGGAAGGTCCCCACACATCAGAATGCACTAGATCAAATGGAGCATTAGAAAAGGAAACACTATTACTGAACGACAATGCTGAAAACTTGGCAAGTATACAATCACTACAATCAGAAATATCATGAACATCTATTTTTCCCAACGCTCCTGTAGATGCTAAAAATCGTAAACGAGAACCAGAGACATGACCCAACCGAGAATGCCATAGATAAAATGCTGAAGAAGAACGGTTCAACCAAAAAGAAGACAAATCCACACTAGATGATGTGGTATCATGAATGTCTCTAAAGTGATCCAAAACATAAAAGTCCCCTTGCGTGTGACATGTCCCAACAACCTCCTTTGCTTTTCGGCCATATATTGAACAATCGAAAATAGAAAATTTGACATCACATCCAGAATCACAAATTTTACTAACAGAAGCAAGATTCATAGTTACGCTCGGTATGTAGTAAACATCAGATAAAGCAACAGATGGTGTATCAACGGAACCGGTTCCCACTAATGGTATAGAATCACCATTAGCCGTCACAATTGATTTCGAAGAATTAAAATTCATCGAAATGAATTGTTACAAAAGATGAGACATGTGATGAGTGGAACCTGAATCTAATATTCATTTTGAAAATGATGATGCCAAACATTTATCAGATGAGGTTGACATAGCATGAGGCCGTGTGGCTAGAAACTTCTTAAATTGCTCAAACATGAAAGAGAATAATATAAATTGCTCATAAACGACCAAAAACTTTTGAAACTGTTCAAACAATAGTGGATTATGTGAAAAAAATTTATACGTATCTATAATAACAAAACGATGTAGGTGACCAATCAACAAGCAGATCAACCGAACTATATTTCGAAACAACAAGCGCTACTAAAAGTTCAAACTCAATTTACTAATAGAATATAATTAATCCAAGCAATATTAGGAATCCCAAAACACCAAATAGTCACAACCAAATACTAGTGCCTAATGAGAATTGAGATCCCAATATCAATTAAATAGTTACTCTCCAATGTGTCAATTCTAATCTTCAAAATTCTATTTAACTAATATATACCAAACCACTATGCCATCAATGTATAACATTCCCGATGATCATTAAAATACTATCTTCAAACATCCACCCAAATCATACTAAATTAAGTATGAAAAAGAGTCATGCGTGTTACTTGAATAAAGCGAATACAATGTCATTCAAAGTCCGTCTAACAGTAACATATTCGAACAATTACTTTGGTTCCCAACGAGGCTCTGATGCCATGTAGAATCTAAAACACGATGCTTAGTCTTATTGAATTGATAAACTAAAACAAGCGTACAATGAGTATAAATAGTAGAAACAAAGGGTAAAATCCTAGAAACTAAATATGGGCTCGTGGGCCACTTATGGGCTATCGTGCTAACATTGGGTACTCCGTAGAGGTCATTCGAATCCAATTACATCATAAACTTACTGACGGTTTTTGAATTTGGTATCCATTATATATTCAAGTAGCTCCGAAATACAAAATTTGTAACGAGCACATAGGTGGTATTGGTTAGGATAGTAAAACCGGATGAGTCAAAGACAGTAGATTTTGTGGTTGTAATAATAGATTTAAAACCGGATGGTTTGTAGTTAAAAACCATTTCAACCCCTTAATCACACAAAGAAGCAAGAAAGTAGATTTTGCTAGCTAATACCGTAGTGTATACGAATGATTTGTGTCTAGGCTAATATCATGTTTTCAAGCGCTAAAACTTCACCCGTTATATAAACAATGCAATTAAAGGGTGAAATTGTGGCCTTCGGAAATTAATATCAATTCTAAGCATAAAAAAAAAAAAAAAAAAAAAAGGAAAAAAACTTTTGGAAGTCAAAATTAATCTTAAAAATCTCAAATACACAATGAATCAAAATACCAATTCTCTTAGTTTTGTGGCTGTAATAATGAATTTAAAAGTTGCATTAGAATGACTAAAACAAAAACTACATAAAACTGTACCCAGTGATCAAAATTAAACAAAGAAAAACGGAAATGAATTGTGTATCGCATTTTGGATCTCCTAATCCATTAATTGCGTTATCAGTTTATGATCGTATTTAATTTGGCGTAATTCATCCAAGTAGCTTCAACTCTTCAAGAGATAAACAATTAGTAAGTAAACACATAAAGGGTGGTGTATAATACAGAAAATGCACGAGTCAACATTTAGGTACCTTATTAAGAAAACCAATATAAACTTCATCTCAACCTTACATCCACATTAGTTAAAGAAATAAAATGCTCTTTGTTTATATACCAGAGAGTTTACCAGCCATGTGTATTTGGATTAGTGTTATGTTTATGAGATTGAATTGCTGTCCAAGTCTAATGATAAAAGTTGAATTGGACCCGGATGACAAATCAATCTAATATATTTATACGATTTCTTAACTTTTTAACCTGTGTTTTACTTTCTCTTGGTATTGGGTGCCCAATATTTTTAATTTGTTTTACTTTCTCTTGTTATTGGGTGCCCAATATTTCTAATTTTAGAGATACAGGATCCATATTTTGGTGTAGTTAGATAATAATTACTTTACAAAGCAAGACGGTGTAGTTATGTGTCTAAGAAATTAAACACAAAATACACGATATCTCGTAGTTTTACAAGGGTATTTAATCATATCAATATGACAAAGTATATCTAAAGCATTTTATTAAACTGTACAAGTTGCAAATCATATTTGAGTCATTGCATGTAAAATAAATTTTGGTGAATATAAAATATGAAAAATAATCTGCTATATTAATGTACTATGTTTAATTGTAACAGGTTAATGCGTCTACAATTTTTGTCAATAAGTCAAAAGATTAAATTGTTGATGCTTCGTTTAGTTTTTGGTCAAGGTTCGTTGCACCTATGTTTATCTTTTCCGTTCTCCCTCTTCTTAAATAAATCATTTCCCTATTGTTTGCGGTGATGGAATTATGTTGTGGACTTGTGGATAATTTGGGTACTCCGCGGAGGTCATTCAAATCCAGTTACATCAGACACTTAATGAT
>OU343220.1:19800218-19930488 GCA_910596185.1 Chrysanthemum makinoi
TTTCATCTCTTGAATGATTGATAAAATTTGTATGCACGCTAACCTCTTTAGAACTAAACATGGCACATTGGTATAAGAGATTAATTTTTATATATTATATATATTCACTAAAATTTATTTTACAAGGGCTCGAATATGTATTTGGTTTTGTTGGTACAAACTTATGGTAAGGAACTTGTTCAGTTTAATAAAATACTTTAGATAGTTATAATTTAAAGGGTAAAAATCAAATAAAAAGACAAATTTCTGTAAAAAGATTTACAAAAAGAAAAAAAATTAAAGTTCTTGAAAAATTCTAAAAAAATTCTACAAGATCGGGTCTGTTGGTGCATGAAAAAGTTGTGAATGAAGTTTTTCTAAACGTGGATACTTTTTCCGAAAACAGATTATGAAAAAATACATTTGTGCATTAAATCGCTTTTTGTATATCAAAAATGCGTTTTTAAACCTAACTTCTTTTGACTTTTTTAATCAAAATGACATTGCGCATCAAACTAAAATAAGTTAAAAATTTTGTGCATCAAATTTTTTTTTGCGCATCAAAACTAGTTTTTTGTGCATTAAAAAACGTATAAAAACTCAAAATTAAAAAAACTTCTTTCACAAAAGTTTTATGAACAACATACCCGATCTTGTGGATTTCTTTTAGAATTTTTTGAAAAATTTTAAAAGGAAAAAGAAAAAATAAAACTTTTTTATTCTTTTTAGTTTAACTTTACCCATTATTTTAAAACTAACAAAAGTGAAGAACATTCAAAAGGAAAGAGACTCAATTTTTGGGAAAGGAAAAGTTTGGGCTCCCTTATACAGAATAATAATATAAACATTTTTGTTAACATTGAAAAAGTCAAGAATCCATATAAATTTCTCAAATCCACTCAGTCAAACCATGTAGACCTTCATACTAATCCCAACATGTATGACCAATATACATTGTGGTATATTAGCTAGTACCATTTCTTTTATTTGATCCGTGTGGGATTGGAAAGTTGTCATGGTTTTGGTTACAAAAATAATTAGAGGCACCTAAATTTTTTACTCTTTTACTTATGCATTTATACAATCCTAATCAATATATTATGTATATGCTCATTAACAGCGAGTTTCAATACGTTGTGGCGGTGTAATATTTTCAGGTAGAACTTGCACCGCTATATACGAGTATCTTAAAATCCGAATATATTATGTTTGTTCTTTTACTTTCATTTAAAATACCAGTAATAATCTTTTATTTATTTATTTATTTTTTAATCATTATTTTTTCCAATATATGATTTCCCTTGGCTTGTTTGTTGCTCTACTCAACGTAAGGGGCCATGAAATGAACTTTTGGATCTTAAAAGAGCGAGATAGAATTGATCAAAAAAAAAAAAATTCTTGATGACACATCATTTTGTGAAAGATTTTTTTCAAAAAATTTATAGATGTAGCATCTTTTAATCAAGAAAGGTCTTGAAGCTAATTCTTATTGATGCTATTGTGTTCATTTAAAATGGTGTTGGTGATTTTACATCACCGATATTATTTAAGTGTAATGGATTGACTTAGTTGACCAATGTGTAATTGTGATAAATGTTCAACAAGTCGGGGTTGTGCGGAGTGAACACTTGTATGACGTTATTATGATTATTATTTGGAGGCGAAGCCCCGAATGACGGGGGCCCGAGGGCAGCGCCCCTGGTAGCAGGGTCCAAGGGGCGGCAGCCCTGCAGGTCCAGGGGTACCTGGTGGGTCGAGCTATACACTAGAAAATAAAATTTCCGATATTTTGTCTCAAAATTTAACTGTTTCGGTTTGACAAGTAACTGCTATAGCAGTTACAACCGTTATACAGTTTTTGGTCATATATTCATCTGTGGTTCAGTTTTCATAACACACAAAAACATATTCACGATTCTAAATATGATTTTTATCCGATTTAAGATTTCGGTAGAACCACCGAAATACTTCAATCTGAAAGTGTTTACACGACTCTTAGATTACTGTGATCCAAATTTCCTAACAAATGGTATTTATGGTCTTTTATTGTTTTGTCGTGTCATTTTTCGGGTGACATGAAGTTTAATGTAGTTTCTATAACGTAAATGTTTTAGGTCTTTATGTAAACTGATTCAAGTACGTATCGAATTTAGATGAAAGAGAACCTTTTAGCCAAATTGCAAAATTTCAAGCTTCGTAGAGAACATATCTGAATGAAAGTATAATCTCTATACCCTATGGGTCTATTGTAAATGCATGTAAGCAAACTTTTATTTGCGCACATAAATATACTAAGAAAAAATTTAGCACAAATTGTCAACAACTCGCTATCTTCCACGTGTTATTTGAGCATCGAAAAAAATATATATATTTTTTAAAAGGTAAAGAATTTATATTAAACTCTGAACATTATCCTAAACATAGCATAAAAACTTACATCTAATATCTATACACCACATTATATAAAGCACATAATTTCCTTACATTGACCCATGTGGGATTTATGAGAAAACTCAAGTTAACTAAGTATGAAATGAGGATACAAAAAGGTAAAAAAAACCACATGTGGAGCTCAAGTCATAACATCTTAGGAGCGAAAACGCGCCGGGTTCACATAGATGATTTGTCCGTTATGAAAACAACTATAGTCTACAGGACAAACAATCATCAAATGTTTTGCCGAATATAATGCTACTTCTTATTTTACTTTTGAAAATTATGAAGTGTGAATTAGTGGTTGAAGGATACAATGTACGTTAATCGTTAATCGACACACATGTGATTCATTGTCACTCTAATTTAGGGAAAAGTCAAAAATGATAAATATTTTTCTCAAATGTACTAATATGATAAACATGGTCATTTATGTACCAATATACTAAACCAAAGATCAAATTATGTACAATAATGGGTAATTCTTCACATCTTCATCTCTCACATCTACATTTATGTACCAATAACAATAAATGACCATGTTTATCATATTAGTACATTTGAGAAAGCATGTTTATCATTTTTTACTTTTACCCCTCTAGTATATTAGGAGTAGCTATCAACATCTCTTAATTATCATTGACCTATGTAAGATGGACAATTACTCCTTATATCCAAAAGCATTAAGACACAAACATGTTCCAACTCTATCACGACCTCGTTCGAACAATGTAATATCGACTAGGGAGTAAGGATTTAAGTTATTGGGTGGTTTAATGATGCACCGAATCAAAATAAGGTTGTATCTTTTATTTCTTTTCATTTAAGGTAAGTGCACGTAAGCCTAATTACAAGCATAAATAAGATGTTATACAAGCTTGCAAATGAAAAAAAAGATAGATATACGTTAGCACTTAGGATTGTTTGCAAGCGAAAGCATGATTTTCCATACCTCCTTTTACAACCAAGCACAAATATCTAACACATATCCCAACGAGGATAAGCTACACACCATGAATTATATAGTATCAAAATTTGCTTTCAATGAGCGATGTGGGATTATTAATCAAAGCATCAATTTCAATTCATTATATCCTAAAAGTAGGAACGAGTCGTGAAAACAAGTTTTGTGGCTAAATTCTTATCGTGTCTAGTTAAAATAGTATTTTCGGTCATGAGACTTTTGTCAAGTCGTTTTTGGGGTGACTTCTTCAACTATAAAGATATCAACAAGAGTAAATCTTATGAAAAGATTGTGCAAGATATACCGATATACAACAATATATCATTAGTTATTGAACCATGATACTCGAGCATATAAATACAATTAGTATAAAAACAATTAGTATAGAAAGACTAAAAACAATCTTATGTCAAGAACTTATGCAAGTTTTCAACATGATACTCGAGCATATAAAAACAATTAGTATAGAAAGATTAAAGAATTCATATTTGTTATTGAACCATGGTAGGAAAACAAAAGATTAAAGAATTTATATTAGTTATTGAACCAACTGTTTGGATTTTAGAACTAAGTTAACCATTAACCTCTACGAGTACGCAGCGGCTAAGGATCAAGTAATCGCAATTTGGTTAAATAAGTAATTAATAAACAATTAATTAATAAAAGGGATAAAAAGAAAACCTAACCTTTCATGGCTATTTGAACGCAAGTGTAATGGACAATAAAACCAATACGAAACTAAGCACCTAAAATAGATGTCTCAATGAGTATCACACACAAACCCGATAACGTATACGTTCGATATTGAAGCTAGTCGAGAACGTAATTAAAACCAATCAACCCTTTGATAACTTGAATACCACACGAACAAAAGAAAACCAAGAACAGTTCTTTCACCTCCTGCACGAGATCTCAAAACTGTCCAAGAACAGTTTTATGTACAACCTAATATCAGACAAGTATGTCCGATATCCTATTCCTTCGTTGTCCGAGATCTATGACGAACAGAACCATAAACCTTGCTGCCAATCATGTTCAACCAGGAACCTTGAACTATGAGACACCAATTTAATTAAACCTAATACACTTGGATCATATATATACAATGCAAGTTAGGATATTAAACAAACAAACCAAACCTAATCGTTTTATTGGATAAACGATTTGGTACAATGGAGTTTTTAAGTGAATTGGTTAGTGGATTAGGAATATATATATATATAAATATATATATATATATATATATATATATATATATATATATATATATAATAGTGATTATTGATTTTAAATATATCGTACATTGCATGCGTTTTAGGTGTAGGGTGTTTTATTTTATAGCAAAACAAAACCAACCCTTGCATGGGTCATATCTTGATCGACAAGTAAAACCATATTCGACCCAAGTCCATCAAGAATCTGTCCATGGATCGTATAGCATACCGGGTCAAGTTGCACGTATGTAACGGGTATATATTCAAGTATAAATATACGTTCAACACGTATACTCGTATTTATCGTGTGTGCCCCCATCGGCTCACACACTCTTAGTCGTTTTGTCGTGTTTAAAACTCCCACAAACCAACAGCTCCCACTTGGGAGTTGGTGTGTCGAATGGCACACAAAACTAACGACGGAAACGCCTAGCAAACGCTCTCACTCGCTTTTTAACTAAAAGTGTCTGAGAGAATATTCTCGTAAAAGTTTCTCAGTAGCATGGTCATTCAATGTCTTGCTCTAATCATCTTTTGTTATAGATACCGTTAAACCATGGATAATGGATCTTAAATCATTCCGTATAGTTTAACCATTTAGAATCTCATTATAGATTTTAATTCAGATATACCAAATGTAATCAAGAATCATCTTGCATTACCCTTTGAGTTTGGCCAAACAATTATCTGATTAAATCTGGAGAGGCGCCATGGTATCTTTACGCACATATCAAGTGGAGTAACAAATCCTTTATTGACTACAAGTGTTATGGATGCTGCTTCACATCACTCCGAAATATAGCTTTTATAACTACCTTGTTCAGATAGCATTTTGCGTATACTTACAAAAAATGATATCCACACATAACAGAACTTGCTTGCATCTCAAGTCTAAGGACGAAGATAACAAACCATTTTCAATATTTTACTTATGAAAAGGATCCAAAAGTAAATGTTTGAAAGTTGAGGAATCCAATATGCATCTCTAGTGAATACATATGAGTTTGGCGGGAACAATCCGAATTCTCGTTAGAATTATAAGCAACACTCATATTTGCCTTATCATAACAATATTCCCATATTGTTAACCGATAATGGACAAATTTAGAATAATAAAATTATTCAAGGATTAAACATGCAAATATAGAATAACAATTATTATATGAATGAATAACAAATACCAAGTATCTTTATTCATCATAAAGTAAAAATTGTCTATCAATCCCAATTATCCAAATACTAAAACAGATATGCATGAAACTCATTTAGTAAGTTGAAGCCTAATGTTTCCAACATTACCAACCTTTCTTTTACAAGAATAACTAAATAGTCATCTCAGTAAACTTTCTGAAAATATAAGATGAGTGTCTTATCTCATATGCTCATATTATTGCAAGAGTTATAGTATGGAGATGTCGTCTTACCTTGCATGAGGTATTAGAAATCAACGACATACTGACAGTCATCTTTACAGTTTCTAAAAGTGTAAAGTATTCTCATTTCTTAATTTGTAATGCAACAATATTCTATGTTGAGCATAACTAGTTAGCAGATTTATCATAAATGATAAAATCCTACTACAACTAGTATAAATAATCATCTAGCATCATTTGTACTTATACAACACTATAGGGGTGAGCATGGTTCGGTTTGGCTCTGTTTTTGTATAAAACCGAAACCGAACCGAAAAATTTCGGTTTTTGATTTTTAGAAACCATTTGGTTTCGGTTTTGTATCGGTTTGGTTTTTCGGTTGTCGGTTTTTTTTTGGTTTGGTTTTTCGGTTTTTTCGGTTTCTATACGATTTATCGAGCTTTGCTTTTTCAAAGTAGATTTGACATATATCATAAAATAGAACCATATCTTAAACTGGTACCGGCCGGTACAACGGTACTAAAACGGGTAAAGAACTGTCTTAAATCAAGTGCCAACATTCTCAAAGTTGCCTCCAAGTTCTAAGGATTTGTTAGAGCTTGAAAGGTACACTGAAACAATTGAAGGGTGTGTAAACGAAAAAAGAATGATGTTGGAACAAGATCTTCAATCTTTTGATGTAATTGCACCATCTTCAACAAGAACAACCATTAACATTCAAACTTAATGTGTTCTTGTGACATTTGTGTACCCATTTTTTTTTTTTTACCTTAAAGCACATTTGTGTTATGTATATTGTTATGAAATAAAATATTAGCAGAGTAATGACACATTTGAAATGCGTCATTGACAACGGTAATGTAAAAGGAAGATATCAAGATACAATACTTATATTATTTATGAATAACAAGGCAAGATATATTATTTTGACTTTAAATGTCGGTTCGATTTCTATTGGTCGGTTTTTAAAGCTAAAACCAAACCGAACCAAAAACTTCGGTTTTTTCAAAATATAAAAACCGAACCGTCGGTTTTTCAATCGGTTTCGGTTTTTTTGGTTTCGGTTCTTCGGTTTTTTTCGGTTTAGGTTCGGTTTTTCGGTTTCTTGCACACCCCTACAACACTATGCTTTATAATTCATAAACATCAATATTAACAATAATCTAAACACTCTCAATTAGATATTGTTGTTGCCTGCTCATTTGTTCTTGTACAAAAGCAACAACTAGTCTTATACACAATATAATATATACAAGATAAATCCTTAGTTAAAACAACACAAGGTTTCCATCCATGTAAATTATTTCAAGTGAAATATACCATTTTAAGACTTGCTCAAATGATATATTGCATTTGTGTCAGACTTATTTTCCGCATTTGTTTATTCTAGATAAACATTTATTCTAAGGTTGTTTGTTTTATTCCCTAAATTCCAAGTGAAATTTCATTCCAAGCTTAAGGATCAATATCTAGCTTAAATAGAATGATATCTTCAACATGTAAATTTTAAGAAAAAACACAATGCTCCCACTCAATGTCAGATGTACTCAAGAGTTATTTTAATTCAATTAGAATCATATTGTAATTAAATTCAAGATCTCAGCTCTTAGATGCATGATTTAATCCAAAACTTGGATTGCATAAATCTTGTATACTACATAAAGATTACATAGATTCATAACCCTTTTGATTACACACCGTCCTTCACAAAAGGTAATCATAAACAAAAGAGTTATAAAATCTTAATTGTCATATTCCACATACAAGAAATCATGTACGACAATTAATTATCTTTATATAATTAATGCGTGTATATATAAGAGAATTTAATCACAATCAATTGCTTAATTATGATTAAAAACTTCTTATTAAATGCCAAACATTAATATGTATACAATTTGGTCCTTGTGAGTCTTTCTTCAAAATAAACTCATTCCAACCTCATAAGTTAACTGTTAGGCAAAATAACAGTCAAGCTCAAAACTCGATTTGCCTTTTAAGGACTGCATCTTATCATTCATAGTTCTAAAACATTTTTCAGATTCAAGATGTGATAATATATTTTAGTAGTTAGCTGATTTACAATTATCTTCTAACTTATATCCCTCATCATTGATATAAAATATCACTCAAGTGATGAGGTATCATTTCGGATTTATGAATGAGAGTAATCATTATACTTCGTTCTCAAAACTTTGAGATTTTAGAACTAACTTAACCATTAACCTCTACGAGTACGCAGCGGATAAGGATCTAGTAATCGCAATTAGGTTAAACACGTAATTAATAAACAATTAATTAATAAAAAGGATAAAAAGAAAACCTAACCTTTCGTGGCTATTTAAACGCAAGTGTAACGGACAATAAAACCAATACGAAACTAAGAACCTAAAATAGATGCCTCAATGAGTATCACACACAAACCCGATAACGTATACGTTCGATATTGAAGCTAGTCGAGAACGTAATTAAAACCAATCAACCCCTTGATAACTTGAATACCACACGAACAAAAGAAAACCAAGAACACTTCTCTCACCTCCTGCCCGAGATCTCAAAACTGTCCAAGAACAGTTTTATGTACAACCCGATATTGGACAAGTATGTCCGATATCCTATTCCTTCGCTGTCCGAGATCTATGACGAACAGAACCATAAACCTTGCTGCCAATCATGTTCAACCAAGAATCTTGCAACTATGAGACACCAATTTAATTAAACCTAAAACACTTGGATCATATATATACAATGCAAGTTAGGATATTAAACAAACAAACCAAACCTAATCGTTTTATTGGATAAACGATTTGGTACAATGGAGTTTTTAAGTGAATTGGTTAGTGGATTAGGAATATATATATATATAAATATATATATATATATATATATATATATATATATATATATATATAGAGGTTGGTTATTGTAAAATGTAGATTATGATAGAAAGGGTAAGAAGGAATTTTGATCATTGGATATATCTAGTCAAAATTGATCAATGGATGAGATTAATAAAGGTGTTTTAATAAATATTATACAATTAGTGTTATAACCAAAGATATACCAACCTTATCAAATACCCACGTTATGAACACAAGAATACCACGTTAAACCCAAACTGTTATGCGTAAGAAAGAAAGATTAAGATAAGATATGGTGACTTGATGTATATTCGTATGTATGTTTAGAGAGGTAGAGAGAAGAAAGATGAAAACAATAAGATGTTATATTGCTTCAAAGGAAAACACACACACACACTTTCAAGCACACCCCTCAAATGACATACTTGAGGGGTATATATAGTAAGAGAGGATGATGCCCTAAGGCTTGGCCATGGGCCTTGAGATGGACTTGGATTGGGCTTGGGTTACACGAACTAGACAAGGCTAGCTTATCTTAACTAATGCCCAATTAGCTTAGCCCAATCCACGAGCCCGTTGACTATTCTATCACGATATCTAACACACGTTACAAAGTTCCTAAATGTGAATGACCATCACTTCTAATAAAACTATTAAGGCTAACAATCTCCCCCTAAGGGGTGGTCATTCAAATGATGCTCCACTTGATAAGATCTTTACTTTCTTTGAGCTTGAACTTTGTGTGTAGATATAGAATAGTCTTGATTCTTTGTTCCTTCATGCTTTGTGATCTGTTAATGTGGTTGTCTGCCGTTGTCAACTTCGTTGGTTAGGTGTCTCCACGTCATTCTCCACCATGCTCACACTTCTATTTGTCTTTTGGTTACCAATGATGTAGTTCTCGAGTCTTTAAACTTTGTAGATTCTTTGACATTGACGAAGAATCATCTTTAACTTTGAGTAGCCTTTGATTTTGATGAGAACTTTCATGTGTTGTTGGTGTGAGCATGTGGCGAGTCTGCACGATCCATCCGCTCCGGAGCTTCCATAAGAAGAAAACATAAATCAGGTTAGTAATAAGCGGATTCCGGCACTTACAAGTTTGAATTTCGAGGGTGTTAACAACATAGTGTGAAAACACGTCTCTAATTCTCACAAGGGCCGTTCTTGAACTGGAGTCCCACAAGTGAGATAACGCGATATACCGAAGTACATCTACATTCAGATGAGTCGCTAAGGTACACCAAAGCATCACCCCACGACTGTAGACCGTTTGAGACACACTAAGCGTAATCCACGGAGAATTACCGGAGTGACCTGCTGTCAGGGCTGTTAGATGTTGACCCTGGCAGGAGTTTCCATTCAATCACTGAAGATCACAGATGTGAAACTTCTCATAAATGTTCTGGCAGATTGCTAAGATCTGCGTAGGACTCTAGAATATATCACTTGTGCCCTTATTGATGAACAACAAGCGATGTCATGTCAAGTGTTCCTATGAGATCTTTTGATGAATCTCGTGGCTCTAGACTCAATTAGTGCATTTTGGTTTTCCTGAGCGGAGACTAGGGAGAGGGTCTCCTTCTTCAATACCAACAATCTCTAAGAGAAAGTCGATAGATTATGTAGGGTTCCCAGTGAGAATGAAACAAATCCCTTTTGAGAGGAATTGAGTGGCTAGAAGGTTTAGTGCAGTGCGTCACTGGGTCCATGACGTCTTTGTCTTCAATATCAGTGTCAACTAAGTGACAACCAGTAGCATATGTATTGAACCCGGTTTCTGCCCTAAGGTTGAATATGGAGGGCTATTTCTTTTCACCCTTTCTTTTACATTTCTTTTTAATTCTTCAACCCCTTTCTTTCTCCTTTCTCACATTACTCCTTTTTTCAATCATACCTAAGGACTTCTAGTTCTAAACTATGTGTAATGTCCTTGGGTAGATCCCTCCGGCTCTGGCGGATCATAGGACTGATTTCTTATCCTTAGTCACCTTATAACTCCATGACTGTCCTATTGTTGCCATAAAACCATTTTTCTTGAAAATCTCTCAAAGTGTTTATGATTGAAAACATGTTTGGAACACTCTGAGAGTTTTATATCTTCAGAAACACTCCCCCTTCACATGTGCTTATAATTTTTTAACTTAAATCTGCATAGAGAGGGTAGAGTTCGCACTTTTTGAATTGATCGACTTTAAATGAGCTAGACCGATTCGAGACACGTTTACATCACTAGAGAACTAGCTTGAAATTATTACCCGTCCTGGTCAAGTCCATAGAAAGTTTCTCGAGATGGTACATTATTCCTCGTCAATTCATTCGTTCCGTCTGAGTCGAGCTCTTTTGAAATTCAAACAACGATCATTAAACTTTTTTTTATCACATTTTAATCACATTTCTCCCCCTCAAAAATAGCATATCTATGATGTTTTTGAAACAAAATGATTAAAAGATATTTTTTTCGAAAAACATTTGGAGAGAAACTGATTTAGCATGAATTTTGGAACAATTTGGTTTTATACTCCCCCTTAAAGAAAGCATATTTTTCTTACAGAAAATTTGGAATCAATTAAGGGTTTAGAGGGAGTTATCTTGGTACCAAATGTAAGGGATTTTGAAAAATCTTTTTGAAAAGTTTCGAATCAATGGTACGCAAGATGAAGATTTTAAAAATCTTTTGAAGATATTTAGAGAAAAATAATCTTCATTTGATTTAGGATAAGTGCGCGATATTTATGAAAAAATCGATTTTGCGTAGCACTTTTCTTTCTTTAAAGATCGGGTTGCAATCTGAAGTAACTGCAAGCCATTATGTTTTAAGGAATAGTGCTTGAAAAAAATATTTAAAAACCTTTAATTTTGATAAGCACTTTCCTTTCTTTGAAGCGCGGGTCCTGAACTGATGTGTCCAGAAGCCATTAATTTGAAGTCCGGGTTTCGTACTGAAGTATACGAAAGCCATTATTGAAGAAATTTTTGAGAAACGACATGTTTTGGAAAACATTTAAAGAACTCTCGCTCAAGCATCTGTACATGCCCGTATCATTGTTGAATGACATTTCTAGAAACGTACAGAATATCGATTATACGAGAGACAAGTCGTGAGAAGAATATTTTTGGATTTTTGATTTTATATTGTTTTTGTATTTTTTGAAAGATTTTTTATTTTTGTATTTTTCTTTTGTTGGTTTTATAAAAGAAATGGAAAATCAAAAATAGAAGATAGAGAAAATGAAGAAGAAGATTTTACAGAATTGGAACCCTCTGATGAGCTGGGTTCAGAGATATTTGATTCACCTGCAACCAAAGAAGAAGAGTTTTCACAAATAACAGTGTTAAAAGTACAAGATTCCTCACGGTGAGGGTGATCACTATCAACGGTTGTAGTGGTTTCTACTTCCTTATCCTGATGAGTTTCACTATTATCTGTGTTGGAGCAAGTATCAAAAATCTTTCCTGTGGGAATCCATCTAAGACCAACTTGGTTGAAAACTTTGCCCGTGGGTATCCACCTAAGGTAAGATCTAGGAGTTGTTTTCTTATCAGATACAGCGGAAGACTCATTTTTAGAAAAACTATGTCCTGAAGAGATCCACCTATTAGGTTTCTTTTTGTTTGACATTTTATCAACGGGCTTGTTTCTATTTGGTGTCTTAGTGGATTGTGCCTTGGCACGAGAATTATCTTTCTTGAGATATTGTAAGGCACATGCATCATGATTAGCTGAAAAGATACATTTTTTACATGTAGTACAGACAAATTCAATATTCTTGTTTAAAATAGCAGCTTTAACTTTGTCACTACAATCTTTTGGAAATTGATTCTTGTTCGAAAAAGACTTAGAATTACTGGTGTTGTTTTCTAAGGGCATAGAATTTTCGTTTGCGCAACTACTCTTAGATGCAAGCCAATCCCTAGTCTTTTGTAGAGTGTTCCTAGGTAATGGTTTACTACTACTAGCAGTGCCTTGAAATCTTGTAGAATTCATCACCCTAGATGTTGTACCTAGAATTCCGTCTTTTCGAGTCTGTGCCTTTTTCCTAGCTTCTTCTAGATAGTGATTGTTGACCATGTTGTTAGAACCAACAGATTCTTTAACTGGATTTTTGGTCACATTCCGTGTACTAGTCTTAGAAATGCCATGTGTAAACACTTTTTCTTTCTCAAAAACAGGTTTTTCAAAAGCTTTGATAATTCTCTTTTTGATAGGCAAAGTCTGTGGAGTGACTGTTTTTGACAAATCATTTTTCTCTTTAACTTTTGGAGAAGGCTGAGAAATAGACATTTTTGGTTTGAAAACCGGTTTGGGAACATTTGCTTTCTCCTCAGTCAATTGTTTTGCAAACTTAGTATCCACAGCCTTTCCTTTTAGACTTTCCAGCTGAGCTCTCAAAAGATCATTTTGCTCTTTCATGTCCTTGTAGGCACGCTCATACGACAGTTTGTCATACTTGCATTCCTCGGTTTTTCGATCAAGCTGTTTAAAATAGGACATGTTTTCTTTTTCAAGTTTTTCAAGAGCATTTTCATATTTTGAAATAATTGCGGAGGTCTCAGACTGGAGTCTTTCATGATCTTCAATAGAATATGTTTGTAAGATAATGGACATGATATCGGTAGTCATAACATCCTCGAAGAGAGAATCATTTAGATTTTCCAAAACTTTGATGTGTTCAAAACTTTCATTAGCTTGCTTTACCAGGGATTTATGGTCCTTGACAAAGTCAGCTGTTTCTTTCAAAAATGCTTGTTCAAAATGAATTACCCTCGCCGATGCCACGGTGCTGAGGGGCAATTTGAATTTCAAAAAACTTTCTTTGTTCGATGTCAAAACTAGAGAACCAGTTGTTAGGTGTAATAGTGGTTTTAGTTTTAACAGTGTCTTGAAGATCCACAATTCTAGTTTTCACATTGTCTAAAATACTTCTCGCATCACTTGTGTTAAAAGGATTGTTTGAAGACATTTGTTCAATGTTAGAAAGAGAA
The DNA here is from genome assembly GCA_910596185.1 of Chrysanthemum makinoi. Lineage (NCBI taxonomy): Eukaryota > Viridiplantae > Streptophyta > Magnoliopsida > Asterales > Asteraceae > Chrysanthemum > Chrysanthemum makinoi. The sequence goes on from OU343220.1 coordinate 19,814,029, forward strand.
TTTGAGACAACAACCGGTTTTGAAATGATTTTGAAGTGTGTTGACTCTTTGTTTGAAACACTTGTTGTGATGGAGAACTTTGACTTTTCTTTTTGATTAACAAAAGTAATTCCGTTAATTTTGTTCCATTTGTTATAATCAATAGGTTTGATTTCCGGATTCTTTTGTTTCATTTTTGATCTACTCTCCTCAGATAGTTCTAACGTTTCAAGAGAATCACGAACAATAATGGGTTCATGCAAAACATTTCCATTGTTTAACACATTCTGAGATTTCTGAGCTTTCTTGAGGAACGAAGAAGGGTCGTTACCAAGTGCCATTCTATTATTAGTATGAAAACGCGGATTTACTTGATTAGAAAGCATCTTGATTGTTTGAGCAGAATGACCCGTTTTAAGAAGCAAATTTTCCAAAGTTTTGATTTTCTCATTTTTATCAAGAATTTCATCAAGAAGAGAATCTTCTCGTTTTGAAAAATCAGTAATCAACTGCTTCTTTTCTTTTTCAAGATTAGAAAACATTTCTTTTTGTTTAGAAAGTTGGTTATTTAAATCAGAAATTTCCTTTTTTAAAGATTTAATTTTCAAGTTCAAATTCACATCAAGTGTGTTATACTTGATTTACAATTCTTTTTCTTTAGAAACCAAATTTCGATAACCAATTTCTAGTTCTGATTCTTTGTTTTTCTGAAATTCAAAGGCTTTTGCGTTCTCCTTGTAACTCTCAAGCTCAGCGGTCAATTTCTTATTCGCGGCCTTAACCTCGCGACTGACCTTTTGGACTTTCTCAATCTCAATACCACAATTATTAATTAATGTTTCAAAGTAAGCACGTGTTTCCTCATCATTAGCACCATTCTGTGCAACTTGACCTCCATTAGGATCCATATATGGAGTTTCAGAGTTAACATTGCTATTAACTTGCTCTCCCACATATGTGTCATAATAAGGTTCGGGAGACACAGAATGTGGCTTCTCATGAGTAAACTGATTAGCAACATTACTATAATTTGGTACCTCATTTCTGTGTCATAGACAGGAGGTGAGTCAAAAGTAGCACTTGATGTTGTGTCCTTCTGGTTGACTGTATGACAGGAGTTTGCTTTATCTGTCCATCCTGGATTCATGAATTCGTATTCCTCATCAGTCAACTCAATTCCCGATTTTTCTTTCTGTGCTAACATCAACATGTATGGGAGCCTTTCAAGCTTCGTCATTGGTTTGACACTAGATTCTGAATCAAAATAACCTGAATCTTGGCTTTGAAATTCGGAGGAAGCATTCTGAGCCGAAGTCATAAAACAGTTATTCCCATTTTGATATCCCATATTCTGATTCACAATCTGACCCCCCTGATGTCCAACATACTGCCCTGCATATTGCATCTGATTCCCCATTTGTATACCTGTAGCAAATCCATTCTGATTCCCAATAACATCAACCATTTTTCCTCTTTGACCCATATGCATACTCGGTTGAGCAAGCTGCGGATTATACGATGAAATCCATTGGTTGTTGTTATCCGGTGTAGAGTAATCACTGATGTTTAATGCATTATAGGCGAATGCAGCAATAGCATTTGTGACAGCAGTTGTATAACGATCTTGCATAGTTGCCATTGATGAAGGTATGAATGATAAAGTTGATGTAGGATCGATTCAACGATAAAGGAGTTGTGGTTGATGAAGATTAAGCTCGGTTGACGTTTTTCTGAAAGTCGTACTCGTAACCTTGGTTCTTAAAAAATTTTCGCCCAAAATTTGAAATTCACTATAAAAATCAATTCTAAGGTCGTATGAAAAATTTGAGTTATGACAATTTTGACGCCAAATTTGACCCGAAAAAATTGAATTTAGGCCCAAAATTTTGAATTTTTGACCAAAATTTTCACAGTTAAACCAAAATTTGAATCTCGCATAAAAATTGAACGTTTAGTCTCCTCAAAAATTTAAATTTTACTCAAATTTTGAATTTTTTTTTTTTTTTTTTTTTTTTTTTTTATTTTTTTTTAAACCTTTATGCGTAGAAAGAGCTTAGGCGTAGACCAAAGAAGTTACGAGTAGTATATGGTTACGAGTAGGATATGGTTACGAGTAGGATGTAGTTACGAGTAGGATGGCTTAGGCGTAGGATCTTATGCGTAGGAAGCTTAGGCGTAGGATTCCTTAGGCGTAGGATCTTATGCGTAGAAAGTATCTTACGCGTAACCTTAAGCTTATGCGTAGACAAAAAGTTACTCGTAAACCTTACGCGTAATTGTGAAGTTATGCGTAGAGTTACTCGTAAGCTTTTAGCTTATGCGTAAACTATGGTTAAGAACCAAAAATCCTTTACACTGTCACAGCGTAAGAGATATCCACAAGTCGAAGTGTTCCACACACTTATCCAAGTGAGGGAAGCATTGAGTAACCGTTATAGCTCGAAGATTCTTCACCAAAAAGTTACGAGTAGAAAACTTATGAGTAGTTGACTTTCTTACGAGTAGAAATAGGGTATTGACCTACTCGTAAAAAATTTCCAGTGATTCAACCAATTTCTCTTGCACAGATAGCCTTAAAAACACTCAAATAACACAAAAATGTTAACCTTTTTCACCCAAAGTGCTTAGAAAAGTTACGAGTAGTTTTAGGGTTTTGACTTTTTGACTTCTACTCGTAAGAAATTTCCAACGATTCAAATGATTTCGCTTGCACAGATATCCTTAAAAACACTCGAATAACCCAAAAATGGTGACCTTTTTCACCCAAAGTTGCTAGAAAAGTTACGAGTAGAAATGACCAATGAACCAAAAACGAGTTCAAAAGTGAAGAAAAACACGTAAAACTTCTAACTTTTTGAAAAAAACTAAAACTTTAGCACCAAATAAACCTTAAACCACAAGAATCTTGAATTTTTAAGTGCAAAAATTAAGGCTTTAAGCTTGACAACTATGAAAAACGTGAGCCTTTACGCGTACAATACCAAGCTTCAAAACAAACACAAACACTCCTAAACCATTGTTAGGCGATTGATACCAATTGTTATAACCAAAGATATACCAACCTTATCAAATACCCACGTTATGAACACAAGAATACCACGTTAAACCCAAACTGTTATGCGTAAATAAAGAGAAAGATTAAGATAAGATATGGTGACTTGATGTATATTCGTATGTATGTTTGGAGAGGTAGAGAGAAGAAAGATGAAAACAATAAGATGTTATATTGCTTCAAAGGAAAACACACACACACACTTTCAAGCACACCCCTCAAATGACATACTTGAGGGGTATATATAGTAAGAGAGGATGATGCCCTAAGGCTTGGCCATGGGCCTTGAGATGGACTTGGATTGGGCTTGGGTTACACGAACTAGACAAGGCTAGCTTATCTTAACTAATGCCCAATTAGCTTAGCCCAATCCACGAGCCCGTTGACTATTCTATCACGATATCTAACACACGTTACAAAGTTCCTAAATGTGAATGACCATCACTTCTAATAAAACTATTAAGGCTAACAATTAGTAATATAACTCTTCATTAATAGGGGCAAATGTGGTAAACTAAATTGTTGTTATTTGACCAATCTTGAAAACGTTTCATTTATTGCCTTTTCTAGTTGCCACACGATCAGTTTTAGTATAATAGCAGAAGATCAATAGGCAATTCAAATGATATTATAAAATGGTGTATGGCACACTGACTTTGACAACTACGACAAATTTTATCTTTTGCTATTAAACTCATGGTGTGACACATTAACTTTCAAACTTTTTTATTGCCCAATGAGATTTTTGAGAAATATATAATGACACACAATTCTTTTTATGCATTTATTTTGTAGTGGCACAATGAATTTCATGATGCGTACATAAATGTTTGACACATTGGTTTTATTTTTCTTCCTTATTTAAATTGTTTTACAATTAACTTATCCTTATTACATTAATGGTGATACACTAATTTTCCTATACTTTTTGATGACACACTAAGTTTCACGATACGTACATAATGACACACACATTTGTTTATCACTAATTTTTTTGACACATACTAATTTTATTGATGACACACTAATTTTTATGACACATTTTTAGTGACAATTGTTTTTGACACACTTGTAGTATAACATTATTTCGTGACACACTAGTTTTTTTTAATGACACACTAATTTTTATGACACATTTTTAGTGACAAAATTTTGACACATTTTCAGTATAACATTAAATTTCTATGTACATATATGGTGACACACTAATTTTTTTTTATATATTGTAGTGACACTAAATTTCTTGATACATTTCATAGTGACACAACAAAATTTAAGTACATTTTTAGCGACACACTACAAAATTTAATACATTTATAGTGACACACTTTGTTTATCATAATTTTTTTTGACACATATGTAATGGCACAATAATTTTTTAATGACATACTAAATTTTATGATACAATGATATTTTATTTGACACACTAATAAAAGAGTTAAAAGTTACCTAACACACGAATAAGAATTCATTGATTATCTGATCCTTTAACAATAAAAATCATCGAGCTAAAAAAAAAATAACTAAAAATGAAGAACATGTGACGTGAATTATAAAATTGAAACTTAAGTGGGTTGTTTAACAGGATTAAATGAGGAGTTAAAAAAGTGGTTAAATGCCTAAAACACCCTTACTAATCAATTGACATATTTTACACTTTTAACCCTTTTTATCCTTTTTATCTTAAAAACTTTTTATTTGATCCAACCTATATATATATATATATATATATAATAGTGGTTAGTGATTTTAGATATATCGTACATTGCATGTGGTTTAGGTGTAGGGTGTTTTATTTTATAGCAAAACAAAACCAACCCTTGCATGGGTCATATCTTGATCGACAAGTAAAACAAGCCCAAGCAACCCATTCCCTCACTTGCCCGATCGGATGGAAACTCAAAGCCCAAGGCTTCTCCATATTCGACCCAAGTCCATCAGGAATCTGTCCATGGATCGTGTAGCATATCGGGTCAAGTTGCATGTATGTAACGGGTATATATTCAAGTATAAATATACGTTCAACACGTATACTCGTGTTTATCGTGTGTGCCCCAATCGGCTCACACACTCTTAGTCGTTTTGTTGTGTTTAAAACTCCCACAAACCAGCACCAACTTCACAACCATGCCCAACACCATAATACTAATCCTAGATAGCAACATTTTTTGTACAAGCACGAGTACAAAAGTTTATTTCCTTGGCCTATGTGGGATTGCAAAACCTTACAGCCACTTGTAAAAACAAACTTGGAGGAACTCATGTCATTAATACCCTAGAGGCGAGCACGAGTACTCAAAGATGAACTACCCGTCATGAAAACTTGGTTAAAGTAGCAGTTAACAAAAAGCATGCATCATAATTTTTGATATTTCAGATGAACGAATGATAATGTTAGCATATTAAAATAGTTTAGTAGTTACGATGTAATAAGCGTTCAGTTATATATTTTTTATATGAAAAGGGACTTGCGGATTCTTTGAAAAAGAAAATAGTATGTTAACAAGTATTAAAAAACTTATAGAATTTATAATCATTTTCCAACGAGGATTTGACAAAGATGAAGTCAAACTCTTACATTCACCCAACCAAACCCCCTTGAAAACTGTCTATTAATCTACACATGCGTAATGCATATACAATGTAGTATATAACCAAAGAATGTTTTAGTTCTTTAGCCAATGTGGGAATTATGGGTTGAGATGATTTTTAGCCAAAATAATCAAATAAGGTAGCTAGATATTGACTCATGCATTTTTTATTATTTACTTTTTATTTATTATCTGTACTAATAAAAAATCGACGGTTTCATGTGGATTGACTCAAAATTTTTGGTTCTTCTATGTTTGGTTGTGGTCACGGAGAAATTCAATGTATTAGACATCTTTTGTTTCTTGAACTACATGCCATGAAATTTAGTGCCGTTGGTGCGTAAAGTATTTTTCATCTAAACTTAATTCGAGTAACCCTTTACCAAAAAAAACCTTAATTCTAGTAACTCATTATGTTCTTTTTAGAGGGTTGTATCTTGTTGTTTACGGAAATCGTTTGTTTGTCTGTGTGTATTGTGAGTTAAGCACTACTATTTTTAAGTTCATGGTTTTAGTTACGTCGTCATACTTGCGACTATTATTTCCGGTATTTTCCAAGCTTTCATTTTGTACCTAATGTTTTGAAAGTTCACCCAAAAACTAAAGTGATTTGAGTAACTGAGGTGTTATTTTCATTTAATTTGACTTATTTCTTGTAAAATACTCCTAGTTGCTTAACATATATGTATCATGAGTTTGATGTTAGATGAAAATATATCGTAAAACCTTTTACTATTTTTTTTAAAGGTAAACAAGAGTGTATTTAATCCACTTTTTATTTACTTAAGGTGATCTATTTTGAGTTTCTTGTAATGTGTTTAGACATTGTCGTGTAACCCGTGTGTACGAGAGATCCTTTTCTCATGGGCTAGTTATAAAATTGATCACTAATTCAGTAATTCATCACAGTTTAAAAATTAGTAAATTTACTAATTACGTACCCCAAAAAGAAATAGATTATCAGTCTTTAATTATAAAATATTGGAGTTCATATAAATTAAAAAAAGTGTCGAGTTTAAACGAATTTACAACTTGATTATAGAATCACTAGATCTTTATTTAGTTTATCGATAACCAAGTTGTAAACATCATACTTATTCACAAACATAGGAGTTATGTACACTATGGTATATTAGCTACTAATATTTTCTTTTTTGAACCAATATGGGACTAATTGTTGAGATGGCTTTTTAATGAAAAAGAGCTCAAGGTATTTAAATTTTACTAATTCAAAGTATAGCATATAGATGTTCGTCTTACAACATTTATCTTTTAGAGCTACTCGAATAACTGATATTTATATGTGCAAATAAAGTGTCTTAAATATCAGCTTTAGAACATGACGTCCAACTAAAACATATTCATATAATTTGTGTATTTAATTATGACAAGTTTGGATTTTAGATGTCTCTATGGTTTTTACAAAAATAATGTAAAATCATATACAACTTAACCAGCATAAAACAATGCGGAATCGCTCAAGGATGGTTTTCGATCGCTGAGGTTGGTGGGCTAATAATAACCTATTGCGATACATGTATGTTTGGATCTTAAATAATTTTTGGAGGCGATTTTATTTGATAGAGTATTAACAGTTGAAATAAAGAAATTTTCAATTACATTGAGGAATTATTTGAAGAAATTTCCTTGCTTTTTAAAGATATTGTTGATATGTGTTTGATATGTTAATGAAGAACATAAGTTATTCTTTTGAAAATGAGTACGAACTACATTTAGGATAATAAGGTAGTTAAATCGAAAGGCAATGAAAAGGTCTTTTAAACGGCATTAGTCTTGGACCGTGGTGATCACTTTTCAATATTAAAAATCTTAGAACACATATAAATTATGAATAATTACCGTCAAAGGAGCTAAAATTTTACTATGTGTAATGAGCTCCTTTAGGAGTAATGTATCTAAAACATAATATTATTCTAGAAACATTTAGTCAATGTGCACTCTTGTGTATAAATAAACAAGTCACCTTTCATTTCTCTAACCTATGTAGGATGTAATGCTACAAGTTGATTTTTGTTGGCAAAATATAATAAGTATCTAAATGTTATTAACTCATGGATTTTTTGTTATTCAATATTTATCTATCTAGTATACACAGTTTGTCTTTTGAAAAATTGATGCTATTGGGATAAATGATGCCAAGTTACGGCTGTTAAGTGACGATGCGATTAATTCATTTGAAGCAAATAAGAGAGTAAATCAATTTTTAGCAACTGAAAAAAATCACATTGGTTTCAATAACTTATTGCTTCTATGATAATTTCAGTGTTTAAACAAATGCTTTCACTTAGAAGTTAGGACAATAGTTTTATGACAGTATGTATTACGTAGTATTTTATTCTAGTTCACACTAATATATACCATTTGTACCAACGATGCTTTAGTCCATTGGTAAGAGCTCTTAGGCTTGAGTCAATAGACCCGGATTTAAACCTCTTCCATGGCACTAAAGATTATTTGGTATCATCCCTTCACCGCAAATGCTCAGATTGACTGGTCATCGAGGGGCTTTTGGAGAAAATAGCCAGGGTTCAAAGCCCACCTCCTGATAAGTACAGTCACTGGGACAGGTGCTCATTGCCTGGGGCGGATCCTTGGGAGAAGGTACGGTTGGCATCCATAAGATGCATGGGACTAGGGTGACTAGGGTGATCCAACCGATATTCACCTTTTGGAGAATATATACCATTTGTGTGCTCTAATAGAGATGTCTTAAACCGAATAAACCGAGATTTGATACTGTTATTTTGGTCTAACTTTACTATAGATAGAAAGATTGGTTAATAAAGAATATGCGACAAGACATACACGTGTTCGACTCTTTTTTATGGTGGTAAATGGCATTGGTGTTTTTTCATGACACACGGTCGCAACCCCTGGTTGTTGAATTTGCACGTTAAGTAAAATTTTATATTGTTTTAATGCAAAAGAAAAATAATTAAACAATATGTTTTCACTAAAAAATGTCACTCCAATGTATACATTAAATTTTGCACTAAATCTTGCACTAAACTTTATTTAATTATTTTAATTTACTTGAGTAAGATGAAAGTTAAAATTAAATAATATTAGTATACGGCTAAAAGTTAAATATTTTAGTGCAATGAATAATAAAGCAATATATTTGGTGCATTTTAGGCATTACTATTCTTTGCATTAAGTTAGTGTCAATGTTTAGTGTCTACATTGGAAGAGATTTTGTTTGTACTTTTTGCATTATCTTTAGTGTAAAAAGTATCTTTAATGTCTACATTGGAGATGCTCTAAGAAAATCCATTTGCAGTTTTGCACAAAATCGTCATCGAAGTATGTCGCATTTCAATGTAGGGCATATCTACCGATTTGACATTAAAATGAATCAAAATGCCATGCTATGTTTTTATCTCACTTTCTTTTTTGGTGCAAAAGATGAATTCCATATGTTAGAAAAAAAACAAATATATCAGAAAGAAGAGATAGACAAACCCATCCTTCTTGAAATACAACCAGAGATAAAAGAAACAACCTAAAGAACAAACTCAAACAACACTAACTACATCTCGAGTACAACTAAAAAACTATCTCTGATACAATAAGTCTGGTAACGAACCAGACCAGCAAGATTCAGATTTTTACCCAACCAATATGATCTAGCAAATTCACCTTTCTCACTTTCTTGTCAAATAATGAATGTGACATTGATTATCGATGACAAGTGCGGACATAAAACCTATTCACACGCATATAAAGAATTTAGCACAATTTGTCAAGAACTTATACAAGTTCTTCAACATGATATTTAGGCATTGAGAAATCTGATGTTTGAGCATCGAAAAACATTTAGCACATAAAGTATCACACCAATTAAAAAAAGTTTCTAAAAAAATTATGAGAGTTAATATTAGTCTTTGGAGAAAATTGCAAATGAGGAAGAAACATATTTTCATCTCTTTGCAACTAGTTCCAACAACATAATACTAACCGCAAGTTGCCCATATGCGTATACAACAAATATGTAAAGTATCAAAGTTTCTTTTAGCAGCCAATGTGGGATTATAAATCAATACAACCATTTGCAAAAACAAACGTGGAGCCTATTAATAACCACGACATCGTTTCAAGAAATTTATGAAGTTAACATCGACGAGTTCCAGGAAGAGTTTATTATTGGGCTGTTTAATGATGGGCCCAATAGTAACGTGTTTGTGTTTGTGATGATTGATTGGTTGGTGGTAAGAAAATTCCATATGCCAACAATAGACGAATGTAAGACACAAAACATAATTTTGGATCTTGATCACCTTATGTGACCTTTTATTCAATTTGAACATTTAGAGAAATTCGTTCATTTATATAGGTTTTGAGGCAAATTCTTATGATGAGTAGTTAACGAGGTATTCTTGGTCATTAGTAATCTGTCAAGTTTTTTTATTCATTCATTCATTTATTTATTTACCATGGTGTAGTTTTTATAGTGTTAAGTTATAAGGTTTATAAATTGATTTAACTGTGCTATGAATTTGTATATCTAACAAGGGAGAATACTTTTTTTGAATCACAAAAGTTTTATTCTAAAAAATGAAAATTACAAAATTTCAAGGACTTATGTCTTTTATTTCTGTATTTCAATGTCGTACTCTGCTTTGCTGGTGTAATGAATAAAAGTTCGTATTGTACTTTGGTTCTTCGTACTCGAAAATAAATTCCAATTCATTTAAATAAAAATAAACATTACAATACGAAATTTAAAAAACAATACAAACACACAATACTTCTACTTATTTTTAACATGCATCCAAACAAATCTAAAATTCGCTTGTTGTTCTCATTTTCCCACCTTTCGAAACAAAGCATTATACATCTCGTAATCGAAATCAGATGTTTGATTCAAATAAGCGCCAATCAATGCACGTTTCTCTTGTAGAATATCATTGCATTCAACGTATGCTTTCCTCAGATCATCTTTAGTAGTGCTTGCATTCTCAAATTCTACGGCTAAGTTCATAAGTACTTGCTGACGAGCTTTATCCTCATCGATTTGTTTCAGGACTATAGATTTTATTTCTTTAGCGGTGTGTGGAAGTGAACAACCCATTTAAATTGTGTTTAAATGATAAGATAAATGAGGTTTGAATTGTGGTTTGTGTGAGGTATTTATAATGTAAAATAAAGGGTTTAATTTTTTTTTTATGCATAACGGTAAAAAAAAAGGCCAGATATGTAAAGTTTTGGTAGTCGACATAGGTCGAGTCTGCGACTAATATCGATAAATAAAACCCCACGACCGATAGACGATTGACACCCAACAGTAATGGGAATCGATCGTCTAGTCGGTCGACTACCAAGGGGATTGACTTGCTGCATTTTAGCCTTAGAGAGAATGGCACCATCAAAATAAATGTATCAATGTGGTAAGTGTGTGAAAATAGTAAAAAGTTTAGCACAATATGTCAAGAACTTATACAAGTTCTTGCCCATGATATTCGAGCCTCAAAATACAGTAAGTATTATAAAAATTAAAAAAAAAAAGAATCTATATTAGTTGCTGGATCATGAAATGAAGTTTAGAATCGATAAAAAAAAACCCACGACCGATAGACGATTGACACCCAGCAGTAAGGGGAATCGATCGTCTAGTCGGTCGACTACCAAGGGGATTGACTTGCTGCAATTTAGCCTTAGAGAGAATGGCACCATCAAAATAAATGTATCACTGTGGTAAGTGTGTGAAAATAGTAAAAAGTCTAGCACAATATGTCAAGAACTTATACAAGTTCTTGCCCATGATATTCGAGCCTCAAAATACAGTAAGTATTAAAAAAAATAAAAAAAAGTTAGAGAATCTATAATTAGTTGCTGGATCATGAAATGAAGTTTAGAATATTAATTCTAATTCTTCACAATCATGCCCAACAACATAATACCAAGGGTTCCTATATTGACCTATGTGGGATTATATATGAGTACAACTATTTTTAAGAACAAATGTTGAGCTCATATCATTGTCTTGGTTGAAAGAATTAATATGAACAAGCATCATCATATATCCATAGATCTCAGATAATTATAATGGTGGTTTATTAACTCACCATTAAAATATTACGAAGCGTGAATCAATGAGAGTGAAGGAATACGTAAACCAACATAAATGAAAGCACATTCTAAGTTTAATTTTCAATTTTTTATATTAAGATATCAAAGCTTTAGATTTTTGTTTTTATTTAACTAAAACCATCACTTGTTCAATGGCTGTAAAGGTGAAGGTGTTCTAACCATTGTTATCAAGAGATGTTTCAAAAATGTTAGCTAGCATGTCGAACTGATAAACATGTTGTTGGCCAAAAGATTTGATTCAAAAGAAATGATTAAAAAGAAATGATTAGGAGGACTAAAGATGTGCCTAATTTCATGCATAAACTTGTGTATCAATGTTTTATTGGTTTGTAAAATAATGGGTCTTTTATCCGCAAGCAACAGGATGGTGTCATGCAAGTTTAGGCATTAAATTAGGCATAATGTTTAGATCTCTCAATCATTGCTCATCTAAAATATTGTATCTGTTTCACATAGGTAAATGCAGTTAAGCATATTTACACATAAATATATAGTTGAATAATTCTAACACGAATGTCAAGAACTCATGCAAGTTCTTCACTTCTTCTGCATAATATTCGACCCGACAATGGGAAAGAAATAGCACATCGATGTGTCAATCCATATGAAAAACTTTTCGAGAAAAAAAGTATTTTTGTTAGCTCTTTGGTGTTACTGGTTGGGGTGTGAGTTAACCATTTTCCTAACACTTTGGCAAATAAGTTTAACAACCTAATACAAATCTCAACAATTGCAACATATACGCAATAACATATAAAGTATCAAGATTTACATTTCATTGATTGCAAAAACACAATTTTCTTTGAAAGGCAACTTAATCTCAACACATGTCATCCAATTATAATTAGTTTCTTAGTGAGTAACATTTTGTTTCTTGGTTTATGTGGGAATAATACTTTTTGTAGTAGTGGATTCAGATCCTCTCAAGATAGGATGAACATGACCGCTTATGTTATTTAACAAACAAAGAACCGGGTCTTTTAATTTAAAGAAAAACCATGCCCTCTATATACCTCATTGTTTTGTTTGTAAGAGAACAATCATTAAATTAAAATAAAGCTTTTGTTTGAAAGAAAACATGACCACTTGAAAATTAGGAACTTGTATATAATTTAGACTGCCAATGTTCGTTCTCAGTCAACTTTATTTTGAATGACAAGAACTATGGCATACCCAAAGCATACACCACTTCAATCATACTACACATTTCAATCAAAATCTACATATATAAACATGAGCGAAACATCTTTTTACGGTGAAAGTGACATTGAAGAGATAGCGGAGCTAGAGATGATTCTTCCAGAGTTTGAGTTCGAGCAATCGTTGCAACAACAACAAGCCGGCCCTTCATTACACCGTAGATATGTCCCCCGTGAACGTGAAATTGCTGAAGCACGTCTACTTGCTGGCTATTTTGGTGACAACCCAAAATATACGGAAGAAAATTTTAGGCGTCGCTTTCATATGAGCCGTAAACTATTTTTAGAAATAGTACAAGGTATTGAAACATATATTCAAACTCATGATCCTCTTCCCAAGCATTTTGATTTCTTTAGGGTCCGACCCGATGGTAGGGCTGTAATTAGTTTTAGTGTGATTATGAAATGCACATGTGCCCTACGCCAATTGGCTTACGAGATATCAGCTGATGCATTAGATGAGTATTTACAAATAGGTGAACATTGTGCACGTAATTGCCTTGATTTTTTTACTATGTGCATAATCCATTTGTATGCAAAGGAGTTTTTAAGAAAACCAGATGAGAATGACATTCGTAACTTATACAACGCACATAACATTGTTCGTAAGCTACCGGGAATGTTGGGAAGCATCAATTGTATGCATTGGAAATGAAAAAAATTGTCCGAAAGAATGGCAAGGCCAATTTCACAGAGGTGATAAAAGTATCCAACTATAATGCTTGAAGCCATTGCTTCATACGATTTGTGGATTTGGCATGCATTTTTTAGGGTGGCAGGTGCGAATAACGATCTTACGGTTTTAAATAATTCTCCGTTATTCGACGACCTGCTTGATGACATCGCCCCTAAGGTTGAGTTTGAAGTATATGGGCGTAAATTTAACCATGGGTATTATCTAGCTGACGGAATTTATTCAGAGTGGGCATCTTTTGTCAAATTATTTACAGTTGCAAGTAACCCAAAAAATGCCGCATTCAAAGCGAAATAAGAAAGTGCTCGAAAAGATATCGAAAGTGCTTTTGGTGTCCTCCAAGGATGTTGGCATATCATTGACCAACTTGCGCGTGCATTTACTATTGGCTAGTTACGGAGAATCATGTACTCGTGCATCATAATGCATAACATGATTTTGAAAGATCAACAATTTGCGATATCCGACGTTGGTGAAATGTATATTTCTCCGCAACCAAATTTACAACAGACATGGATTGACCGTTGCGCAGTGCAAAGAAGAAAAGCTAAAGAACTACATGATAAACGCAAACACGCAAAGCTTCAACGATGTCTCATCGAGCATGTTTGGCAACAACATCAATGGGATCAATTTTAACAACAAAATCCAAATAATTAGTTTCGTTATAATTTGATGTATTTCTTAAGTTGCGTATGTTTTTATTCCGTATCTTTATTTTACGTTTCGCATGCTTTTTATTATGTTGTATTGTATTTTATTTTTAATGAGATGAATTTAGTTTATTTGAAAATTTGAATAAAAAAAAATAAAGTTATAAGTGGTGGGCCCCAAATGAGAAAATTGAGGTTTGTTGTGAGTGAGGGGAATGGTTAGTTGTGGAGGTTTGTTAGAGCCTAAGGTCAAGCCTTAACCTTCGCCACGTCAGCGGCACATCAGCTTTAACATTTCACTTTAACTCATAAAAAAAACACCCCTTATCATAACATTCCCAAGGTTAAACCTTAACTCACATATTTTAAAATTCAACCCCTAAACTAAAACAAACACTTCATTTATTAAAAAACATGACACACTGCAAATTAAACTACAACATAAAGGAAATGACGAAAATACAATCTAGTGACGAGGTTGCAAGTTATATTTTTTGATGATTCGGCCTTTTTCGTCATTGATCCAAGACACGACATTTGGATCTTTGCCATCAGTGTCAATCATCAAAAATTTCATCTCTTCCAACCTTACTATCATTTCATCTTTGACTTGGGTGGCCCAATACGCCATTTGGGCGGTTTCACGTTTGATACGATACTCGTTTGTCATAGTTTCGGTGAATTGACTTGACGAGCTCGTTCCTCCGGTGCTCACTCCCCCAGTACTTGTCGTGCTCTCGGATCTTGCTTACTTGGAAGCACATTTTTTTCCCATGGGGTGTGGTTATTCATCATGACCAAACAAAGCCTCGTTTGTTTGGCTTGGAACATCGCCGGTTAAATCAACCGGATTCAGCGAGTCCCATTTCTTATGCTTACGCAAAATCTCCCAAGCATCATCAAGAGCAAACGGCGCGGATTTGTGCTCGAAACGATACATTTGCTTCGCCTGTTTGAGGACATCCATCTCACTTTCCCCACTTCTTTATTCCCGTTGCGCACGTTTGAAATACGCGTTGAACTTTGTGCAATCACGGTTCAACGTTTTCCACTTGCTTGTTATCATTTCTGACCCGATGCCAAAACGTATCATATCCTTGTGCACGCCCGATAATTGGATCCTCCGTAACAGCTACATAACACGTGGCAAGTAATTCTTCCTCTTTTGGTTGCCAACGTCCAGCAACGCAATGTTCGTCATCATCATCGATTGGTTCGGGGTCTTTGGATTTTTTGCTCTTTCGTTTACCACGACTTTTGGGCTTTGGAGGAGACATGGGTGTTTCGGGAATATCATGTGTTTCAGTTTGTGAATGTTGTGAGTGTTGTGAGAATTGTAGATTTTGAAAATTGGTGTTTAGTGTGTTTTGTTGATTTTGTTGCCAAAACAAATATTGTTGATGTTGTAGGAAAAGATCTTGGCTCGACAAGCCTAGTGGGTTGGAAAAAGAGACGTTAGGGTTTGAAGATAAAACCGCGTTCGGTTTTGAAGATGAACCCGGGTTTGAGGTATTCCACCCACCACCGAGAAGATTAATGAATGTATCATCGTTGTTGTCTCCCGACATTTTTTTTAGTAATTGGAAGTATAAGATTGAGAGGATTAAGTAGTGAAAGTGTAAAAAAATGGTGTTTTATTTGGGTATTTATAGTGGTAATAATTTTTATTTTTATTTTTATTTTTTAACTAGCCGTTATATACGTTTGGGGGTGGGGGTTAAAATGGATTTTTTTTTAAATCCCAACGGCTAGTAGCCGTTTGGAGAGAGGGGGGGGGGCAAAGTGATTCCCCCCCCCTCAAATTCAGCCCTCAACGCAGCGTTATTGCTGTAACGTTGGGGCGTTAACGTGGGCATAACGCCGATCATGGTGTGGCTAACGGGGCATATAACGTGAGGGCGTTAACCCTTAACGCTCGTTTTTGCGTTAACATACCGTCCACTCTTATAGTGATGTGGAGGTTTGTTATAATGATGTGATGCCCGTGAACCCCGAATGAAGAGGTTTAGTTAATTATGGCACTGCTCTTACTATCTTAATAATTATGATGTACGTGCTCATTAGAGATTGTGTATCTTTCAAAGCTAGTCGAATAACTAAAACCAAGTTCAAATAACGTTATTAAGTGACTCATGAAATTGGATTCTTACATCCCCAAAGGAGTACTATAAAATCCGCTACTCCACAACACAATCCCGTCATTCCAAATAAGCGATTGTTTTAAAAACGAGGGAGAATGAAGAAGATAAACATAGGTGTGACCAAATTTGCCCGAAAACTAAACAAAGCGTTGCTATTTTAATCCTTTGACTAATTGACAAAAAAGGTAAACAGGGTATATTAATCATCTCAAAAATGACAAAATTTAAAGCATTATCGTTAACCGAACAAGTTCTAAACCAAAGTGTGTAACAACAAAACTAAATAAATATTTGTGACCTTGTAAAAATACTTTTGTTGAATACAATATATGAAAAACTCTCTTTTATATCAATTTACATACTCTGCTTGATTGTAAAAACCTAATATTATTTTTTCAACTTCTGTTAGATGTAAACAACAACCTTTAAAAAAGAAAAGATTTTACCTGGTATGAGTCAGTGTGGCGGTCATGAGTTTAAGTTTCTTAGATTAGTTGGTCAAAATGTTGAAAAGCATAGTTATCGAAAAAATGGTAATACATATTTTGTTTTTCTATAATCAAAAGTTTTTACAAAATAAATTTTGAATACGTTTGACATGCAAATTTTGTGCAACAAACAAAGCATTAATTATTCTAGCTACATCCGAAGTTGAATCTTCTTGACAAATGTAGTAGGTGATTTAATTTAGGGTAAATCGTACAAACATATCACACTTTAGGTGAGTTTGAATTTTAGATATTTAACTTTATTTTTTTTTATCTAAGGTATCAAAGTTATTTTGTGTAATGCAAAATTTTGTATTTAAAAGTTATTTCCAAGGTTGTCAAGATCGGGATCTTACCCATGATCGTTTTCGTATTTGCAAGATCGTGATCGTAAGATCGGATCGGGATCGTAAGATCCTACTCGAATGTTAATTCTTAATAGTTTATGTAATTTTATACAAATTTACAAATTTTAATACATTATAACAATAAAATACTATGAATGTTTCATATAAATTTTGTCCTAAATTATAATTAAAAAATGTTTAAAAAGATTAACATGTTGTTTTTTGAATTCTACAAACAAATAACCCATAAATTTGTAGTTTTTTAGTTTGTAATCTGAGAAAAGTAAGATCGGATCGGATTATATCGTAAGATCGTATCGTAAAGATCGGGATCCTATAAGATCTTAAGCCTGCAAAGATCCTATGTAGGATCCGGATCGTTTTTGCTTTGCAGTATCGTAAAATCGTAAGATCCTAAGATCAGGATCGGGATCCTGACAACTATGGTTATTTCGGCTAAAATTATGTCTAGTAATCGTTTTAAAAAACCAAAAAAGATGTATATTGCACAAAAAAAAGACTTTGATACCGAGAAAAAATATTTAAGTTCCAAATATTCCTAATGAGCTAACGTAGTATGCAATAGGTAATAATTTATTAACCTTTAAAAAATAATTACTAAGTTAAAAATAATTTATTAACCTTTCAAAACTAATTACTAAGTTAAAAAAGATTATGAGATCATGGAAAATTTCATGGATGCTAAGAAAAAACACTGAATCTTCATTTTATTCAGTGTGATTTTCATACCATCTATGAAAACATCACACTAATCTACAAACAAATCTTATGCTTATGATACACTATATTAGCAACCAACATTTTCTTTCTTTGTCCTATGTGGGATCGAAAGTTGAAGTGATTCTCATTTCTAAGAAAAAACTAAGGTACCATCTATACGTTCATTTATTAACGAGTAAAGACCGTTTATATCTCAATCAGGGACGGAGCCAAGAACAAATATGACTGGGTGCACAAATTTTTTTGAACCATAATATAATAGAGTTAAAAAGTAGATTAAAACGAAGATTTCATAAAAATGATAAATGAATGAACATATTACCTTCTAATTAGAAATTCTACGATCTCCCATAGCAAAAAAATGCTACGCACACCCTCATTTTTAACATTAATAAGTTCTTCTTTCTCTATGGCAAAAGTTAAAGCGCCGTTAAAATAATCATCACCCATCCGATTACGTAAATCAATTTTAATGAGCTTCATTTTAGAAAAACATCTTTCAACCGTGACAAGAGTAAAGGCAAGACTAAAGCCAACTTCAACAACCGATTAACCAAAGGATAAGATGTATGCTTTTTCTTATCCACCATCTTCTCAGCAAGTTTGGCAATACTATCCAAGTTAGCGAAATCTTTATCGTTACGCATGCTTTGATAATAGACTCCAAGTTCTGTAGGAAGACTTAACCTTTCCATATAAGTAAAATCACGTGGATACATCTCACTAAGTTTCACTAACTTTGATATACTAAATTCTAAAAATGAATCATGCCGGCTCAACGCCACCATACAATCAAGTAAATCGGTGCTTCCCTCACTAAAACGATCTCCAAACTCTTGAATTTTCATATCCATAACAATGTTGAATATGTCAACCTCGAAATGATGTTGATTTTAATTCTATCCTTTTGGCCTCTTGAATGAAAGTCAGCCATATTTACCATCTCAATATCATGTTTACCACAAAATGAAGTTACATTCTTCAAAGGCCTCGACAATTGATTGATCTTGTTTAAGAAGATTTTCACATTTTTGGAATGCTCTATTGTGATAGCTATCAACATTACCAACATGTTGATACAATCTATCCTTTTTATGCCAGCTATCAAAACCATTAACCACAAATGCATCATTCCCACCTTTCTTCTCAATATTATCTCTAAATAAGTAACACAAGCAAAATGCTTTGTTTACCTTTGCACTATACTCCAACCAAGGAAATTCCTTAAACCATGCTATAACAAAATGTCTTGCCTTGCCTGCTATAATTTTAGTTGGAAATATATGAGCACTTGGTTGACAAGCTTTTCTATCCCAATATAATCGCCTTATTTCTTCTCTTTGGTTTGGATCATAACCAAAAATTCGAGTTCTATCGGCGGGATCCGAGGGAAGAGTGTCTAAAGCAATTGTAATCGGTACCGAAGCCGAAGGAATATCAGTTGTGGATGCAGTTTGAGGTCCTTGTGAAGAATCTGTCGTGGCATTTTCTCTTGTAGATTCTTCACCAATAGTATCATAATCGTTATCATACGGAAGCTTTCTTTTTAGATAACTCCCAATTTTAGCCTACAATAAACAAACTACAAATTAGAGCCATTCCACAAAATCTTCTAAATACAAATCACACAATTTCATATCACTATTACATGATTATTAATCCTAACAACTGGTGAACAATATAAATAATATACTCAGCAAAAAAAAAGACTATAACATGATTAATCCTAACAATTGGTGAAAAATATAAATAATATACGCAACAAAAAAGAACACTTCAAGTCTTCAATTCCATTAATGATTAAACGTTTTTAACAAGCAAAAAAAGATCAAAAACTACTTCTAATATCCCAAATCAATGAATCATCATACTATCAATTTTAAACAGCCGATCAAAAAGAAAACTTTAAAAGATATAATAAACAATTAAATGATATATGTCGAACCTGTTTCATACTCTCCAATTTTGGATTTTATAAATTGTTAGGATAATAAATAAACTTGTTTTATTGATAAACCTGTTTCATATTTGGGCTTTTGTGCTTTAATTTATTAAACTTGTTTTATTCTTCGGCTTTTGTCATATTGGGGCTTTACAAAATTTTATATTTATTTTTTTATTTGTAAGTAAACCAACTAAATAATACTAGAGACACATTTTGATGCACCGGGTGCATTTAAGATACATTTTTAAAAAATCGATAATTTTTTCAAAAATTAACACTATATCAAAAAATTCCATGGGGTGCACGTGCACCCGCGGGCACCCCCTAGCTCCGTCCCTGATCTCAATGCTGCTAACTGATTGATACATGTTTATGTCATTGTGTGCAAGTTCAGTGTGTAAAACTCCAATTTTGCAAAATATCAGCTTTTGAAATGTGGGGGGATCTCTTTGTTTAAACATTTGTAGATGAAGTTGAGTCTATACAAAGTTGGTTAAAAAAATAAAAAGTCCGGAACACTTTTATGAACATTAAATGTGCTAAAAAAAAATGGTTAAAAAATAATAAATATATTCCAAACAAGTTAACTAGTTTATATATGGGTTTAGTCCGTACAATACCAACGTACTTTCAACTTTGTTCCATTTTAGTACGTGTACTTTTTTTTTTCCCACTTAATGTAACGTACTTTCGTGTTTTGTGCTACTTTAGTAATGCAAGTTTGATTTACGGATAATGAGCGAAAATAACCTACTTTGTTTGATTTAATTACATGAATGGTCCCCGTGATTTGTGGAGTATCACTTAATTTAGTCCTACTTCGTTTTTTTCGCTTTTTACGTGCGTTTGGTTTTTACGTTTTGTCCCGATTTTTATGTTTTTGTCCGATTTTTTCGTTTTTACTTTTTTCATTTTTTCGCTTTCGCTTGGTTTTTACGTTTCGCCTATTTTTTACGCTTCTGCTTTTTTACCTTTTTTCGTTTTCTACTTCTTTTTCGCTTCTTTTTCGCTTTTTTTACTTCTTTTTCGCTTTTTTTTACGCTTTTTACGTTTTTTTACATTTTTATGTTTTTACTTTTCGCTTTTTTCGCTTTTTGCTTTTTTTCGCTTTTTTACGTTGCTTGTTTTTACGCTGTCGTTTTTTTACATTTTTTCCGCTTTTTACTTCTTTTCGTTTTTTCATTTTTTACGTTTTCATTTGGTTTTTACGTTTTTGTTCGATTTTTACGCTTCCGCTTTTTCGTTATTTACTTTACGCTGCTAGTTTTTTTACGTTTTCGCCGTTTTTACGCTTTTTTCCGTTTTCGCTTTTACGTTTTCATTTTGCCTTTTTTTCTATGTTTTCATCTGCTTTTTACGCTTTTGTCCGACGAAAACATAAAAACGGATGAAAGCATTAAAAAACGCATCAAAACGTAAAAATGGACTAAAAACGAAAAAACGAAGAAAAATGTAAAAAACCATAGACGAAAACGTAAAAAGGAAGAAAACGAAAAAGAAGAAAAAGTAAAAAATATTCGAAAACGTAAAAAAACGGACGAAAACGTAAAAAATGGAGGAAATCGTAAAAAAAAGATGAAAACGTAAAAAAAGGGACGAAAACGTAAAAGACGAATAAAATGTAAAAAACCACGGACGAAAACGTAAAAACGTAAGAAAAACGTGAAAAACGTAAGAAAGCGTAAAAAAAATATTCGAAAACGTAAAACACAGACGAGAACGTAAAAATCGGAGGAAATCGTAAAAAAAAAGATGAAAACGTAAAAAAACGGACGAAAAATGACTTTTTATCCGGTAGCCCGTACTTTAACGTACTAAGGTAGCACAAAACCTGAAGTACGTTGCATTAACTCGACCATTTATGTGCTAAAAAAACCACGTAGTTATTTAACCGGTAAAACTCATTTTCTTAACCGGTAGCCTGTACTTTGACGTACTAAAATGGAACAAAACCTGAAAGTACGTTACATTAAGTGAGACAAAAAAAAGTACACGTACTAAAATGGAACAAAGCTGAAAGTACGTTGCTATTGTACGGACTAAACCCTTTATATATACATTTTAAATGGTTATTAGTTGCAATTACATTAATCTTCTTACACTTCAGAGCAACTATAAGCATAGTACATTTCAATTCTTTAACCAATGTGGGATGCATGCATTTTTGAGATGGTTTTTATCAACATAAAAGAAACTAACCAGCTACCTAAATGTTAAGTTACTATATTTATATATTTTTTAAATTCTATACCATTTATGAATTTATGTCTTTACTTATTCTTGTTTTTGTCTTCAAAATAGGAAGCTACTTGGATGATTATATTAGAGAATAAATAGGCCCAAGCCCGGTTTGTGGGTTTAGGGCATCTACGGTTTTGCCATTATAAATAATGGTGAATAATAAAGTTATACGTATGGGTTTATCATTATCTAACATGGTTTCAGAGCGGGTCTGATCCTCAGACCTAGGTGGCTATGTTGAGCCGCCTACTCTAAGCCACCCGTCAAACCTCGTATCTCCTCTAAGCCACCTATCCTCATTCTTCGCTGCTACCCTACCTCCTCTTCATCTCGATCTAAACTTCTCCTATCCCCATTCTTCTGTCACAAATCACCTATCCCCATCCTTCTCCTTCACCTCAATCCAATCTATCTCACTCCTAATTTATCTCAAACCCTAGTTTACCGTAAAAGTTTTATCAGCCACCAAACTATTTTCTTCTTTCCGATCAATCTTGATATTGTCTTACTTCTATTCCTCAATATTATATTGTCTTCAATACCTATTATCATCTCCTCACGTGAGGCACATATTTGTGTCAAACAAAGATATTGTTTTATGTTGAGTTTGTGGTGGGGACAAGTGAAGAAACACAAAAAGTGTTAATGAAGACCAAACAGTATGATCATTGGTTGTAAGCTGGTGGGGTGTTATTTGTGGTGGTATTAGATTAAAAAAAAGTTATTTAATTGTATGTTTTTTTTTTGTGTCGAATCCAGGGTATCAATTCTCGAGACGACTTTCGTTGCTGTCGAATCTAAGGTATCAATTCCTGAGACGACTTTTGTTGGTGTCGAATCTAGGGTACTTATTCCCGAGACGACTTTTGTTGGTGTCGAATCCAGGGTTCTTATTCCCGAGACGATTGTTTGGGATACTTTGAATTATCCCGTTTTATTTTGGTTATTGTTTTATTTTGCTTTTTAGTTTTTCTCCGTTCAGAAGCCGCGATTTCGCCGAACCGCGAGAGAGTATTAGAGAATAAATAGGCCCAAGCCCGGTTTGTGGGTTTAGGGCATCTAGGGTTTTGCCATTATAAATAATGGTGAATAATAAAGTTATACGTACGGGTTTATCATTATCTAACAGATTAATCATGAGCTTAAGAATCATTACGAAGTGACAACACAGTTAACGGATTAGGAGATCCTATACATGGTGCAGCTTTTATCATTAATTTCATGCGGGTTCACTTGCTCTAAAATTTTCGTTCTAGTTTGTTCGGTTGTGTTGATGTTGGTTTCGATCTAATATACACTTAAGTAGAAAAAGTTACATGCAACTATCTTTATTTTTGAATATTAGCTTCTGTATCATCCAAGCTTTCCACTTGAACCAACTAACAGGTTACATCATTTTGTAGCAACTAATAAAGCTTTTATTTATTCCAGCTAAGTCATATTTAAGTCAGTTTCACTTAGAAGTCAGGATATTAGTTTTATTAGCTAGAGACCCTTTCTTCTAAAAATATTCTTATGAATTACTTAATCTTTAAACATTAAGTTAAAATCAAACCTCAAAAATTTAGAACTTATATAAGTTTTGGCCAGATACATCAGATGTTAGTAACAGTTCATTGTAGTATGTTATATACTGGAGTGCATAATGTTAGTCCAAAGCATTTCCTTGTTTGTAGTTCGTAGTATGTTTTTTTTGGGGCCTCATTCTCTTTTAATTCTCTTGATTAGTTGAGGTGGGGTGCCATGTATTGTATCTTTTGCTCTTTTTTTTCGGAGTCTCGTAAAAATAGTTTGCCTTTCTAAAAATTAAATAAATAAAATCAAACCTCAAAAAATTAGAACTTATATAAATTTTGGCCAGCTACATTTGAAAACACTACATAAGAAAACAGTTCAAGTTTCACTTTCAATATTGAACTTGTATCTTATGCTCTGTCCAAAGCATTATACAATTCCAATAATGTATGTTGCGTATGCACTCCACTATATAACATAGTAACAGTTCCTGTCTTTATCCTATGTGGGACGTAAGATTCAATGGTTGTTGTCAAAAAATAAAAATAAAATCAAAAGGAATAAACAAGGTACCAAAATGTTGAATAATGCATTCTTAGCAATCTAATCCAAAATGTTGATCGTGTATCTCTTGAAGAAATGAAGATACTAAGCGAAACACATATAATGGATCCAAAGATCTTCTATGGATACAATTTTCTATCATTGATTTCATCTGAGTTTACTCAACTTTGTTTTCTTTGTTTGGTTGTGGTCGAGGAGAAATTCGACGTAGATGCAATAGTCTTTTGTTTCTTGATTTACATGCCTTGAAGTTTACATTTTGTTACAATTAGCAAAGCTAAATGATATCGTGTAATTATGTCACGTTTTAATGTAGAGCAGATCAATTGTTTCAACATTAGAAAGGATCAAAATGCCCAAAAAGAATTGTTTATATCTGTTACATTCAAAATAGTAGATGTTAGCTATCACTACATTGTAGTATATTAGCTACCGACATTGTTTATCGATGACAAGTATGGGATTAAAGACTGCATTTTTCATCCGGAAGTATCAAGCCAAAATAGTAATAACGATACTTGCATTTTCGCTATTGTAGTCTACATGTATATTGAATTATTGAGATAGACTATGCTTTTGGATTTGCGATATCTTTAATTAAGTACTATATCGCAACACAACAACATTGTTTCAACTATGTGATGGGTGATACCGTGATACAGAGAAATTCCATATGTAGCCTGTTATGACAAGTACGTTTCTTGGCATTGATATTTAAAGAAAATTACGACATTACTCCCGGTATCCTCTAAAGCTTTAATTTCCAGGTAACTAACCATTTTGTCATTATGGTGCAACTATCCAGCTTTTTATCAATTATTTACCCACATGTAAGAGTAATAGTTTTCTCATCGTTTTTGTTATGGAATTGATCATTAATTCATCTTAGTTTCAAATTTAGTTACTGTATTAAATATGTACCCCATAAAGAAACAGTTTATCAATCTTTGTAAATAAAATATCGGGAGTTGACATAAATTAGAAAAAGTTTTGAAGTTATATGAATTTACAAATTGTGATTTATAAGCTAGCACTAGCATATATTTTCTTTAATCTCTGCGAGAAAATAAGATACCTAATTAAATTTACTTTTTTGCTCATGAATTTGTATTATTTCTAATCCTCACCACATGTGTGCTAATTAATAACTCTTATCACTTACAACATGACGACATCGTTTCAAAGAATATAAAATCGAGTATAGTACGAGATGTCGATGAGATTCAATTTCAATAGTTGGGGCTTTGTGAGCCTGAGAAGACAAATGTATTTTGGGGGCTTGATTGTGGACAAAATGATTCAATTTGATTGAATGACATCTCATCGAGTACTCTATCACCTACAACACTGCGGAAGGGGCAGATTTAAGGGGGTTCCGAGGGGTTCACAAGAACTTCATTTATTTTTGTCGCCAGGTGTCATTTTTTTTGTTGAAATCTTGATTTTCAAATTGAACCTGGTCTCAAAAAATTTTTGTTATATGTTTTGTTTTGTTGGCTCACTGTATTATCATAAAAAAATAATGTATCCATAGTCATTTATATTCTTGGGTCAACCGTCCACCGCGACATCGTTTCAAGCTTTATGAATTTGACATCCATTAGTTGAGGATGAATTAATAACATGGTTGTGAATGTGATGGTGGTGTAAAGGAAGTTTTTGATCTTGAACATCTTCTATGATCTTTTATTAAATTTGAGCATTCCGTAAAATTAGTTAATTGAGAAAGTTTTGAAGCTAAATTCCTATTGTGACCTTAAAATAGTGTTTTCGCTATGTCAGTCTTTGGTTAAGTCATTTTTCTGGTTGACTTGTTTTAGATTCGTGAAATGTAGTGCGGCCGGCACATGTCATGTCTAATTAAGTTATGGATTTAACGTGTCATGAAGTTTAGTGTATTTTTTACAGCGTAGAGCTTTAAGGATATGAGATTGATTCAAGTACGTTATGAATTTTGATGCATCAAAGAAAGATATTTCTTTAACCGAAAAAACTTTTTAGATTTTGAGAGAATGATATGGAAGTTATAGCTCTCTTAATTATGTAAAAACATTTATACACATATAAAGAATCTAGCACAATGTGTCAAGAACTTATATAAGTTCTTCAACATCATATTTATGCATCGAGAAACATGATGTTTGAGCATCGAAAAACAATTAGCACATAGAGTATCACACTGTTTTAAAAGGTTTCTACAGAAAATATGACAATTTATTAGTTTTTGGACTATATAAAGTATCACTTCATTTTAAAAAAATGTGAGAATTTAATATTAGTTTTTGAATCACGCTTGCAAGAGATGAAGAAACATGTTTTCATCTCTTGGCAACTAGGTCCAACAACATTATACTAATCACAAGTCAATGAAGAACGTTTAAAGAACGTAAGTTATTCACTTGAAGACGAGTCGCGGATGATCATAAATTGCTATAAAGGAAAATGATAAGACCTCATCGATAATTTAAACATAAATAACATTATCTATCTCAACACATGTTTTCGAGTTATACTGTAGTATTTTAGATTCTTAGCTAGTTAGCAACCTTTTTTGTTCCTGATTTTATGTATTAAAAGGTATCACATACAAGTTATTTGCCTTACAATTTTCACGCAAAACCGAACCCAAAATAAGATTGTAAACCCAAATATCCAATGGCTCTACAGGATAAAGTGTAAATTATCGTGGTGAAATTTATTCGTGCAAACAATATTTATTTATCTACATTGCGGTGCAACTTATAAATAAATTGTTCCCCACAAAACTATCAGAAATCGTATTTTGCCTTTCTTTGTGTGTTTGACATACATCACTCAATCATTCAACTGTAAATAGTATTATGTATTATTTTATATGCATTTGCTTAACTGGTAAGTAGTGCAGATATAAGTCTGAACCAGAATTTACAGACATTCTATGTGTTAATAAATTTTAAAAAAGTTAATGAATTTGTATACATTTGGAGTGTTCAGAATGCGGTAGAAAGTAAGAAATTCATATCCAATGAATTTGCCTTACGATTTTCACGCAAAACCGAACCCGAAATAAGATTGTAAACCCAAATATCCAATGGCTCTACAGGATAAAGTGTAAATTATCGTGGTGAAATTTATTCGTGCAAACAATATTTATTTATCTACATTGCGGTGCAACTTATAAATAAATTGTTCCCCACAAAACTATCAGAAATCGTATTTTGCCTTTCTTTGTGTGTTTGACATACATCACTCAATCATTCAACTGTAAATAGTATTATGTATTATTTTATATGCATTTGCGAACTGGTAAGTAGTGCAGATATAAGTCTGAACCAGAATTTACAGACATTCTATGTGTTAATAAATTTTAAAAAAGTTAATGAATTTGTATACATTTGGAGTGTTCAGAATGCGGGCGAAAGTAAGAAATTCATATCCAATGAATTTGCCTTACGATTTTCACGCAAAACCGAACCCGAAATAAGATTATAAACCCAAATATCCAATGGCTTTATAGGATAAAGTGTAAATTATCGTGGTGAAATTTATTCGTGCAAACAGTATTTATTTATCTACATTGCGGTGCAACTTATAAATAAATTGTTCCCCACAAAACTATCAGAAATCGTATTTTGCCTTTCTTTGTGTGTTTGACATACATCACTCAATCATTCAACTGTAAATAGTATTATGTATTATTTTATATGCATTTGCGAATCGGTAAGTAGTGCGATATAAGTCTGAACCGCAATTACAGACATTCTATGTGTCATTAAATTTTAAAAAAGTTAATGAATTTGTATACATTTGGAGTGTTCAGAATTCGGGCGAAAGTAAGAAATTCATATCCAATGAATTTGCCTTACGATTTTCACGCAAAAGCGAACCCGAAATAAGATTGTAAACCCAAATATCCAATGGCTTTATAGGATAAAGTGTAAATTATCGTGGTGAAATTTATTCGTGCAAACAATATTTATTTATCTACATTGCGGTGCAACTTATAAATAAATTGTTCCCCACAAAACTATCAGAAATCGTATTTTGCCTTTCTTTGTGTGTTTGACATACATCACTCAATCATTCAACTGTAAATAGTATTATGTATCATTTTATATGCATTTGAGAACTGGTTAGTAGTGCAAATATAAGTCTGAACCAGGATTTACAGACATCCTATGTGTTAATAAATTTTAAAAAAGTTAATGAATTTATATACATTTGGAGTGTTCAGAATGCGGGCGAAAGTAAGAATTTCTTTGTGTGTTTGACATACATCACTCAATCATTCAACTGTAAATAGTATTACTTTCGTCCGCATTCTGAACACTCCAAATGTAGGATAGATGTATGGCTGTCAAAAATTTCAATTCTTTAACCAATGTGGGATAGATGTATGGCTGTCAAAAAATTTAACAAAAAAATTAACCAAGTAGCTAAATGTTGACTTATACGTTATTAATTTTCTATACCATTTATGAATTTTTATATATAAACATAGGGGGTGGGGGACCAATATATCAATTTTTTTAATGACCAAGCTTACTTCGAGTCTGTCTTCATTCTCGGTTTGGTTGATATTTCGAATTAAAATAATCTTGTATACAGGAAGTTGGTAGGGGGTAATGATCGGTTAAGATATTCATATTCCCATCGCTTAATATTGGTATCACTTATAGAAAACATATTTCTTAATTAAAAATGAAAAGCAACAACGACATAAATACAACGGATGAATTTAAAATACAATAAGACAAAGATGTGACCATGATACGCACTTTAACGTGTCTCAAGTCTTTTAAAAATGCATTTAAAATACAACGGATTGTATACAAAATCTGAATTAGACGATACAAATATAATCACTTGAAGTTTATGACTAAAAACATTTTATAATTATCTTGGATAATAAAATTTTTTTGTTTGTTAGTTTCTATCTTTACATTTTTAATTAAAATACATAAAAGTAAACATCGATTTTAAACAATACATTAACAAATTAAAGAGAAAAGTCAATTATCTACTAAGCTTTTCTACTTAGAGGCAACTACCAGCAATTCAAATTTTAAAGAGAATAAAATTTGGAGTCACCATCTAACATTCTCAAGAAGTTGGACAGAAAGGGGGTGGGATTGGGCGGAACTGGGTTTTTCAAGGTAAAATAGAAGACAAAAAGCATAAGTAAAAGAGTAAAATAGGGTTAATATACAAAGAAGTTACTAAACTTTCAAAAAAATTTGTCCTAAGTTACTAATGTTTATCTTCTGTCATCTAAGTTACTACACTTCACGGGTTTTTCACATATGTTACTAAACCTTTTTATATGTGTCACCCGAGTCACTACATGGAAGGGCAACCGGTTGTAGTATGCCACCCTCTGCCACGTAGACCTTCCATCTAGACTTTTGTCCACCTCGACTTGTCCACGTAGGATACCTACTAAAAATCCCCTTTTATACCCAACTCACCCCAACACACTTCATCCTCTTCCAACCCAAATTAGGGTTTGAAACCCACTTTTCCAATCCGGGAAGAAGATTTCTTGGTTGCCCAAATTTCATGGATCCCACAAGAAATTGTAATTATTTCAGATGGGCGGATGTGACATTACCAAATCGTTGGTATCAAGCAAGGATGTATGAGCTCCATGTCAATTTGGTGAATGCACAAGATCACATTGTTCAATTGAACAATCAAAACTCTCGAACTTCCTTCTACAATAGAGTGTTGATTGTCTTGATTTTTAGGATCTTTCTTATTAGGTTTGTTTAGGATGATTTGTTCATGATGTTTAAGGTGGTAGTAAGTTGTCTTTTGGAGATGTATGTTAGTTATACAAGTTACAATGGATGTAATGAATGGTACCCTGTAATGAAATCATATGAATGGTACCATATAATGTAATTTCTATGTTGGTAATGAAGTAATGAAATTTCTATGTTTTAATGGTTGTGTCTGTTTAATGGTATTGTGTCTGTTTACATTATACAAAAGATGTAACAAATCATAAAAGGTAAGCAGCTTAGAAGATGTAACAAAGCATATATACAAAACAGCCTAATATCATTCATTAAGTTATACCCCAATTACCATGTCAGTTTGTTATACAACATGTTGTCAATGGCAGATATACAAAATAGGGGCAGATAGACTGCAAAGGTTAAAGTTAAACCATCCTACTACATGTTAAAGTTAAACCATCCTACTACATGTTAACAAGTTATAATGGCAGATATACAAAACAGCCTAATAACTGGCTAGCCATTTTTAGTTGAACCTATCATCTATTCAAGTGAGATGACATCATCTTCAATCAATCCTGGTCCAGGAGATGGTGGCCTATTGAACAAGATCTGCTTGATCCTTTCTGATTCCCTTTTTTTCTGCACAGGTTCTTTCTGAACTGGTGACTTCTGTATTGGTTTTTTCTGCACTTGTTTTTTCTGCACTGGTGACTTCTGCACTGATGCACTCCTCCTTTCAGCCATATTCCTTTCATATTGTACATTTCTTCTAACCAGTGGTTCCAACATAGGCTCTTGTAGGACAACAGGTTCTTCTCTTTCAAAGATGGATCCTCACATCCTCTGGTGTTATTCCAAGTGGCCAAGCTGGTCTTGGTAAGCCCATAGCATTCTGCAATAAAAGTTACATTAATAAACTTAAGACCCTAAACTTAATAAACCTAAGAGCTAAAAATACAAGAGTGCAGAAACAATACTTACTCCTAACATTGGCTCTCCATCCACTGGATCCCAAGAAACACCAAATCCTATAGGTTTAATACCACCAGGATACATACAAGCCTTTGATCCATCCCCTTTTCCTCTACTTCTAAGTATTTTCCCATTGATTGTACTAAGTCTCCTACTTCCACTTCCACTACCACCCCTCATCCTGACACCACCACCCCTTTTCCTTCCAGCAGATGGTGTAGCAATCTCATCTGGTGCACACATCTCAAAACCAACTGGAGTGTAGATATCTCAACTGGTGCAGAGCAACCAGTTGGTATCTCAACTGGTTCAGATATGTGTGGTGGTGACTCAACTGGTTGAAAAGGTTCTGGTTGAGAAGGTTGTGGGGTTGACTCAACTGGTTGAGTAGGTTGTGGTGTTGAAGGTTCTGGTTCAGTAGGTTGTGGTGTCGGTTCAGACATCCCCTCCCTTGATTCTACTCCATCACCATCTCTTGCAGACCCAGTTGTGGTCTTACCACCTCTTAAACCCACTAGCAGACTTCTTAGACCCACTAGCAGACCTCTTCACACCACTGCTAGACCCTTCTTCCTTACTTGGACAACCCCTTTGATTGTGTCCAGATTTACCACAAAGCCTACAATGGTTAAGCTGGCCCTTTCTACTTATCCTACTCCTATTGCCATCATTTTCAGAGGCATCTCTTTTTCTTTTATGTGGTGGTCTTCCAGGCATCCTTCTTTTTATTGGAGGTAATGGCTTCTGAAAATTAGTGGAAGGCCATTGATCCGTTCCCCTCATCCCTTCAATGTAATCGATTATAAGCGCCACAAACCTTTGCTTACTATACCATTCAGAAACATACTCATCATGTTCCCTATGTAGGAAATAGATTGCTGCAAATCCATGTTCACATGGGAGACCAGTCAACTGCCACCCTCTGCAACTACAAGTCCTAAGTCTTTCATTAACTGTAAAGCCCTCATACCCATTCCTTACTTCAAACCTGCTCTCACCACCAGGTATCACCTTCCAGTTCCTACAATTATCAAAAGTGTGCATTAAAACATATACTACAACTGTAAAGACCTCATACTACTTGTGTTTCAAAGTGAGTTAATATAAAAGTAAAGATAGACCTGTGTTTATCCTTCAATACTTCAAACTTCTTCCTAATGTTAGGACATATCACATCATACCATTTCTAATGCTTTTCCCTCATCTTTTGCATTCTCTCCATAAGACCTTGTCTGATGTCCTCTAACATGTTGATGATAGGTTTTCTTCTAGCCTCAACTATAAGTGAGTTGAAGCACTCACTTATCCCATACTACAACTTTGAGGATGTCTATCCATTAGATGGGTGTGTGCTTCTTTGCTGACTTGCTTGATTTCATTCATCACTTGCTCACACTTTGCAGGATATGTGGCCTTAGCTGCTTTCCAAAATAGATTCCTAAACTGCACTCCAGTGAACTTCTTTCTGAAATTAGCGTATATGTGTCTGGCACATTGTTCCGTGGTTCAGCCAAAGGCATCACATCTTTTGCAGCTTCCACAATTCCCTGTAAAACAGATTGGTTATAAAACAGATTGGTTATACAAGAATTATTTAATAACTTGTCAAATTAAAAGGATTATACCTTATGTTGATCAGATATGATGGTAAGACCTTCACCAGCTGCAATGCCTAAGTCATCAATGAGACACTGCATGAACCAACTCCAATTCTCCTTGTTCTCAACACTAACCACAGCCCATGCAATTGGATAGATTTGGTTATTGGCATCTCTACCTACAGCTGATAGCAGTTCTCCCTTGCATATGGTCTTAAGAAAGCAACCATCTAAACCAATTACTCTCCTACATCCATCTAACCATCCTTATTTCAAAGCTTTAAAGCATACATAAAAGCTACTAAAGTAGTTCTTTCCATCAGGCATTGAGGCAACACCTAGCTTACAAGTTGATCCAGGATTATAATTAACAGCATAAGACCATAGCATACCATAGTGTTCCTCTAAGCATGTTTCATATTGTTGCAAAGCCTTACTCTTTCCCCTTATAGCTTGACTAAAAGTTACTTTGCACTTGTATTTCTTTAATATTAAAGCAATTAGAGCCCTAACTGTTATGGTAGGATTGACCATGATCTTTTTAGCAAAATTCCTAGCAACCCAATTACTTGTTATTAAGCTACCATACTCATATGTCCTAGAACACACATGTTCATCAACTAGGGTTTTGATTTGAAATGATTTCTCTTTCCCTGCTTGCATCCAAGATGCCCATAATCTAAATGGGCATTTATTTTCTTTGTTATCTCTTGAACATTTAGCAAAAAGTCTCTTAGGATTGTTTACCTTATAATATAGCTTATAACCATTGGCCAAAGAATAGAATGCCAATGCTCTTTTCAATTGCTCAGGATTCTCATACCTTTCACCTAACTCTGGCCTCATAAACTTCCATTTGACACTAGGATCATGGATTGGCCACTGATCACCCAACATATCCTCATCATCTACTTTTTAAGATGACTATCTTTTTCAATAAAGTCATCCTTAGGCAAACCATTGTAAATTCTAGACAAAAATCTTTCATCAAACATCTTAGAAGCTTTTCTCTTAGGTGCAGGGTCTACAGTCCTAGTCCTAACATCTAAAACCTCTTCCTCACCTTCAGACAAATTACCAACTGAAGCACTATCACTCTCTTCAGAAATACAATAATCATAGACATTATAATCAGCATCCTCTATGTCACTTTCACTATCAGAATTATTTTGTTCAGCTGTGGTGTCATTTTCAATATCAAACTCAGAATGAGATGCATAGATATGCAAGACATGATCATTATCAATACCACACTGAACACAAGCATCAAAGTCATCCTTACATTTTAAGGATTTTGTGAAAAATTAGAAGGGGGTTGAATAGTTTTACCGATTAAAACTTAGTTTTAAACTATTTAGATTGACTTATGTCAATCTATTTAAACATGTGTGTTAGATGTCGCTAGACAAGCGTATAGAAATCTAAATATGTAATGAAAAGATAAAGAGTAAGAAGCACAAAACCACAACGCGAGTATTTATAGTGGTTCGGCTACAAGGACACCTTCCTTGCCCTACTCCACTCCCCAAGTCACCTACTCGAGAGTTCGTAATCACTACACAGCACCAACTCCTTATGGCGGAGAAGCCTTCACAACGTCGCCTACTCTTTATCCGGTACAAGACTAGATACCGGGTTCTTCCACGAGGTAGAACCAAACCTATCACAACATCGCCTACCCTTTATCTGGTACTAGGCTAGATACCGAGTTCCATTACAATGGAGGAACTACTACCCAACACTACACAACACCTAACCCAAAAGGAGACCAACTTCTTATTACAACATCATCAAGGATATCAATATCCTTGGATCCAATGCTAATCTATCTTGTACATCGAAACACACCATATCGAATGTACTCCTTAGGCACCTTTCACTAATGCCCTTGGTTAGAATTTTAGGCACCCTTCACTAATGCCTTGTGACTTGACTTCTAGACACCTTTTATGCCTTTAGTCTTGACTTCTAAGCACCCTTCACTAGTGCTTTCACTACGGACGTTTGACACCTTTCACTAATGTCTTCGTCTTGACCCTTTAGACATCTTTCACTAATGTCTTCAACACTATACTTCTTATGAGAAAGAAGAGAACTATCAACAAGAGAACCTCGGTAGTCTTGATGATAACGAAGCATGGCAACTCATGGACTTGAGCTTGCTCATCTTCAAAAGATGGTGATCTCGCCTTTAAGAGGAACCTAGAGAATCACACAAAAACAAAACTACATACATAGATCACTTGGATCTGAGGTTAGAGAGTTTATAACTCAAAGAGAAAATATGTGAGAAAGGGGTGAGGTACAATGAAGAAATGGCTCACTATTTATAGAGGAAAAACATCTACTGTTCCACGGATCCCATGAATCCCTCACTTGAGGGATCCGTCTAGTGTATTACTGGGGATCCGTGGGACGCTCCCTTTTGCCCATGGGTTTTGGGTCATGGGTCATGGGTTATGGATCATGGATACCAAGTAGATTCAATGTATCTACAAGATGCAATGCATCTAGTCCATGGGTCATGGGTTAAAGCCATGGGTCATGGATAATATCCATATATGTCATAAGCATGATGTCATGCAATGGGTTATGGGTCAAGCTCTATGGGTATGGGTCATGGACTTTGGGTTGTACCCAACTACATTTAATGTATTTGGTCAATGGGTCAAATACTTAAGTTTCTACCCATTTATATTACCCATTATAATACATACTAGTTATGTATATATTTACCCAAATATATAAACACTAGTTGTTGTGCATATGTATGATAAAATCACTTATACTTGTTTTAGTGTTTTATATGAAAACTAAAGTGTGTTGGAAAACTATTGGCTCAAACCATTTACGTATTTTATTTGTTTCATTAAAATGATTTTACGTTTGTTATCGACAAAATATTAGAAGATCGTAAAATATAAATAAACTTTTTTACGGCTTATTTGTATTAACAATTTCCCCCTTTTTATTGATGACAAAACATAAAATTATTTTAAGGAAAAACTAAAATTTGTAAAAGTTTGAATTGTAGTTTTTACTTTCTTCTCCCCCTTTTTGTCGAAACAAAAAGAGCGTCAAAAAGAAACTAACACAATGTTTTATGAAAAACATGTAAAAGAAAGAAAATATAGAGAGCAAGTGACGGGAAAATTTCTCGTCTTAACTCCCCCTTTGCGAGTTCATCCCTTTGTGAGGGCGTCAAGTAAGAAAAACTACTAAGCTAATGCTTTGCAATGATGTTTGCAAATGGTTTCATCTTAGTGACGATAATGCTCCCCCTTGATGATTGCAACTTTGCAAAGGGACATCATGAATTGTATTCCTAATTTTGCAAGTGAATTTGCAATGTATTACTTTGACACAAAGCTCCCCTAGCTTAGTGTGTCAAAGTCTTCATGTGTAAATTGAAAATCTACGAAACAAATGTTAGAAAACAAGTATATAATACATAATTTCCTGCAAATAAGACTCAAGTTAGTAGAAAACTAGTCTTCTGTTGCTCGGATCCCACGGTTCCCTCCTGGAGGGATCCGTCCAAGCAAAACGTAGGGATCCGTCTGTCTGTAACTAAAATACAGCAAATGTGATGTACTAAATGATGTTGGCATCAAAATGAGATATGTATTAGACCAATAATCATATACTCATTCAATTATCATGTAATTTCATTTAATAAAACTAGAGATATGATATACATGACTCTAAAAACTAAGAAAATGAACAATACATGACTTTGAATTACTAGACTATCTAAGTCGCGCTTGATACTAGGACACCACTAGAATCCTCTAGCTCAAGTTTGTTTAGGTTTAATCTCGTCGAAACGTTCGAGGAAGTGATAAAACATAAAACGTTGATCTTCATGTACTTCATGTATCAAACTTTCAACATGTTGACAATGATAACAATCTTTGGCATGGCTCGGTAATGGTGATGGAAGAAAGAGAATTGCTTGATGTGAAGGATCAATTGAAGCGGGTTTAGGAGCCTCAAAAGAAGGAGGAGGGCAGAGGCGCATTCGAAGATGGCTCGACCAAGAATGATGGTGGTGGTAGGGAGGTGTCAACTTCCATGTGGTCGGGTGGTTGACTTTGATGATTTCTCATAATCCAAAAGGGATTATTTGATGGTGACGGAGAAAAGGAAGCCGGAGCTAGTGTTGACTCAACACCTTGATTTTGTTCCACTATTCCTCCTAATGAGGAGAATGT
Source organism: Chrysanthemum makinoi (assembly GCA_910596185.1). Lineage (NCBI taxonomy): Eukaryota > Viridiplantae > Streptophyta > Magnoliopsida > Asterales > Asteraceae > Chrysanthemum > Chrysanthemum makinoi. Next base: position 19,850,797 of record OU343220.1, read on the forward strand.
TGTTGGTGGTGGAGGATGATATTGCCTAGGAGGCAAATCCTCTAGATTGTAGAGGTGTGGTGATGAGAGTGGAGTGGTAAATAATACAGCTCTAGGCACCAATGGTGATGGTTTAGTAGAAATGGGATTGTTTGGTTGAGGAGGTATGGTGATGTTTGGCATTGGTAGTTTTGTGGGAACTATCCTTTTGAGGATTTGTTAGATAGGTGGAGGTGAGATCCTACCATTTGTGGATTTAACGGGAGATGACTCGGTTGAGGAAATTTCGTGTACAACATGAGCAATTTTCTTGGGTGGTCCTTTGGTGGATGAATTACCACTAGGAGCTTTCCTCATGATGACTGAAGGAGGTTTGTAAATGTTTCTAAGTGCTGAGAATGAGGATGAAGATGATGACTTTAGGAGTCTTAACAATGTGGTTTATAAAGAAAGAGATTTGGCAAATGCATTCAAGACTTAAGCCACTAAGATCCCTTGGAATGTGATGATTAGCATGCACAAGAGTCAAATTCAGAGTTGTACTAATCTAGGATCTTAATTAAGATAATATGGAGTGTTCAAGTTAGCAAGATGAGCTTGAAATGATTGTTATAGCTAGAGTTGACATGAATCTGTCACCCGAATCCCACGGTTCCCTCCAATGAGGGATCCGTCTAGGCTAATCTTAGGGATCCGGCTCTCAGCAGCTAGGAAAGGATAGAAATGATGTTTATAAGGTCCAAAGCCTGTACCTTTTTGAGTGTTTCAGTCCTTCTAAGTGTCTTAAATGGAAGGGTACTTAAATGTTCAAGAGCAATGAGTAATGTAGCTAATGATTGCCTTTTATGGAAGAAATTGGAACTTTTATGAGTACCAATGAATGATCAAAGATGACACTAAGGGCTTGAGAGTGTCAAATGAAGTTAAATGATCCTAGAGACCAGATAGTAACTTAAGAAAATATTTTGGAGGATATCTTAAAAGTTATAAAATGGAAAAGCTAGAATTTGACCTATTTTGAGGTAAGGATGACTAAAATCAATTTGCTACAATTGAAACATTTCCAAAGCTGGATGTATTATTATGTGAGGGATGATGTGTGAGCATAAGAGCGGAAGAGTAACGAGTTTTGGTGAAACAATAGATCTACAAGCGCCTTAAGATTGATCTAAGTGAGTTATGAGTGAGTATGAACCTTTTACTCAGCTTGATAAGGACTTAATTGGTCCTAAGACACTATGTCTAGCTAGTGTGAAGTGATATAAAGGTATGGTTTGAAGTATAAAGATTGCAACTGCATTTCTGTTTGCCCGGATCCCACGGTTCCCTAATAGGAGGGATCCGTCTAGCACAAACTTAGGGATCCGTCTTCCTGCTAAACAGCACCTTTACAAAAGGTATGCAAGGGTTGCAAAGAGCATCACATTTCAAAGATAGTGTTTTCTAAGAAGTTCTAACACTAAAATAGTAGAGATATCAAATGTTAAATGTTTTATTTCATGAAAGAAATTGTATTACATTGATAGAGCATGAATATTAAGAGTTGACCTTTTTTGAAAGGAACCTAAGTTTCTTGAGCGTTTTCGCTAGATGGATCATCAAATGGTTGATGAGTATTCGCCGATTCAGGAATGAAGAAGGTCTTCATGAGAGATGCGTTGAGAGGTTCCATCATCTTGTTCACAAGTACGTACAACGGACTTTGAAATTGAGGGTGGAAGTACATGATGTGATGATAAAGGTGTGTCAAGAACATTCCATAAGGGATTAGTTTGTTCTTGGAGCCTTGAAGATTTACAATTCGCCTTGCAAAGAAATAGGCGAGATTATATGGTTGTTGTGTTAGCAAACAATACATTATGTGAGCACAATAAGCGGGAAGGATTTCTCGATTTGCCCTAAGACTCCAAACATTTTCACGTAGGATGAGTGCGAGATATTTGTACTCATCTCGGATATCCCGTGTATAGATAATGTTTGGATCCGAGTAATAGGGTCGAGGTTTGCATAACATGCGAGTCAAGTCTTGAGGGGAAGGTATGTGTGAACAATATGGACTATTTTCTTCACGATGGTTGAAGAGAGAATCAAGAGACCAATCTTCAGTGAAGGCACGTTGTCCATGATTTGGAATTCGGAGGATGTGAGCAAATTGCCCAAGGGTTAGAACAAACTTTTGGTTTTTGATCCAAAACCAAAGAGATAGAGAGCGATCCTCGTTACGAACGAGTTCAACTTGACGAAAGAATTCCAATACAAACCTCAGACATATTTTCTCGTTAATTTTGAGAAGACATTCTAGTCCTATGGTTCGGAAGGAGGTATTGATACCTTCTTCATATTGTAGAGGAGTGTCGACAATACGTCCCTCATGGAAGTGACGGGTTTCAAAATTATTGAACCGACGGACATGATTTCCAGGTGTGTTGGGTTTAAGAGAGATGTTAGGGGTGTAGACGCAAGTGAGTGAAAAGTCGAACTCATATTCATGCAACATGACAAGACCTATAGAAGCGAAGAGTTAATAAGATGAGACGTTTAAGCAAAACAATGATTTTCCTAACATTTTTACTAGATATTTATTAACAATGATAATTAACCCATTTAATGTTTGACATTCTAGTGGAATATTTCTTTTAGGAAGAACATGGTTTTTATGTTGCATGAAAAACTGTTTTCCAGAAGAACGGTTCTCACGGTTCCCTTCTCAAAGGGATCTAGCTAGTAGAAACACAGGGATCCGTGGATCTGTAGTGACAGAAAAGGGTTTTGATAAAAACATAGGTTTTTGCATCTTATAGTTTTATACCAAGATATGTATATTAGCCAACATTTACTTCTAGCATGCATTATCGATTTCTATTGTATCTCAAGACCAAAATTACAAAAGATATAAAGTAAAAGAAATGACAAACACATTATGAAAAATAAACTAAAGCATTAGTAATATTTCATTTCAATGCTAAGGACGATACAAAGGATTGGGTATATAACACTAATGTAGATTAACAACACAAAGTACATATCTCCATAAGAAAACTTAATCATGGGGAAGACGAGAGCGATGAGTGTTAAGACGATAAGTACGAAGGCGATGTAAACCATGTTGATGAAGATCCATATTGGTTTTGGTTTGAGATGAGATGAGATGAGAAGGAAGATGATGTTTGAATGAGAGGTAATTTTTGAAAGTGGAAGATTTGAAAAATGAGGATTTGGTGGAGTGGACGTCGGAAGGGAGTTTTTATGGGGAAGGAGAAATTTTTGAGATTTGTGTTTTGTTTTATTATTAGGAAAATATGAATTGGATTAAGTAAAACAAAATACTAATTTTATAAACCTAGACTTTAGACGAAAGGGCAACACTATGCAAGAAAAAGTTTCTTAACGAAGCTACGTGTAGTATATGAGTATGTGCAAAAGATAATCATATAAATTCCTATGTAAGCATACTTATTATTTAAGCTAATTTTATCTAGAGATAGGTGGGAGATCATACCTCTAATGCACTTAGGAATGTCTTTACAAATAACACAACAAATGTTACAAGACAACTCCAGTTCCTTCATGTTTAAGATACCTTCTTAGGGAAGGTATTCTTGTTACCAAGCAATTTCTATGGCTTGATAGGTATGAGCTTTAACTAAGCAACATGACAAGGAAGGTTAGTGCAATTAAGTAAGAAAAATAAAAATAAGAAAAAAAATATTGTCATCTAATAAACATCCAAACAAGGTGTTTTAAACATGGTGTTTGTTTTTGTAAAAGACCTTCTTTGTAATTTTCAATTAAACATGGATCGTATCAAGTTTTTTAAGTACAATATACTCTAAGAAACTTGGTAACGAAGCTCTGATGCCAATTGTGGAAAACTAGAAGGGGGGTTGAATAGTTTTACCGATTAAAACTTGTTTTAAACTATTTAGATCGACTTATGTCAATCTATTTAAACATGTGTGTTGGATGTCGCTAGACAAGCATATAGAAATCTAAATATGTAATGAAAAGATAAAGAGTAAGAAGCACAAAACCACAACGCGAGTATTTATAGTGGTTCGGCTACAAGGACACCTTCCTTGCCCTACTCCACTCCCCGAGTCACCTACTCGAGAGTTTGTAATCACTACACAACACCAACTCCTTATGGCGTAGAAGCCTTCACAACGTCGCCTACTCTTTATCCGGTACAAGGCTAGATACCGGGTTCTTCCACGAGGTAGAACCAAACCTATCACAACGTTGCCTACCCTTTATCCGGTACTAGGCTAGATACCGAGTTCCATTACAATGGAGGAACTACTACCCAACACTACACAACACCTAACCCAAAAGGAGACCAACTCCTTATTACAACATCATCAAGGATATCAATATCCTTGGATCCAATACTAATCTATCTTGTACATCGAAACACACCATATCAAATGTACTCCTTAGGCACCTTTCACTAATGCCCTTGGTTAGAATTCTAGGCACCCTTCACTAATGCCTTGTGACTTGACTTCTAGAAACCTTTTATGCCTTTAGTCTTGACTTCTAAGCACCCTTCACTAGTGCTTTCACTACGGACGTTCGACACCTTTCACTAATGTCTTCGTCTTGACCCTTTAGACATCTTTCACTAATGTCTTCAACACTATACTTCTTATAAGAAAGAAGAGAACTATCAACAAGAGAACCTCAGTACTCTTGATGATAACGAAGCATGGCAACTCATGGACTTGAGCTTGCTCGTCTTCAAAAGATGGTGATCTCGCCTTTAAGAGAAACCTAGAGAATCACACCAAAACAAAACTACATACATAGATCACTTGGATCTAAGGTTAGAGATTTTATAACTCAAAGTGAAAATATGTGAGAAAGGGGTGAGGTACAATGAAGAAATGGCTCACTATTTATAGAGTAAAAACAGCTACTGTTCCACGGATCCCACGGATCCCTCACTTGAGGGATCCGTCCAGTGTATTACTGGGGATCCGTGGGACGCTCCCTTTTGCCCATGGGTTTTGGGTCATGGGTCATGGGTTATGGATCATGGATACCAAGTAGATTCAATGTATCTACAAGATGCAATGCATCTAGTCCATGGGTCATGGGTTAAAGCCATGGGTCATGGACAATATCCATATATGACATAAGCATGATGTCGTGCAATGGGTTATGGGTCAAGCTCCATGGGTATGGGTCATGGACTTTGGGTTGTACCCAACTACATTCAATGTATTTGGTCAATGGGTCAAATACTTAAGTTTCTACCCATTATAATACATACTAGTTATGTATATATTTACCGAAATATGTAAACACTAATTGTTGTACATATGTATCATAAATTCACTTATACTTGTTTTAGTGTTTTATGTTAAAACGTAAGTGTGTTAGAAAACTATTGGCTCAAGCCATTTACGTATTTTATTTGTTTCGTTAAACTGATTTTACGTTTATTATCGACAAAACATTAAAATATCATAAAATATAAATAAACGTTTTTACGACTTATTTGTATTAACAGGTTTCAATCCTAAGTGACAATCTAAACCAGGTACCAAATAAAACAAGGAGTTTACTTCACCAGTACATTCAGTTTCCAAATGTTTTATAAAACCTATCAAGTCTAATGAAAGAAGATCAACACCTGGAATTTCAGTTAGTATTTCATAGTCATAGTAAAGAGGGTCTTTTACAAAGACACCACCACGATGGTATTTTATCAAGAAAGTTTATCCTGTTGCCATCTGAAACATAATCAAACAAGAAAAATTGTTAATTTCAAAAACCCTAATTTTTAACAAAAACCCTAATTTTACAAATCAAATAAAAAACTATAATCAGAGTACAAGTTACCTTTTTGGAGAAGATGGCAACTGTAATCGAACCCAATTTTGATTACCCCAATTTAGATTCTTGGGAAAACGCTTTTGATTCTTGGATCGTGAAATTAGGTTTCAGTATGTGTGTGTGTGGGTTTGTGTGTGAAGTGGAATTAGGATTATTAATTAAAGCGTTTAATATATTAGAATAAATAATGGTCAAATTACATGTCAGATTTGAACCGGTAACAATAGTTTGCAAAACTAGTGGTATCCAATATAACCGGTTACGTGAAGTATAGTAACTTAGATGACAGAAGATAAACATTAGTGACTTAGGACAATTTTTTTTGAAAGTTTAGTAACTTTTTTGTATATTAACCCGAGTAAAATACACCAATCGTTCTTATGGTTTGGACAGATTGCGTGTCTAGTCCAAAATCGCGAAATATCACTTGGCGAGTTCTAAATTTCCAGAATATTACGCGTCTGGTCCACTAACGACGTTAGGTTTCCTCGTTATCTCTCATGTCACGTGCAAATTACACGAGGGTAGCTTTATCTTTTTAATTTTTGTCCTTTCCCTGCTACGCTCTAACTAGTTGTCATATCAATGTTCCCGCCCATTATGTCACCCCTTTTCAACACAATATCAAATAATTTTTTTCTCCAAAATCATCTCAAAACTTTTCTCAAATCACACACATACACCTTAATATTTTCCCCCAAATTATTCTTATAAATCTTTTAATGATCGTGACACAATGGGTACTCTAAAATGGAAGATACAGGGTACAGACATTCAAAGCGGTGATGAAGATCTGTTTGTGTTTCCAACGGAGGATTATAATAACTTTTGTTTGTTGGTTTTATTTTGTTCCATTTGATGTAATTTGGTTGATATTTTAAAGATTATGTTCTAATTATTGTTTGACTTTCTACAGAATATCATCATGTTGTATTTACAATAAAGATACACCATGGTATTAAGTACATGTTTTATCCAGGAAGGGTAATGGGAGTAAGAAAAGAATTGTTAATATGGTCTATATTGAAATCTTCTCGATTCACGAGTTAAATGATATGGTTAAGGATCTTGGTTGGACAGATGGAAAGATAATGTAATATAACTCTCTTAAACCTGATATGAATCTAGATATAGGGTTGCATGCTTTATTTAGTAATGATGATGTACATTTTTTAAGTTAGTTTATAGGTGACCATAAGGTCATTGAAGTTTACATAGAATATGTTGTGTCGAATGTAAGAACTTATTTCAAGTCAAATCAAACAATTGGTGTTGTTATTGATGAAATAGATGAGGGAAATGGCGTTAGTATTAGTAACCCTAATCGTATTGGTACTAGTAGTTCTAGAAGTATTGGTCCTAAGAAGCTACTCTTGGAAATGTTTAACCCTCAAGAGCCAGAAGTTGAGAGGAAATTAGTAGGTTTACTGATTTACCTACTCAAGAGCCTGGGTTAATTGAATTACCTACTCAAGAGTCTAGGTTTACTAAGTTACCTACTCAAGAGTCTTCTTTTCCACTGTTAGATGCAGAACTAGATAATATTAATGAGGTATTTGGTAGTATTAACTTAAATTTTGCTATAAATGTTAGTCAAAAACAAGAAGTTGAAGATTCTTTGAGGGTAGTGGATTATGAACTAAATGATATGGATGTGTATGTTAATGTGAGGGTACATGAGAACGAACAAGAAGTTGAAAATGTGGAGGATAATGAGAGGGTACATGAAAGTGAACAAGAATTTGATAATGTGGATGATAATGTGAGTGTACATGAAAATGAAGAAGTAGTGTCTCCTATGTTACTTGATGATCATGCTAGTATAGAGGAAACTAATGATTAAGTGAATGATAGTGTAGGTGTTGATTCTGTGGGTTTAGAGGATAATTATGATGATGTCTTTTCAAGTGATAGGGTTGGTGATGAGAGTTATGTTTACGAGGGAGATACTGAGGAAGAAAATGATGTTTTTACTGATAAGAGTTACATTGTACATGAACTTGATGTTGATGTACGTTTTTTTTTGTTGAATACATAAGAGAATGAAACATAGGATGATTTTCTAGGTTTAAATAATCATACTCCTAATTCCTTGTTTGATGAGAATCTGTTAGTTGTTATTTATAATGATGATTTTAACGGTGATATTGGAGAGGACGATGGCAGAGATAGTGTTTTATAAAGAAAACCTAGGCAACTAAGAAAGGCGAAGGACCAAGAAGAAGTTGTAGTCAAGAAGTACGGTTTTTATGTAGGACAATGCTTTGGTTCAAGTAAGCAGATAAAAGATAGAGTTTACATGCATTCCATAGAAACTAGAAAGAAACTAAATATAGTAAGGAATGACAAATCTAGATATGGGCCACATGTGTTGGGTTTATCCCTGTTTTTTACCTTAATGATAATGGGCCTTTCAAAGATGGGCCTTCTAAGAAATGTGCAAGTCAATCTAGTGGTCAAAGAACTACGTCTAGGTCAAAAGGGGTTGTTGCAGACATAGACAAAGGAAAGGGAACTGATGATGAGGAAATTAAGGAGTGTCCGTGGGAACTTTATTGCACTAAAAACATAGATAAAGAATCTTGAGTATGCAAGACTCATATAAGTGAGCATTTATGTTTATAGTCAAGGGACATTAAAGCTTGCAACGACAAGTTTCTATCAATCCATATCATTGATCAAGTAACTGTAGATCCAACTATTCCTACAAAAAGTAGTTCAAGATGCACTTCAGAAGAAAGAGGAATTAAACGTTTCTCACATTAAGGCATTAAGAGTAAAGGCAAGAGTTGTCCAGCTGATAAGGGGTTATTAAAATGGTCAATATTCTGTGTTAAGAGATTATATTCTAGAGTTGACAAACCAAAAACATGGAACCATGGTCAAATGTTAAGTAGAAATGCTTGATGATCATAATGCTCTTACTAGAGTCTTCAGAAAAATATATGTGTGTCTTGGTGCATTTTAGCAAGGATTCAAAGCTAGTTTAAGGGAACTGTTGGGGTTGGATGGAGCTTTTATAAGTGGGTCATTCTCTAGGCAAGTGTTAACAATTGTTGTTATTAATGCTAACAATGACATCTATCCTGTTGTTTATGCCATTGCGGAAGCTGAATGCAATGATTCTTGGGTTTAGTTTTTTAACATGTTGGGGGTTGACTTTGATCTATACATAAAATCTAATTTTTACTTTCATATCAGATAGACAAAAGTTACAATATAAACATTTTTTTAATAGTTTTGACTATATTAACAGTCTTTTAATTTTTCCAATTTTTTGTAGGTTAAGGGGTATCATTCAAAAGCAACTGGCTTAGCTCAGTTGGCAACCTGGGCTCCTTCTGGAGCTTTGGGGAGGTTTTACCTGTGGTTCAAGTCTCGCAAGAGACAAAAAATCCAGGTTTTTCTTCTAGTGCGAAGCCGTGAGTTATAGGGGTTTCCCTTCGCGGGTCTCTCCTAGCGGTTCGGGTCCCGGGGCCTGACCGTTTGGATGGTTTAACTCGTGGGTCGGATATCAAGTGTGGTGCTGTTCTAAAAAAAGTATCATTCAAGCATTAGTTGAAGTGTTCCCAAGTGCAGAACATAGATATTGCTTAAAGAATATCCATGAAAAACATGTAGAAACAACGGAATGGAGTTGCTTACAAGCAACTACTGTGGAAATGTGCTACAACTACAACAGTTCGTGGATTTGAAGTTGCAGTGAAAGAACTTTCGGAATTATCTCCTTCTGCACACGCGATATTAACACATATTACGTCAAAACATTGGTCTAGAGCACACTTTTCAGGTAACTTGTTATTGCTTATGTCAATTATTAATCAAGATGCATACAATTAATTCCTTAGGACAATTTATTATTTTTGTTTGTAGCAAGAGCTCATTCAGATGTTTTGCAAAATATTATGTGTGAAGTGATGAATGGTAAGATTGTCCAAGGTAGGGATAAACTACTTTAGAGTTCATTAGCGAGCTTACATGAAAAAATTTTGAATGTTGTACAAGCCATTGATAAATGTATTGGTCCTCTTACCCCTACTACAACTAGTATTATGACAAAATCAAACAAGATGCTAGTAATTATACTACTCAGTGGAAAGGAGAAAATAAGTATTAGTGTAATGTGCCATGGGGGGGGTCAATGTGTAGCTAATTTTGTTAGGAGAACATGTACTTGAAGGAGATGGAAGATTACATGAATTCCTTGTAAGCATGTAATTGTTGCAAACTAGAATATGGTTATCAATGGCCAACCTGTTGAAATACCAGAAGCACCGACTTATACGTGTTATTGGTTACAAACATGGAAACAAGTTTACAATTTTAGGATACAACCAATTAGTGGTAAGACCTTTTGGAAGAAAACTACATGTCTTACAATACTAACTCCTCCACATCATCACCCTTTAGTAGGTAGGTCTAGGAAGAAGAGAGTCAGATTAGAAATGGAGGACACACCATGCGTTAAGGATGAGAAGTTGAGTAGGAAATGGGAAAGTGTTAGATGTTCTGCTGGTGGACACGTGGGTCATAATAAGCTATCATGTAAGGGTCAAGGTGGTGAATCATCTTCTAGTTCTAAAAATTAAAGTAAAAAAGAGTAAGGTTTGGATGATGAAATTCAAAGTTCATAAGTTGAAAGTCAAAGTGTTTGCATACTATAATGTAAGAAACTATATACTCTTAATATTTTATAGCTTTTCAATTCTTGTTACAAATTTTTATGAATGTTCAGAATGCAGTTGGAAGTCAAAGTGGTGGAAATAAAAGTCATCATATTACAAGCCAAAGTGGTCAAATTTATGTGTTGGTGGTGCAACCCACATTGAAGCTGGTGCAAGACAAAGTGATGATGGGAGGATCAATCCAAAGCAAAGTGAAGGTGGTGCATCTGCAAGTAAAAGTGTCAATGTTGGTGGAAGTCAAACTAGTCCACCTAAACGGAGCAGAAGTGTAATAAGGAATGAATGACTTAGGTGTTGTTTGTTTGTTAAGAGGCTCTGAGTCTGAATCTGATTCGCACATCTGAATCTGAATGTGTGATTGAAAAATCTTAATCTGATTCCATCTTAATATGAATAAGTGGTTAAGAAATCTGAATTTGACTGATATAAAAGTGTTTGTTTTTTGTAAAATTATTTGAAGGTGCTAGACATTAAGAGGTGTTAAGACACCCCTCAACATCTAATTCAATAAGATGTTTTTACCTCTTAGAGCCTCTTAATGATCATAAAAAAAACAAACACTCTTAATCTTGATTGTCTCTTATTGCCTCTTAATGACAGGGACAAAACAAACACATTTTTTTGTCTAAACATCTGATTGCGTCTGACTGAAATTAAAATGTTATTAAGAGGTTTTTCAGAAAAACAAACGGAACCTTAGTGCTGGTAGAAGTCAAGTGTCTGGTTCACTAAAGAAGTCTAATGCTCCTGGCTAACCCAAATGGAGCAAATCTATAACCAAGAGTAAAAGAGTTGGAGCTGGTTCACCAAAACAACCTTAGGTGGGATAGTTTGGTGTTTTAAACTTATATGGGATAATTGAACATTTTTAAGACTTATTTATGTTTGTATGTGGATATTAAACTTTGGTAACTATGATAGGCTATTGCAATTTTCAAGTCATTGCAACTTTTTTCCATGAAAATATTCAATTAAAGGCTTTTATCAGCTTAAGTGTACATGTGTAGCCCATTTTATTTGTTCCAGTTACTTCCATCTGCTTTGTGTGTATGCAAAAATAAAACTTCTTATCAGTTTAGTATGCAAAAAGGTAAAAGTAAACCCACTGACCAAATGGTCAACTACAACTTTTTAACCAAAAAAAAGTCAACAAGCCAAAAAAAATTCATTAAGTTGGCTTTAAAAAAAATTGTTTATAAATTTTGTATGTCAAAAAAGATGAAACTTAACCTACTGACCAAGTGGTCAACTACTAGTTTTTACCTAAAACAAAGTCAACAAACTAAAAATTTTCCATCAACAAATAAAAAACTGACAATCAAAATTGAGGAAATAGTAGCATTAAACTAATATTTCATTACCACAAAAAATTACACCGTTCATCAACTACATCTTTGACCCAAAAAAATTCAAACCCCATCACCTAACAGCTTCCCTACTGATAACTTATACTGCTTTACTTTAAAAAAATACACGAAATTGCAAAACAAAAAGAAAAAAAACTAAAAAAATATATATAAAAACAAACTTAAGATCAAGTATTTCTTCATGTTAACAACTTCAAGTCTTGTTTCCTCTAAAGTAGCTTCCATATTATTCCTTGCCTTTAGTAGACCAGGAATGATATCAACTAATCTTCCACAAATTAGCGGATTGTTGCCAGTCGACAAACTCACAATTAGATCCCTATAAACAAAATTAAAAAGTATTAATATTCTAGTGTGTTGACAAAGTAAAGTAAAAATTAAAAATCTAATACCGGATCTGGACAAACATATAACCTACGTCCAAAATTTCGGTTTGTCCACGATGTGCGAATTACAACTTGTTTTCCACACCAACACGCCATCATTTTTTTGTGTTCTTAAATTTTGGGGAAGAAAAAAAAAGGTGAAGAGATGGAAAAAGTGAGTGGGTAAAACGTGTGGAGTACTCAAGATTTTAATCAGGATATGTAAAAATTAAGTACACGCATGAGCAAGTACAATAACATCACTAAACAAAGGAGATTGAAAAGGATAAATAAAATATGGTTTGACAAAGCTACCCTCATGTGATTTGTACCTAACATGAGAGATACCAAGGAAACCTAACATCATTAGCAAATTTGGAGCAGACGCGTAATATTTTGGAGATTTGAGACACGGCACACTACTACAAAAAAGGCCCTTTACCCAAAAAAATACAAAGCTACCCTCGTGTGATTTGCATGTGACATGAGAGATAACAAGGAAACCCAATGTCATTAGCAAATTTAGACCAGACGCGTAATATTCTGGAGATTTGAGACACACCCAGTGAATTTTCTCGATTTTGGACTAAACACGAAATCTAGTCAAACCACATGAACGAATGGTGTATTTTACTCTAAGTTAAAGGAGCAAAAAGATGAAAAAGAAAAGACTAATGGCACCAAAATGTACCATAGTCGTCACTTGTTCCTTCTATATGTATTGAACAATTTTTTTTGCAATTATGTGTATTAAACTCGATTTTGTGGGCTCTTTGATGTATTAAATGACCATTTTACCCCTGCCTGGGAGGGGCAAAATGGTCATTTAATACATCAAAAAGCTCGCAAAATCGAGTTTAATACACATAATTGCAAAAAAAATAATGTTTGATATATTTAAAATAAAATCATGACAACTATGATACATTTGGTGCTATTAGCGAAAAAAAATCGTGAGAAGGCGAATGGTTGAAACTTTGATTTCTACGTGTTTAGAGTTATTATAATAAAGTCAAAACAAAGGATAATGGTTAGTGGTTCCCGTTGAATAATTCAACTTTTGGAGTCGTAAAATTTTTACATATAGATATGACAGAATCTGAGGTAGTCGAAGTGGGCCATATCACATCAGCTGAAGTTATTGAGCTGGTGGAATTAAAACGTGAGTTGGAAGGTTTAGAGTTAAAGAAGGAAGTCGACAAATGGGAATGGAAAGGTAGGAACCAAAAATCCTTTAGTGTTAAAGGAGTGAAAGAGTTAATCCAAATTCATCACGACTATAGTAACAGGTTCGTTTTCAAGTGGTCAAAATGGATTCCGAAAAAATGCAATATATTCATGTGGCGCTTAGAGATGGATAGAATCCCCACTAGTACGGCCCTTAGAGTCAGAAATTGCTTTTTCGGATCCATGATGTGCGAGTTATGTGGCCAAGCGGGTGAGTCTGCTGATCATCTGTTTTGCAGCTATGAAGTGTCCACGGAGATTTGGTATAGAATTGGTCGATGGATCAATTCCCCCCCCCCCTTTACATGTTCTCAATTCTGGATTTGTTCGATATGCATAGGTGGGGAATTATGGACAAGAAGAAAAGGAAAATTATTAAAGGGGTCATCTTTATCACGTGTTGGTCTATTTGGAAAGCTAGGAATTCGAAGAAGTTCGATAACAAACCCATTAATGTTAATATTATTATTTTAGATATTATGGGTTTCGGTTTCTTGTGTTATAAAAACCGATGGGGGAATTCTAGTCTTAGATGGGATAAGTGGTGTAAGTTCGAAATGATGTAATTGTTTTGTGTTTCTTGTTGCCCCTTCGCTAGTTGGCGTTGGTTGGGTTGGCCGGTGTGAATAATAGTTAACTTTTAAAAAAATATATATATGACAGAATCATAGATGGATAAATTCAATGTGATTTTAGTTTTGATATTAGGTTTAACCTAATATTGGCCTGTTTACCCAAACAAACAGAAAGTTTTGTGCTCTTCGGGCACTAAAAGAAGAAAAATATACTTGGTATTTGAGAAAAATAATAGGAATTTTAAAAGGTAATACTTGTTATAATTTGCTTTTGTTGATAACGAATAATTTTTTTTGCTTTTGCGAGTAATTTTCTTTCAAATTCATCTTTTTAGAGTATTATGTGACATTTTTCTTTCAAAATCAAATGCCCATTAGGGTACTGGCAATCGTCTCGGCATGGCATTCGGTTTGATGATTGCTGATCGGCATGAGTAATGCCTTGGAATCGGCATGAGGCGGCATGGGCTGAGCAAGTGCATAATCGGCAAAGATTGCCGTATCTATATGGGCACAAAAATAGCCGTTAGGTGCATTGAAAACTCAAAAATGTACCGTTAGGTGCATTATAAAAAATCTCTTTTTTTTTTCTCCCTATTTAAACACAATAACATCTCTATTTTTTCTCAAACAATATCATTTCTATTTCACAAACAAAATGTATTCATCTTCATCTTCATCTTCTTCATCCGAGGACGAGTTAGATTTTTATCCGACTCTTCCGAGGACATATTTTCCACCGGTTCTACCATAGAAACCTATTTAGCCGCGTGCGATAGCATTGAAGACACATCTAGCTCTACCCGAAGACATGTTACCCGTTATCGTGAAAAAGTTCTAGAAACTCTAATGAATGACTATTTCGTAGAAGAAAACCCAAAGTTTCCTTCTGATGTTTTTCGTGAAAGATTTCGTATGAATAAAAGCTTGTTTCTAAAAATTGTTGGTGATATTGAAGCGAATTTCGAATGGTTTCAAGAGGGCGTAGACGCTAGGGGAAAAAAAGTTTCACGGCGTTGCAAAAATGTACATCGGCTATTCGTCAACTCGCAACGGGGGGACCTCCGGATAGATACGATGACTACTTAAACATGGCACGAAGAACATCAGGTTATTTTTATATAATTCGGTTTTTTTATTTTTATATAATTCGGTGTTTTTTTTTATATATAATTCGGTATTTATTATTTTTATATAATTCGGTATTTTTAATTATTTATAATTCTGTATACTTTGTAGGTGAATGCCTTGATCATTTTTGTGAAGCGGTAATCCAATTATATAGGCAAGAGTTCTTACGTAGGCCGACAACCCACGACGTTGCACGCTTATTCGAGGCACATGAAGAGCAACATCACATTCCTGGAATGCTTGGTAGCATTGATTGTACACATTTCGTTTGGCGAAATTGTCCTAGGCATTTGAGAGGGCAATATAAAAGAGGTGATCACCAATACCCGACTATTATGCTTGAAGCCGTTGCTTCAAATGATATGTGGTTTTGGCATTCGTTTTTTGGTCCTCCCGGTGCAAATAACGACATCAATGTTTTGAATCAATCACCGTTGTATCTTACTCATCGAAATGGAACGGCGCCCAATAGTTCATTTACTCTAAATGAACGGCTTTACAAACGTTGATATTATCTTACCGATGGAACCTATCCTACGTATTCAACGTTTGTTAAAGCATATCCTTATCCAACTGACCCGAAAGAAAAGAGATTCAAGAAGCTACAAGAGTCTACACGAAAGGATGTCGAAAGAGCTTTTGGTCGTCTTAAAGCAAAATGGATTATTCTCAGAAATCCTCTCCGGGCTATGTCCATCGAAAAGATTCGAAAAATCATTCATACGTGTGTTATATTACACAATATGATTTTAAAAGACGACGGGGTGGCAATATCACCGGTCCATATAATGGATCCGCCGGTCACGCCAGTTTATGACCTGAATGTACTACCGGAGTTACAAGATGAAAATATCCATCACCGTCTCCGTTATGATCTTACAGAGTATGTGGACGCTCACGACTTACCATACCTTGATGACTAGTGTTTTTTTTAATAAGTACTATGTAATTTTCTTTTAAGTATTAATAAAATATTATGTTTTTATTAAATTGTTTAATATACTTAAAAAAATGAGTTAGGCATGATTGCCACTAAAATATATTGTTATGTATGAGATTGGTATGGTATAAGATGAGATGGAAGGATATTATTGATGGGTAATTAAACATGAAAAATTGGTTTAGATATGGTTGTCACCACCCTTACGTTGAATCACTTTACCTTAAAACTTTATGGCATTGAAAGCGTTGTAAAATAAAAGCCCTGAGTTTTTTATTCATGGGTGTAATCATATGAACTATAATTTCTTATTCATCTTATATTTTATACGCTTTTGGACTAAATTATATCTCCAATTTGATTCATCAAGTTCATGCAGAGGTGCATCAAAATGGACTACTAAAGTTATAGACAAGTACATCTACACATATTTGCGATTCCACGACAACTCAAAATGCGTAACACCATAAATTACAATTAGGCGAGTACTCGCGCCTAGCGGCAGCGGTTCCTAGCGGCAGACAATTAACGATATCGATATTGTGATAAGTGTTTCGCATAACTTTCAAAATAAAACGTAAAAATATCAAAATGTAATTGCAAACGGTTGTAACATGTGATAATTCAACTCCAGGAAAAATTTTAACATATATCAAATGACATATAAAAATATTTAGTAGATTACATTAATTATGAGATACTAACTAACAATGCACGTTACTCGTCGCGTAAAACTTCTTGGTAGACGAAATGTAGAAGAAGAAAAAACAAATAAAGCTTTTTTCCATTGTGAAATGCGCAAAATATCAAGCACTAAAGTCTGGTATTTATAAGGCTTAATTTTTTATTTCAATAAAAGAAAAAACCAGTTACCAATCACACATTTAATGTCTTTAAACCCGACCAATATATTTTTGTTAAGTCATCAACCATTTCCACAATCTGATTTTATTGACTCGATCAAAAGCATTCAATGTGTAACCGAAGAACCAAATCATTTACATAATTATTACTATTTTTAAATGTACAACCTAGCACATGCAATTCCCACCCAGCTAATTTTTAATGGTTGTCTTATTTCAGATTTTCAATATTTTCAACTTTTTCACACATTAATCGTTTCCTTATTTCAGATTTTCAACATTTCAACTCACATAGCCGAGTACTGGCTCCTAGCGGCAGTGACGTCTAGTTTTCGACAAGTTTCAATATCGATGGTTCTAGCTGATTTGTCGAAGTTCAAGTTTGGCTTAGAAAATTATAAGATTGATTTGTTTTATATATAATGTTAGAAAGTTAGTTGATGTTTTTTTTAAAAATAAAAGTATTTAGTTATTTACTACATTTTCGTGTCAGTTACACATTTTCTAATCTTCATTTAGCTTTTGAGTTGTTTATAAATGTCGTATTGGTTATTCTCGTGTGCTAAACCTAAACTTTCACATAAAGATAAACGGTCATGGCGATGATAAAACAAATGATCATTGGTAAACCCTCTGTACTTACATATTACATCAAAATATGAAATATTTTCCTTAGAGAACTGATTAAATGAAATAATATCAATTTGATTACCATATTTTTGTGAATTCAAGGAAGACAAACCCAAAATGATGAAAGATTTAATCTTATCACTTTGAGAATAACATTAATTAGTTGGTTGTGATTTTAATAGTATGAATTTATAGTTGTAATTAGAGGTACCTTTTAATAGTGACTATTTTTTTCATTCTATCTGGCCATTTTTTGAATATTATATTGGGATTAAGTAGTAGGGTAGCAATGTATTTTTCAAAGTGTCTCATTTTGGTACGTATATTTTTTTTAAGTTGTAGAATAGCAATATACTTTTCATAAGTGTCCTGTTTTAGTACTTGTATTTTTTTTAGCTTTATTTAATTTGTAAAATAACAATGTACTTTCTATAAGTGTTTCAATTTGGTACGTCATCCACGTACCAAATTGGAAAACGTATGGAAAGTACATTGATATTCTACAACTTTTACAAAGTTAAAAGAAGTACACGTACCAAATTGGAACACACTGAAAAAGTACATTGCTATTCTACAACTTAAAAAAAAATATATGTATTAAAATAAGACACTTTAAAAAATACATTGCTATTCTACAATTTAATCCCTATTATATTTGGTCTTCCATTTTTGTTAATATTATATTTGGTCTTAGATTTTTCTTGTAATTGTTCAGAATCATACAACTACGTGCTTGGATATCTCTTTTGAAAAAGTAGTACAATAGGACTTGTCTCTTTGAAAAAGAATAGGACTTGTACCTTCTTTTTTTGAAAAAAGATACAATGAATACTTACGACTCCATTATTATAGTCTTGGTAGTCAAATCTTTTTAAAATCTCAAATAGCTTTCAAAAGTGTAATTTTTTCGAAAGCTTAAAAACTCAAAAGTTTTCAATTTAAAATTTTTAAAACTTCTAATAATCAAAACTTTCATAATAATAAGCTTTCAAAGCCTAAAAAACTTTAAAGAAAAAATAATAAAAATGAAATACTCAGCATTTAAAAAACAAAGCTTACTAAACTAAATTTAAAACTAAGAATCAGATATGCGAAAAAAGATTAAAAAATCAGATCGAATAATAAGGACCAAACAAATCAGATGTATACAAACTTTTACAAATTCAGGTTTTTATAAAGAAAAAAACTCAAAATAAATGAGATTTGTAAAAATTCCAGATTTACAAAAAAAATCTCAAGAAAGTAAATATTAAAAAACACAAAAGAGGAAAAAAAAATATATAAAACACAAATTGTCAGCTTTATAAATAAAGGTTAAAAAATAGATTTATAAAAAACTCAAATTATCAATAAAACCTCATATTGATTAAAAAATAGATGTATAAAAAATCTCAAAAAAACAGTCTATGCAAAAAAAAAAAAATATATTTTTATCACATCATATAGATCCCGTTAAAAATAAATAAATAAATAAATAAATAAATAAAAACAAAAATATTACGGCGGGGGCATGAACTATTTCCGACTAACATCAGCGGTGCCGACGGTGGAGGCAAGCGGCTGCTGTAAAAAAATATCTCCTTTGGTGATCGTGGTACTGTGGTGGTGGGGCTTACTGTGGAGAAGTGGGTTTCGGTGGTGAGGTTCTTGTGGTGGTGAGGTGTGGTTGTAGAGTGGCGGTGGTGTAGTGGTCCGGTGGTGGAGGGATTTTGTGGTGGTGAGGATGGTGGTTGATGAGTGCATTTTGTATGTGTTTTTGAGTGAGTTGTGATAAGAGAGTATTAGGTAAGCCTTTACATATGTCTTTCTCTCTCTCTCATTTGACCATTTTCAAACAATTCAACTTTTTCATTTTTCTCACTTTTCCATTTTAACTGTTTTTTCATTTTATGTAGTATAGATATGCATTTATATAAATTTATTATGTTGACCCAAACAAACGGAAACTCTTGTCGGGCACGAAATACAAGTCCACTCTTTGATAAAGTCAATTAGAAATGTATTAATGGGTCATTCATCCTTTGTCAATTGTCATATAAGAGATTCTAACTTCATGTTAAAAATTATACTTCATGCCATTGGTCATGTTATTTTCTTACAGTGAGCCAATTAAGTAGCCAACATGTTGTTTTTTTCCAGAAGCCAAAGAGAAACAGATATATACATGCACCAAACTTTAATAGAATTGACGAAACCCATGATGACTTCTTGTATAAGAGTTATAAATTGGTATAGAGAGTGAGGAGTTGTGAATAACATTATGGATCAAATTGTACATGAGCAAATGCGTAGAAGGACGGTGATAGACTCGATGATCGGACATCACGGGCTGAAGACGGCAATTAGTGTTTTCTTAACTGTTATTTTCAATGTTTTTCTAACTTAAATTTACAGTTTACTAACAAAGGAAAATAAATAATATTATAAATTACTAGTAAATACTTTCAAAAACACAAGGGTCTACTAAAAAACTCCAAAGAAATATGGCGGTTTGGAAAGCGTGGACCACACCTTTATTATCCTTTTATTTAATGCATGGTCTCACTTCTATTTCCTTTCAAGCTGACAAGAAGAAATTGAGAATCAGGTGTATAAGAGCACCCGGTGTGGCTTCATCGTCCCTCGCCGTCGTCCTAGCTGGAGCCTCGCCGTGGCTCGTCGTCATACCGACCCCCTTGTCGTGGCTCGCCGTCGTGTGGTTTGTCGTCACCACGACGAGCTTGAAATTCTGACAAAGTAAGAGGTTGTGTGTGTGTGTAGTGTGTGTGTAATGGTGGGTCCTAAATGAAGAGATTGATGTTTGTTATGAGTGAAGGGGGGTTTGTTTTAGTTAGTTGTGGAAAAGTGGGATGCTGAGGTGACACTGACGAAGAGGGGAGGCCTTGTCGTGACACCTAGTGCTCTAAATAGGGAAACAAAAGGGGACGAGGAATGTGAATGTCATTGGATTCCCCTTTTTACATTAAACAGTTGAAAGCCGTAAAATATGTTCCATGTTATAAATTTAAGGTTTTTTTAACTTGTTGCTTAGGGCACAAATTAAGTACATCAAAAGTACATTGAGACATACTAAAAAGTACACATGAATCCATATAAAAGTACAAACATGTGTACTTTTACGTGGGTCCTTGTGTATTTTCGTTATATTTTTTGTGTGCTTAAGGGCACAAGTTAGAAAAACCCAATTTGTAATCGTCTTATTATGTTGACCCAAACAAACGGAAACTCTTGTCGGGTACGAAAATAATTTTTTTTGCTTTTCAAAATTGATATGATTGGGAATATAAAGTTGATAAGCACACGAGGGAGAAAAAACTCATGATTCTGAACCTCATCTTCTTTAAGGGCCCGTTTGGTTTGAAGGAGGGTTTCACTTTGGGTGTGGGATTTATAGATGGCTGGTTTAGGATTTAGTTTGAGTAATTAATAAATGTTGTTTGGTTACACATTGGTTTTAAAGTCACTTCAATAAATGATGTTTGTTTCTCATATTTTGATACGAGAATGCTAAAAGGGAAAAGTCAAATCAAATCATACAATACTAGCATCTTATAAAGGTTATATAACTGATACAAATATAAACACCAATAACCCATTTCATAATTGAACACAAAACATACATAAACAAAAAAAAGACTCTTTCCAGATTCGAACTAACCAAATGCGAATCTAACAAGATATTTACAATACCTGGGACCAAACTTAGCATAAGAGTAATGACATAGGCTTTTAAACCTCAAAACTACCACATGCTTTGGCGCTCAAAAGTCAGCATAAACCTCCAAAAGTAACAAGGATGCCTTAGAACCCATGCTTCTAATAAACTGCAACAAAAATACACATATCCATTCTAACACTGATGGTCGTTTTACTTGATTTACGCCACAAGTTGTCATGAAATCAAATAAGCATCATGGATTTGATGTTTCTCTCCAGGCATTAAACATATGATGTGCTAAACCATCTCTAGAGTTATACCATTCATCAGTTGGATTGATATGTGATAAAAAAGCTTCTTCTACTAATTGTTCTTCATGCTCGATCTCGTCTTCTTCATCTTGTACCAACTCTTGTGGATCAACCCTCATGTATTTCCTTATTAGATTGTGTAGAAGACAACATGCTAGAATTATCCGGACTTGAGTAGTGATCGGGAAAAAGGAAGGGGAAGCTAATATCTTCCAACGCCCTTTTAGTAATCCAAAACATCTTTCAATCACATTTCTAGCCTTTGAATGTTTCATGTTAAAATATTCTGCAGCGCTCTGTGGTCGATGACCATGAAATTCGTTAAGATGATATCGTTGACCTCGAATGGGGGCTAGAAAGCCGGGAGCATTGCAATATCTAGCATCCACTAAATAATAACAATCTTCAAAATTCAAAAAGTAAAAAAATTATCTTAGTTTAAATACACGTTAAAGATACAAAGAAAAAGAAACATTTTCAGCTATACCTTCCAGGAATTTTAAGACCATCGGGCCTACTTATGGCATCCCTTAGCACTCGACCATCATGTGCGGAACCCTCCCAACCGGGCAAAACATATATAAATTGCATGTTTGGACAACAAAACCCAATACATTTGTTGTTATGTCTGCTTTTCTAGTGCGGTACCTTGGTTTTTGATCTGATGGAGGTGTGACTCTAATTGAAGTCCTGTCTAAAGCACCTAAACAACCCTTTAATTTTCATAATCATCAATAAATAGTAAGCAAGTAATTGATATTTTCATAAAATGATAACACAATTTTGAAAAATTAATTAGAAGCTACCTTGAAAGACTTCTAATGATTGTCTTCACAATCAGTAGTAATAGGTTGTTACTTTTGGAGCAACACGTCATGCAATTTCAAGATGGCTAGAAGGCAACGATTAAATTGTCGACTGATAGTTTCCCACTTCGCAAGAAAAGTAAGCTAATAGTTCTATTCTTTTTGTGATGAGCCAATACGTATAAAAAAAGAGCAACTATTTCTTCTAATGTCATGTTCTTTGTGCCTTTTAAACCAGAAATATCTCTTACCATCTCACACAATCTAACAAAGGTACTTCTATCCATTCGAAGTTGGCTAACATAAACGACGTCTGATTCTCTTGTTAGCCTATTTAGCCAAATCATTCTCTCAAGCCTTTTTTGCTCTTTACTTTTCAATAGAGGCCTAGTGATTTGTATACGTAGCAGTGATAGACGAAACCAATTCATAAATACTACATTAAAAACACTAACAAGTGAATTCAGAATCTCGACAATATGAAGTACTTTGCGTCGTCTGCTAGTGATTGGAGTACGGGCCATTTTCTCCTACACTAAATTCACAGAAAAATTAACAGTTATATTCATTTAAACATACTATATTATGTTCCTTTCAAGTTTTTCTATGCTCGTAGACCGTAGTCGCATCGTATAGTCAAATAACAGAAACATGGTATCAAACATAATAAAGAGTGCACAAAATCAATCAAATATAGATGCTATGATTAATCAAATAACGAGGCTCAAAATATGACTTATGTATGGTCTGACCATCATGGATGCTAACAAATAAAGGACTAGATATACTTTTTAATTAGAGGTATTATTGAGAATTTGTTTTAAAAGTTAAACGATACTCTACCCGTATTAGTACCATTGTATCGGAACCGGTATCGGTACCGCTACCGGTTTAAGATACGGTTTCGAGAACGGGACTTTGAATTTAGGACGGAAAAAAATCCGATACATAGAAAACGGTGTCGGCACGGTGCCAAAATGGTACCGCGCTCATCCTAGTTATCAACATCCATCAATTTCCAATCATTTGCAATTTTTCAAATTGATATAGCATATGGTATTGTGTTTTGTGAAGTAGACTAAAAAAGCACCACAAAAATGAACCAGGAGTACTTTCAAAGCCATAATCAGTTATGACCTATGATGAAATAATGAGATGTAACAATCTAAATCTCACCCTCCGACAAATAACAATAATAGATTAATAGATAGTAATTTGAAATTAAAAAAGGCTGTACAATAACAATTGATAAAAATTAAAAATCAAGCCATAGTTTTCATTCTTCTATTAATTATCACATGATTTATATAATCTAAACCAAGAGATCGAATACACAAAAATAAAGTTTTAAGTGATTACATGTTGGTGTGTTGAGAGGGTTATAGTTGTGAATTTCTGATCATGAAAAATTTATGTGAAGAAGAAGAAGAAAAAGACATAATTAATGGATCTTTGTATGAGAGAAAAGAAGTGGGGACAGAACAGAGGGATTGAGATGAAATCCTACCTCTCTTGGCGGGGTTTGTAAATCACCGATAATGAGGATATGGTTCCCAACTTTTAAGTCCAACCCCTTCAACCAAATAATTACAATCAAGCCCAATACCACACTTTAAAGTCTACACCCAAGAACCAAACGGGCCCAAAGTACCTTGATATCCAACAAAACAATCCAAATTCTCATGATTCTGAAAAGGGACATAACATAACTATAAAGGAAGAACATTTTGGTGAATAAAAAGTGTTATACATACTCTCCCTATACCCTTTTTATGTTGTCACATCATAAATTTTTGGTCAAATCATATAATCCGCGATACACACCGTACAAGCCTACGATGCACCCAATTATTGGATACCCTCCCTATGAGAGGGTGTAGATAACTTGTCATATGTAGTCCAGCAATTGAGTGGTACAAACGAGCCACTCAGAAGTCAGAACCATGAAAAAATTCTAAGGGGGGAGGGAGTGGTGATGGGGTAGGGAATCGGGTACCCTAACCCGATCGGTAACACCATCCCGAATACATCGGGTAGCGCAATTCGGGTACCAAATCGGGTTCCAAGCCCGATCGGTGAAAGTGTTACTTTTCAAAATTTTCGAACGTTGGGACTAGCCGTTGGCTGGTTTAAACATTAAATTAAAAAAAGCCGCACTAACCTCTCAAAAACACAAAACCATGGTATGTTTTTATTTTAATATTGTATGTGATTTTTAAGTTGTAGTATTTTTAAGTATTATGTAATGTTTTTTTTTTAATGAAATGGTATGTTTTTATTTTAATATTGTATGTGATTTTATGTATTAAAAAAAATCAGGTACTAGGGTACCACTCCCTCCAAATCGAGTAGTGTTAGGGTAGAATTGGGTAGTTTTGAGTTGGAGGGTTTTTATTAGATAGAGGTGATGTGGCAATTCGGATAGTATGGTACCACTCCCTCCCCAAGTGTTTCATTCCCATTGAAAGGATAGAACGACTAGAAAAGCAAGGAGCAAACAGCAAGAAACAGAAAAACATGGATAGACAACAACTAGCATTTCCACATCTAAAACAAACCCATATCTTAAAAAAAAAACTACAACCACATAAATCTAACACACATCTAACTAAAAGTAAACTACACTTCAACATTGAAATCTGTAGATCCAAAAGTATAATAAAGCACAAACCTTGAATGTTCTTTTTAATGGCTCATCAACTGTAAAAAAAAGCTCAAAATTAGTAACATCATTAATTAAGCTCATGTCATTAATAACTAAAAAAAAAGTTACATAAAAAACAAACCTTGGTCCGTTAAAGCCTTGAACTGATTAATTGCTTCATGGGAAGCAAGACCCATTTGGATTTAGTTACTTTTTTTTTTGAACATAATTTGGATTTAGTTACTAAAAACACAAAAAAGTTAAAAATTTTAGCATGAAAGATTGAAGATTTGTGTTGAAATGTCAAAGTCTTTTTTAGTTAATGATGATGGGTCATGTCTTTTAGTTTTTTCTCTCTCTTCTGTTTTAAAAGTAAGTATTAGCATGAAAGATTGAAGATGGCATTGTAGGTTTATACCCCATTAACTTAGGAGATCCACTCCATCATAGACTAATCATGGCTAATAATCATTATCATTTATTTAATTGATAACATAACTCAATCATTAAACAATTATTGCTATAATATTTAATTATTTTTAAGTTTTTTATAATCATTCATTATGAATTTAAATGAGAAGTCATGTACATATTTTTTTAGTTTTTTTTATAATGCTTCATTTTAAATGAGAAGTCATTGGAATATTTAAATAAGAAGTTATGTACATATATTTTTGGTCATGTACATATTTTTTTAGTTTTTTTATAATGCTTCATTTTAAATGAGAAGGCATTGGAATATTTAAATGAGAAGTCATGTAAATATATTTTTGGTCATGTACATATTTAAATGTTGTGATTTGGGTGATAACTATAATATTGAAATGGTAATTTGTCAAATAATATTTGAAAGATCGATGTTAAAAACCATTGTTGATTGATATTTCTTTCTCTGTCATGAAACAATAATAACATACAACATGTAATGATCATCAATATATTCAGTCTACGTGAGTTGTCGACTTAAATATATGTCTTGCCATGCGGATGCGTCCTTATTCTTGTACCTCCTCCATTGTGGGTGATTTGACGGGATTGGACAACTTTCATCTAATGTCACATTAATGTAATGATCACCCCTCACATGTGCAATCACAATGGGACCACTTGGTTGGGACCAGTTTGGACCGTACCAAAGCGGAAAAAATGTATAGCTTTGTTGCATGGATAAGAATATAACCGGCCGGTTATAAAGTGAAGCAATAACAAACCCTGTGTCTGGCATCAACATCCATTTTTCCTGCGGCGCACATCCAGTTCCCCTAAAATTCACAGAGTCCCGAACTCGTTGAAAGTCGACATTATGCCACATAGCCGTGTAATTTAACTCGTTATTATCTAGCTCTTGCAACAAATCTTGGCGAATTCTTGACCACCTATTTTCGCCAAGACCAATACCGACGGCAACTGACCGAAATCCACAATTTCCATCACCCAAATTTCCTGCATTTAAAAAAAAATTATCATAAATATATATAATAAACGAAATCTAAATTTACTCTCTATTTACATCATACAAGTTATATGATTTATTGTATCAATTATTACATGCAAGTTACTACAGATATATATTAAACGAAATCTACTACGAATATTACGCATATATATCAAACGAAATCTACTACGAATATTACGGATATATATTAAACGTAATCTACTACGAATATTACGGATATATATTTTAGCATGAAAGATTGAAGATTTGTGTTGAAATGTCAAAGTCTTTTTTAGTTAGGTGCTGTTTGATTTGTGGGTTTCGGTTATAAGTAATGGGGTGATAACCATAACTTGTTGTTTGGTTGTAATTTGAAAAGCAAACAGGATCACAAGGGCCCACAAAAATCAAACCGAGCTAGTATGGTGTCTTTTCTGAAATGTGTCAGTGGGATTCAACATTTTAATTCTTATGCACTTCTTAGCCACATGTTTTCTTAAAACTTCTTATCACTTTTATTTTTTTAAATATTTTATTCAAAAATAATTTATAACTAAATTCAATATTAATTTATAAAATAAAATATATTATATTTTCTCTTTCCAAATCCAAATCCAAATCCTAATCCTAATCCAAACCCTTACAAACCAAACGCACCCTTAATGATGATGGGTCATGTCTTTCAGTTTTTTCTCTCTCTTCTGTTTTAAAAGTAAGTATTTTGATGTCATGAACTTTCTTGGAAGTGAGCTATTCTTCACTTTCATATGTCACGTTTTAATTGATACATTTGTTCCAAACCTACTCCAAAATTTTACTTTTTCTTCTTTTTTCTTTTTTTTTTCTAAACGAGTGTGGAAACCCGCGCGATGCAGCAAGATTGCTTTTGTAGACGTGAATTTGGAACTGATGAATGACCGGAAAATTTGTTTGAATATTTATTTGGTTAGTCCTTGAAGGACCGACTTTGCAAATACAATTAAAACCTTAGGGACTATTTTCGTGCCTACAAAGGACTTACTTTGTAACGACACTTAAACCTTAGGGACTATTTTTGCCAAATTGCTATAGATAGTTATTAATTCTACAGGACTTACATTGCAACGACACTTAAACCTTAAGGACTATTTTTGCCAAATTGCTATAGATAGCAATTAATGCTAAAGGACTTACTTTGCAACGACACTTAAACCTCAGGGGCTATTTTTGCCAAGTTACTAAAGTTTGCATTTAATGCCTTACTTGTTACTGTTTTCTTCCCCACATTTAGTATATACGAGTGTGGAAGCCCGCGCGATGCAGCGGGATTGGCTTCAGAGGACTTAATTTGCAACGACGCTTAAACCTCAGGGGCTATTTTTGCCAAATTGCTATAGATAGCAGTTAATGTTAAAGGACTTACTTTGCGACGACACTTAAACCTTAAGGACTATTTTTGCCAAGTTGCGAAAGTTATTAATGCTAAAGGACTTACTTTGAAACGACACTTAAACCTCAGGGGCTGTTTTTGCCAAGTTGTGAAACTTGGCATTTAATGCGTGCCTAGTGTGAACACGCGCCCCGCTTAATAGTATATAGATATAACTAGCTTCATAACCCGCCCAATGGGCGGGTTCGCTTCATAAAATTGTTTTCCAAAATTATTTCAACATAAAATAAATAATGAAATAACGATAAATATGTTTTATCAAAATAATTGCAAAACACTTATATAATGCTCATGTATTATATGTACAAAGAACAATTATAAACCAGCCAAATGGGCTGGCAAGATTTATAGTATTACTTGACAAATTTTGAGAGTATGTATATAGATAATCAATAACGTTAAAAGTTACAACAACAGAAATACAAAGAAAGTTTACATATAATTTCTTTAAACATAACAATCAAAAATCAAAAGCGTTAAAAAAATAGATTGTCATTAGTCATTGTAGTCTTTGTCTAGTTGTTTGGTCTTCCAGCATGCGCGGCAATTTTGAAACCATGTTGCAACCTGCCTAGGCTGCAACCCTATTTCTTTTAGTAGCTGAATCTTTCGGTCCGGCTCAACCTTGTTTATCCAAGGACATGAAGTATGGACGACTACTTACCATAGCAGAAAGAGAAGTATACATGACGATATTAAGTGCAACACCCATAAAATCAATCAGGTAGATTCTCATGTCTCCTTGAAACCACAACCGTGCTACCCAAACCACCGCAACAAACAAAACCAAATGGATACACTTAAAACAACTGATGTCAAACTTAACCTGAAAGGTGAGTGATTACATGTTCGAAGTATAACTTCTATTTAAGAAATACACTATCTATAATAACCAACCTAGGTGTAGTGTAGTTCTAAACTTTCTACATAGGAAAAAAGATCAGATCCAACACACCTTGCGTTTCTAGTTCTCTTGTTTATGCCACAGTGACCGATGGTCTAGGTATCGGTATTGAAGGTGGAATAGATGGTGTGTGACTTGTAGCCTGGGAAGTTGGTCGATGGATATCAGCCATGGAGTAGTGTGGGTTTTGGCTACTCGGCATGGGACCCACTTGACGGAATTAAGGACATAAATGAGCAGGGGATCGAACCGGATATGAAGTAGGCTGTTGGTTCATGAAATGCTGTTAGTATGAGTTGAAGCAAACTGAGGGAATATGTCGGCCGTTACTCATATGCGCGCCGAAGTGGTAAGCGGAACTGAGTGATCATGTTGGCGCTGATTATACAAAAAATATACATTAGTAAGAAGTCAAAATATGAAAAACTCAAAATTTAACACTCTTACCTGAGAACTCATCATACGTGACATTTGACGGCAGCCCATTGAAGCCACTCTTAACTCCAACCTGTTATAAGCATAACAAATGGATTGAAGTGAGACTATTTTTTACCAAAATTGAAAGAAGTTGTAGGCATATAATTATACAAAAAAATTGAACATATAACTATGTGTAAAAGTATTAACCCCGATATGTAAGAAAATCACAAGATAGTCTAGAGGTGGCAAAATCTTTTCATATTGAAACATGGTATTCCCTTAATCCATTATAAATACATCTATAATAGTTAACTAACACTTCAAATTTGTATAAAAAGAGGATATTGTGTCTGATGTTACTCTTGAGTTTCTTTGAAGTTGTTTTATAGTTTGAAAAACATACAGTGTGTTAATGAATTGAGAAGAAGCATAAGTTTATACAAAGTAATGATATAACATCCTAAGTTATGTTTCATTTAAGCAAATTATATGAAACAACACACTGTAATAAAAAAAAACTCGCCCAATTAATGTCCAGCTTCCTTGGAGAAACAAAAAACTTAGTAGGATACTAATTTGGTTAATGAAGAAAAAGTGGAGACCACATTTGACTTTTTTGAGTCAAATTTGCAACTTTATTCATAGTTAAAACTGATAAAATTTCGAGACTTTTTCTTTGGAGACTTTTTCTTATTAATAGTTAAAACAAAAACGTCTGACTTTAAGCACACTAAGAAATCTAAGGCAGCCAAGCTTGTGACATGTTTTCTGAAGCCATCTAATTCATCTTTTGTAGTTAATTCCTCCTTTGTTACCTGTTACAGACAGTGTCAATTAGGACAGTGTCATATCGATAACAGGTTGAACGGGTCAAAAGTCACCTGAAATGTGTTTTAAAAGCATATAAACTCCTAAACTATCTTACTCCATATTCTAGCTCATTGTTCAAATAATATATATTTCTTAAATTAAATTTGACAGTAGATATTCGTAAGGTAAAAGTCATCATTTTTAGACCAAGAAGGGCTTTGGGTCAATCTGTTGTTAACTAAAACTTTCCGTTTCGACCCATTACTTGCCACCTGTTAAGATATGCTTATGATGCTGACTGCCATTTTGTCTTGAAGTTGGACCTATGTTTTAGGTATTGGTTGGAAAGAGGTCCTTACAAGATTAGGGAACATGTTCCTAAGTGGAGCCATTCGGTTCTGTCCACCGTAGACTTGGCCAGAAGCAACATATATTTGAGTTTCTTTCGGGTAGCCCATTGCCCAGAGCATCACTGCCACTTCCCCAGGCTCAAGGGGGCATCGTCCTTCTTTTCTTTTCTGTAGGGCTAGTGGCCATAAATGAGAGCTGTCCTGCATTGGAATAACATTAGGTTATATTAAGTTACTCTAACCAAACATATAATTCTACAGCATAAAAATACACAATAGCAGGTACTTTTAGGAAATGTATGTTCCAATAGGTACAAGGGATTTGATCTTTTTTTGTATCTGTAGAAAAATATGGTGGTCATGTGTTTGTTACAGGTGGAAACTTATAAATGTGAACCATCCTGCATTGAACCATAGACAGATAAAGATTGGAAACGCATGCAAGTATTTTGATCCAGAAACATAAAATGACATATGACCTTAAAACGCCTAGGCCACTTGAACACACTTACATAAAAGGTTTTGGATTTTCGGTTCGATTTCCAATCCTTTCTACCAGCCGATTAGCCATTTCATCAATTTCAGGAAGAAACTTGAGAGCGTGATAGTTAACCCTGCACATAAGCATGTTGATTTCTTGAGGGACATTGTCATACCTAGACAAGAACACATGCAAAAAGTTAAAGAATCAATTAAACGAACTTTCACTAAAGAAAACACAAATTTACCATAACTTACCCAAGCCGATCTACAAAAGGCTTCAATGCCATCTTCTTCTCTTTGATCCGGGGCAAGACATTGTCAATGTAGAATTGTGCGGGAGCATACTTAGGGATGTTTTTCACCGTCCGTCTAGCATCCATAGAAAACAATTTATTAGCCACGAGTAGTACAAGTGCATTAACTTTTTGATGTCCTAAAAAAATCAATCAGAAGCTGTGCGGGTTGGTAACGGGTCTAAACAAGGTCTTTTTGAAATGGACACTTTTAGTGCGGGTCAGAACAAGCCGGGTAAAACTTCTTATAGAACTACTGTATTATAATAGATGACTTCATCATCTTGAAAAAACATTAAGGTGGTATTTGAATAAGCTTATCCATGGTTATTAATAGCTTATCGTGTTATCAAAATGCACAATAAGCTAAATACAGAAGGGTGGGTAAAAGCCAATAAACTAATGTTAAAAGCTTATCAGCTTATTTGTGAGGATAAAAGCCAATAAACTTAAGCTACAAATGTGGAGCTTTTTGAGGATGCATAGGTTATCAAGCTTAAGCTTACCCAAACACCCCCTAAAGATAGGTTCCTCTGTGTTATTTGGTTCAAGTACAGTCCGTAAAGGGAGAATGAAAGAGAACCTTATACTCGTGAACAGCTCTGACTTGTCAGTAAACCATGACGGAATATATATCACGCACAATTTGCACATCATCCTTCAAGTAGTCAATGAAATGGTCCACATCAAATATGTCCTCAAATTTTCTGAAAAAAGGTTAAAATTATAAGCAAATATATGAATCAAGAACATGCTAACTAATTGGAGTGTTCAAATATAAATCTTAACAATATACTATTGGACTATTGGTGGATTGCCTCAACAAAAATAGATAGAATTAATAACAATATAGAAAAACACAAAAGTGCATGGTGCTTTTTTCAGTAACACACATCACCAATACACAACTTTGCTTCCACGATATATTATGTATATAAAACATGAGGATATTCAATGGTCAAACTTTTATTAGTTCCACACAAAGCTTAAAGTAGTCTAGTAGATTACTCACGTTTGGTCTTTCCAGATCTGGTCTTGCTTTAACACAGGCAGGATAAGAGTGTATCATCATTATTAAGATTCAATAGATCCCAAAATCGTACCTTTGGTGTATCATCATTAATTTCCGACTTGGTTAATCTTTCTCAATCAAAAATTCTACCTACAAAAATATAAAAAAATGACCAAAATAAGCAAAATTTTCTTGAATAAATGAAGATGATAGAGAAATAGAATCACAAAAAAATTCCAGCAAAAAATCAAACAATGGTTAATTCATCCATGAATAAATGAAGATATGATGAGGAAAAGATTTTGATAGTAATGTAACAATCTGGATTTGAATTAGGGTATACGTTTTGAAAATTGGGCGAGTTTGTTTAGGAAATAGCGAGTGAATTGGGGAGAGTGATTTATTAATTTGACTGGCATTGAAGCAGAAATTAATTTGACTGGCATTGTAACTTTCAGGGGAAGAATATTATGTTGGAAGTAGAAGATAAAACAACAATATTTCAATTGCCTTAGTGGTTGAGTCGTTTGGCTTTGAATGTGTAAACCCATGTTCGAATCTTGCTTCCAACAAAATTTTTTTTTATTATGTAACCGGATGTAGTGCCATGGTGGCATTTCCACCTCATCATAAGATGCGCCATGTCAATATTAAAGCATTATACATGTGGCATGTGTAGCCTCATATATATGTATAGATATATAGTAATAGGGTAGGTTTTTACTGACGCAAAAGCTATATAAGAAAGCCTTCGGTTATCATTAATTTCCATTATCACCGCAAACCACCCACAACATTTTTTTCATTAACAAACAAACATGACCGCTGAGCCCATGGTGACGGAACTTGCATGTGTTCACTCTACATAGGGGCTTAGACCTAAAAAAATCCAAAGCACCAAAAATACTCAAGAGAGTGAAGAAACCATACGTGCTTGTCTCCGTTGAAGACCATCCCGTAAAGTTAAGAACCATGACTGATGAAATAAATGGTTCAAATCCTGTTTGGGAATCTAGATTCAAGTTCAGATTTCAAACACCTGATCCTGATGTCACTGTCCATAAGGCTGTTGTCTTTGAGATTCAGCATGAATCCTCGACTGTCGACAGAAGTATGGGCAAAGTCAGAATTCCACTCGAAGATTTACTCTCTGGAAATGGCGAAGAGGTTAGCTACGCGGTTCATTTATCAAACGTGTTGGTTATGGGAGAAACTTCCATCTCTCACAAACGCAACATAATCCAACGGGGTGATTGTGGCGAAAAGGTTCCATTCATTAAGATTTCAGATAACCCTCCTCCTCCTCCTGGACCTTCATGTGGTCCCTTGGAAATCCTAAAAAGCTTAGCATGCTGTATGCTGGTCAATGGTATAGTAGCTGTGATATCTGAGTCAATGGTATAGCAGCTTTGATACTGGTATTTACTTTAAATTTTGGTTGTACTATCATTTTAGGTCTATTTAGCTACGCGTCATCGTTTCCATGTAGTACTATTTAACTCTATTTGGTTTATTTTGAGATCCGAGATTATTATTTATGTTATACACAATAAGTGTAAGACTAATCTCTCTCTAACTTCCGGTGACACATAACCTGTCTAACACCACCATTATCGTCACCTCCACATCCCGATCTATCCAGTACAAACCAGACGCTCCACGCGCCGGGAAAGGCTGCCGGAATTGTTAAAACCCTCGCCACGCTCTCTCACGCGCCGGAGTTGTAGAACTACAGTGATCTTTGCGTTTTTATTTCTTCGGCGAGTCGTGACGGTGTTCTGGGTCTCCCCACACCACTCCGAGGCTGATTCAAGCTGTTTTGAAGGAAACCGCCACTTCTGACCGGAATTGCTTTCCGCAGCAGCAGACTACTTTTTCTTTTAATCCTTTGCTATTTTTTCATTAACAAACAAGCGTGACCTCTGAGCCCATGGAACTTGTCAAACATGAAACCATACGCCCTAATTCACCCGGAGTGTTTAGAACCATCATTGATAAAGACGGTGGTTCAAATCCTGCTTGGGAATTTGCTTGTAAGTTCAAGTTTCCACCACATTTTAATGTCGATGAGGCCGTTGTTGTCATCAAAATTAAGCATGTATTAAAATATTTGACCGACGTATGGCCAAAGTCAGAATGCCACTCGCAAATTTCTTTTCTGGAGATGCAAAGGTTCACCACAGGGTTCAGAAATCAAATAAGGTGGAATTAGCCTCCCTCACGGAAACAGCCCATCTACTGCTACAGCCATTTTTCCAGCCATTGAGGTTTCAAATGACACTCCTCGACCTTCACGTTGTTACGGAATGCATACTACCTTGATGTGAATGATCGATCTTACGGTTCGGTTAGCTATATGATTACGTGTCCTTTTTTTTTGGTACGCCTAGTGATCGATGTTTCAATCTTTTACTACTATCTTAGGGCATGTAAGCCGATTGAACAATCATTTATAGTTTGCCGGTGGCGGTTGCGGCGCTATGATCGAACTAGCTTGCTTTTATTTAGTTTTGAAGTTACTATGTTTCTTATTTGAAAATGTTGAATTAATTGCAATCTTTTGTGTTTTGATCGATGTGCTCATGTGTAGTACGTTGGGTGGCCATCACACACAGACCATTTATCTTTCAAAGCTACTCGAATAACGGATACATGTATGTGTGCACATGAAGTAGTTTGAATATCAGTTTTAGAACATGATGATCATATATATCCCTTTCTTTTAGTTAGTTGTGCTAAGTAGTTACTATGCATTCATCCGATGTAGCGTTTTATAATATTAATCATGAGGTCGCGGGGATGTGAGATGGTGAGGTTGTAATTGAATTGTTTGGTTCGAGATGCTCTACCATATTGGTAGTGGAATGTGGTCAGGTGACCATGTTGGTAGGCTGGTTTGTAAAGGACGGTTCGACCGTTCGACGTAAAACAATGGTCATCTTGACGGGTTGTTTGTAGATGATGATGTTGTAATGATAAATTGCTACCTGGTAGTGGAAGAATTTGTAAGAATAAGAACAAATAAATGGATGTAATCTCTTAGAAGACGGCTGTAGTCGGAAAAAAGTGAGAAAGGGTGTTAAATAAAAATATTGGAATTTATTTCAAAGAAAAGTTTAGATCACATGAAGGAATATGGGATCATGGGAAAAGGAAACCACTTTTTAAACTTCTTATTTGAATGTTTTCTTTTCTAACGATACTTTTTAGTTCGACTAACTTTTGTGGTGGTAGACTAGTGGTCAGTGGCGTGTACACATTTTAGTTGGTTGTACTACAGTAATAAGTAGTTACTATATATGTATTCCAGTAGGTACGTACTTGTGGAGTTATAATTTGTATTCAGGCAAGTACTGGTTTATAATAAAGGTCTCGGAGATGTGAGATGGTGAGGTTGTAATTGAATTGTGTGGTTCGAGGTGCTCTACCATATTTGATAGCGGTAATGTGGTCAGATGATCATGTTGGTAGGTTGTTCGTAGATGATTGTTCGAATTCGTACTGTTATGGCCGTGCCCATAAGCATGGCCCAAGTACGTCTAGCGGTGTCTTAAATATGTTTCACAAGTGTAGCGAACGACGATCATTGCATATAGCATTTCATATGTTCGAATTGCTATTAAATCTCGTTATGCTTGCATTCAAAACCATGCGTCAACATAAAGTGTTCGAGCTATCGTATGTTTAGATCACTAGCATGGTGGCTAATTAGTTTTGAGTTTGAAAGTACTACAGTTGTTATGTTTCAACAAAACTGATTGTTTATCATGCATGTTATCAATTTCGTTGGTTACAGTAAGGTTTTATACAAAGTAGTTTTGACAGCTAACTTATTACATTTTAATAGACGACTACTAAAGATTTTAAAACTCATTTTATTCAGTTGAGCTGTCAGTTTTGGATAAGCAAAGAACTATGTTTGTCTCCATATTTATCAATTTTTGTTTATTAAATTCTATAAATTAGTAAATAGAATAAAAACTTTAGTCACGGTCCTAATCTGCATTTACGTCCTCCTCTCTTCGGCCTCTTCACTACCGTCTCCGTGATCAGCGACAGTGATGATATACCACATGATTCATCATCGCTCGAAGGAACCAATCACGAACAAAATAAAGAAAACACTTATAACATTTCGATTAGGTAAACTATATCACTAATGTTGATTTGATTGACTTCTGTCAAGGCATTTTCAATGCATTTGAGTAAATCAATACAAACATACATAGGAATATTTGATACTTTCGTATGAACTTTTCGATAACTTTGGTTTTTCTAAATGTTCCTTTAGTTGTTATGATAACGGGTTTCTTAATGGTTGTGAATCAACACAAATGTTTGATACCCTTTTTGTAGACGTTGAAATCATAAAAAAAAAAAAAGCACATAAAATTCATTTGAGTGGTGACATCGGAATTATGGCATACATTATACCATTTTCGATAAAGAAGTCGGCAATAATACTTAAGATGAAGGAGATGAGGACGTCGAAGAAGATGAAATGATCAAACATTGCTGCAATGGAAACTCAAATGGAAAAAGGGAACAATTAAATGTCATCTACACTTTCTTAATTAATTTCCTAACATACCATTATAACCTAAAATAGAGTAAATTACATGGATGGTCCCTGTGGTTTGTCCAAAGTAACAAACTTCGTCCCTCAAATTTTGAAGTTGCACTGGTAGTCCCTAAGTTGGTAAACAAATAACACACCAGGTCCAATAGTTAACGTGCCGTTAGTAAGACCAAAAAGTCAGACCACGTGGCAAAGATGGGAGGGTATTTTTGTCTTTCCATGTTCCAACGTTATTATACTATCCTATTTAATAAAAAACCACCCCCACCACATATTTCATCTTCTTCTTCCATTTAAGAACAAAAATCAACCCCACCTCAAATCAAATCCAAACGATGGTGAATTGTTTTTGTGGTAGAAGAACAAATATCGTCACATCGTGGACAAATGAAAATCCTGGCAGACGTTTTTATGGATGCCCAAATCATGTAAGTATTATCTTGTTTATTAGGGTTACACTTTGAAATCATGAATATGTTATCTTTCTTGTTTATTAGGGTATAGTGGATTGGTTTGATCCCCCGATGTGCCATCGTGTTGTAAACATCATACCAGGACTATTGAGGGCAAGAAACATGCAAGAAGCTCAATTGTTGGAAGCACAAAAAGGACGTGAAAGAATGAAGAAGTTGTTGGTTGTTTCATGGTTAACATTTTTATTGTATGATTTTTTCAAGATGTCCTGTTAGTTTAGTGTTTGTATTGCAGTGGTAGTTTTTGACATATATAGTAATGGGTTATTGTAGTGTTTGACTTATATAGTCAATTTTGTATTACAATGTCAATTGAGTATGTATGAATGGTTGTTTTTGATCTTGAATGTTAATACTCTTTAGTCAATTTTGTATTACAATCTCGATTGAGTATGTATGTATTGTGGTTGTTTTTGAATGTCAAAACTGAGAGTTACTTGACCCATAACAAAACATAAGTCTCAATTGCAGAATCTGGTCAAATTAAACTAGTGTCAAAAGTAACCATAAACATAAACCTAAACTGACCCATAACAAGTAAAAATTGACCCATTCCACAAACAATATCAAATTAACCATAAGACTAAACCATTCCATAAACAATATCTGGCCAAATGATCACACATGAACCAAATCAGTCACATAACATAGTATTGGTACACAAAAGGAAAATTCAGATGTAGTTCCAAAAGATCACACAGGATCAACATAGTGTTATTACTAATAAAAGTTAACTAAATAACATCATTTGGCTACACTTGGGCCTGCATTTTTCTTCTTACCCCTACCAGCACCAGTTTTCTTTGGAGCTGGTTGACTTGCAGCTTCACTTGGAGGAGTTGTAGAAGTTGCAGTTTTCTTTGGAGCAACTTCACTTGTAGGAGTTGAAGAAGTAGATTGACTTGCAGTTTTCCTTCTGGTCTTGCTCTTTCCACCAGTGTGCTCTGGATTTCTTGGCCCCTTGCATGTTCTCTTGTTATGTCCTTTTGAGTTGCACAAAACACAAGTTACAGTTTTTAGCTTTCTTGTGAGCTTACCATCCTTGACTATATCAACCATCTCAGTTGCAGACCTCTTCCTATTCTTGTTTGGTCTTCCAGGTTGAGGATGATGCTTTGGTGGAATGATTGTAGTTGATGTAAAGCTACATTTAGGCCACATACTTGGACCATTTGTGGGCCGAATCTTGTGTCCGTAAACTTCTTTCCATGAATCCAATATGTAACAGGGATGCACCCAATCTTCTGGTAAACCAGGGTTCATGTTGTTTGATGCCATATTCCAATTGACTGCTACAGCATGCTTGCAGGGTATACCAGTTATTTCCCAATACCTACAAGTGCAACTCCTTGGTGACATATTAACCACATACTGATCATGCCAACTACCAGTAACTTGGTACATTTCATCTCCATTCCAAGACATAATATAATCTGCAGCTTCTTCTTTAATCACTTCTAGCAACCTAGTAGCAGTAGGAGTTAAGGGCCCATCACACTTAGCTATAAGCTTATTGATAGTGACTATCCTTCTCATCAGATACTCTCTAATATACTCTAAAGCACTTATAATTGGCATGTCTCTACCCTCAACAAGTTTGCCATTAAAAACCTCACACATATTATTCAATAACACATATGACTTTGCCCTACCTGTAATAAAGTGAAAAACATATCTGTTCATATACTATTGCTATCATTTTAAAGAATGCACCTAACTAGGTTTGAGTATAAGTTTACCTGAAAAGTGGGATCTAGACCAATGATGAGGAGGTATCTTACATAACCAGTCATATGCATCCTTGTTGAACTTCTTCAAATCATCCATTGCTTTAGTGAAGTTTTGGATAGTGGTAGAACTAGCAAACTTCCATAGCATATCTTTCAACACTTTACCATTCCACTTTTGCTTCATGTTTTCATGTATGTGCTTAAGACAGAATCTATGCTCAGCTGCTGGAAACAACTTGGATATACCTGGTATTATGCCATGTTACAATGCAAGTATATAAGTATACATATTAGACTAAGACATACATTATACATAATGAAAGTGAAATTACCTTCTGCCTATCACTAATGAAAGTGAAATTACCTTCTGCCTATCACTAATGAAAGTGAAATTTGAATTGCTTTCTAGGTCAAGATCTTCACCCAACTGCTCCAAAAACCATGTCCAAGATTCTGTGTTCTCAGCTTCAGCAATACAATAAGCCACATGGTATATGCCATTGTTAGGATCCAAGGAAACAGTTGTCAATAACTGACCTGGGAATGGTCCTTTCATAAAGGCTCCATCTAATCCCAATAGATCACTCTTCCCTGCTTTAAACCCCTGTGTTAAAGCTCCAATGCAAATATAAATCCTTTGAAACACCCTATTAGTATCTTCTGGATCATCAGGATGTTCACATTTTATTTTGACATTTGTGTTGGGGTTATTTGCCTTTAATCTAAAACATAATCCCTCAAAGAAGCATATTGTTTAGTGTGGTCACCTCTGATTTGACTCACAGCTTTTGACTTAGCCCTAAAGGCCTTCATCCTGGAAATCTCCAACTTATACTTTTTCTGACTTTGATCTTGAACTGCTCTAATTGGAATTCCTGGGTTTGTTGTAATCTGCTTGACTATTTCTTTGGCTAAGAAATCAGCTATGCAAGCTTTCACTTTCCTTGTTTGTAGACACTTGTGCTGAGGTTTGTATGTTCTAACTGACCAAGTACTATCTTGACCCTTTGATATTTGCAGAACCCAAGGACATTTATTGGCTACCTCTTAACTACCCTTGTTTGGTTGACCCCCATTAATGATTCTTGCCTTGGTAAACTCTAGTGCCTTTTTCTTGACTGGTGAAGCATTAATAATGCTGGTCCTTGTCCATTTAACAGGTTGACTAGGCCCATCTGCTTTATTCCCAACTTGTTCACTTGGCCCATCTTGTGTAGGCCCAACTTGTTCACTTGGACCAAGTGTTGGAAGGGTGCCTGAACATTCAGCCCTTATCCTTTGCTTATCATCCTTTTTCAAAAACAGTTGCCTCCTTGTTTCTATGGAGTGCAGTTTAATCAAATCTTTTGCTTCTTTAGCTGTTCCAAATGATTTACCAACATAGAAGTAACTTGTCACCTTGGCACCATCAGCTTCCTTTTCTTGTTGTTTTCTTAACCCCTTCAACTGTCTCTTCCTAAGCTTCTCCAATTCATCATCACCTTCTGATCCACTATCAAACTCATCATTGTCCAAAGCCTCAATATCTACATCCACATGAGCATCACAGACCATATTCCTCCTCAAACTCCCACTACCCATGAACTCTACACTAGGATCTACATTGGCATGAAAATCCTTCATATCAACTTCCACTTCATCTATATCATTTACATCATCAACTATGTAATCACTATCTTCCTCATCTTCACTCCCACTCTGCTCATCCTTATCACTATTTTCAGTCCCACTGCCTTCACTAGCTTCACTACCTTGACTACCTTCACCACTTTCATCAACACCTATAGCTTTTTTACCCTTATCAACACTAGCTTCAGTCTAACTAACTTTTCCTAGTGTTTGCTCAACCTCAGTAAGCTTATCAACTACCTCATCATCATCTAAACCTAAGAAAGGATCAAAGGAATCATTGTCCATAGTAGAGTAAAAGTCAGTTGCAAACTCAGTTGGCACATTATTTTTACCCAATTCATTAGCCACACTACTTTCACCATCAACATGTACACTACTTTGACCCACATCCTTTTCATTCCATCCTAACATCAATTGCTTACCAACTTTATTTCTAGGAACTGGTGCATCATCATCAAGTTCAACAATGGTACAACTTCTTACTGATGAAGGCTTGTTATAAGTGTCCAACATAGTTTGTCCATGCTCAATATACACATTGATCAACCTATGACCTAACAAGACATACCTAATCAGACCTATGACCTAACAAGACATACCTAATCAGACCTTGAACAATGGTACAACTTCTTACTGATGAAGGCTTGTTATAAGAGTCCACATATTTTATTTGAAAAGTGTATTTTTTGTGGGTCCGGACGTCCTTTTTCG
Organism: Chrysanthemum makinoi; assembly: GCA_910596185.1. Classification (NCBI taxonomy): domain Eukaryota; kingdom Viridiplantae; phylum Streptophyta; class Magnoliopsida; order Asterales; family Asteraceae; genus Chrysanthemum; species Chrysanthemum makinoi. The sequence continues at coordinate 19,892,077 of OU343220.1, forward strand.
TGGGTCCTGCCGTCCTTTTTGTGTGCTTAAGATGTGCCCCCGGGGCACATGTTAGAAAAACCCTTAGAAATATTCTACACAAACTGTAAAGATCTTATAAAAGAAAAAAGAAGATATATGTTTAGCTCTTCAGCACAATGTTTTAAAAACCGGGTTTTTAATCGACCCGGTCGAGTCACCGGGTCAACCCGGTTTTTCATTTTTTATTATTTTATTTTTTCCGACCGGGTCAACCGGTTTGATCACCGGGTCAACCGGTTCGACCGCCGGGTCTAACCGGGTCAACCCGGTTTTCATAAAAAAATTTTGAAAAAAACCAAACCCGGCCGTGTTTCATGACCCGGGTCACTCAAAACCCGGCGGGTATAACCGGTTGACCCGGTTTTAAAAACCCGGGTTTTTTTGACCCGTTTTAGTGACTGAGTACCGGTCCGACCGGTTGAACCAGCCGAGTCGACCCGAGTTTGAAAACATTGCTTCGGCATGATCTTTCATGTCGAGGATAACATTTTCTCAATATCACTCATGACCAAGCTAAGATGTGTAACACAAATCCCAACAAAGACAAAGAAAACTTCCTTCCATTGACCAATGTGGGATCATTGATTAATGCATTGAGCTCAAGTCATAATATCCTAAAAGCAAAAACAAGTTTTAATCACAAGATAAACTTGGTTGAAGATAATGGTACTTATTATTTTACCTTCGAGATAATACTTTAAGTACTCTATTAACACAACAAGTAAACAATATTGAATCGACTACATACACGACCCTTAATATAGAAGTTAAACAACTCCCAATTGTGGTTACTTCACTTTATGACAAGGACTATCCATAGCTACCGCACATGATTAAAGGTAGTTACAAACGATTACTAAGTCTGATTACAATGTCATATTAAGTCCGGATTTGCGTTCATTTAACCGGGTGTCCAAAATGATCTATGTGGGACAAACGGTTGAGATAGTTTTCTCAAAAGATAATAAGTATTTATTTCACTAAATTAATTCAAAATAAGACTATACAAGGACATATTCTCCTGTGAGTTATAAATTTGAGATTGTCTCTTTACAAATTCTTTGCAACTAACAAAGCTTTTAGTATTCCAATTATATCATGAGGTTGCATGAATTTTTGTTTGTAAACGTCTCTATATTTAAACATTAAAAATAAACTTTTTGCCACAATTTGTTATATGCGGTTTATATGGAGGGGAATACATTAGCTACAATTTATTGTAGCTAATTGGCTACAATTTTGTGCAAAAAACTGTGGGTCTTTGTTTATTTTTGTTCGTCCATGATTCATTTTTGTGGATCCCTGATTTATTAGTTGTGTATTTTTGTGAAGGATTGTAGCTAATTGGCTACAAAAATTGTAGCCAAGTTATCCCCTTATATGGAGCTAAGTTGTAATTCATTTACACTTCAATTTGTTAGCTAGTTGCGATTCCTATTGATGTGGCAAAAAACATCGAATCCAGTATACTGCCTCACATTTATTCTCCTGTGATTATGTTTCATTCGTGGGGCTTAGTCGGTGGGTCTGCCTCACATTTATTCCTTCATAACCAAACCCAAATGTATCATTAACAAGTCATGTGCCTCACATTATTTCCCTTAATTAAAACCAAACCCAAAAGTATCATAAACAAGTTATCTCGCATAGCTCGATTTGGTTTAATTTCTAAATATTTTTAGGAGATATCGCATTTTGCATTATCGTTCTAAAATAGATAAGTAAATCCAACTTTCGTAATCAAAACTATGGACTCTTAACATTTTTAAAAAATCTTCTCAACATTTGTTAAAAACACATTATGTTAAAATTAAACTCAAAAAATTGAGAACATGTTATTAATTTTGGGTACACCACAATTTTGGCTCAACTTTTATCATATATATTGAACCATAACAATTATTGTGTACCCAAAGACTAAACCAATTCTCAACACATGTGTTTAATATACACTTCAGTATATAAACTAGGAGCTCTTTATGTCTTTAACCTATGTGGGATCAGGGATGTATGGTTTTTGTCAAAAAGAATAAGCAAGTTACCTAAATGTTGACAAATACACTTTTAGTATTCTAATTCATACCAGTTTTGTGTTTATAATATACATCGTTTATCTATTACTGGCTTCGTTGATCCTCAAATGGAGTACAATTTATATCATTGGTTTCACGAGGGTTCACTATAATTTCTTCGTTCCTCTATATTTGGTTAAGGTCGTATCGATACGACAAGTCTTTTGATTCTTGAATTACATGCCATGAAGTTCAGTTTCGTTGGTACCATAAAGCATTTTTCATCTAAACTTGATTCGAGTAACTCGCTCAGTTCTTTTTAGTGGATTGTATCTTATTGTTTATGAAAAACGTTTTTTTAGTCTGTGTGTATCGTGAGTTAAGCACTTCTATTTTTTAGTTTATGGTTTTAGTTATGTCAAGACTAAAATCATAGATACGACTATTATTTCCGGTATCATCCAAGCTTTTATTATGTACGTAGCTTTTGGCAATTTCACCTAAAAACTAAGATACGTTACTGCTTGATAAGAATGGGTGCAACATCCTTGTGTAAAAGTTTATAGTTGCGAGATTTAACAAGTCAAGAAAATGATAAATTGGCGACTAGCTCAGCAGTTTTTGCTTCCAATACTTCTATGCATAAAGAGAGTAGGAGTAGCCTCAATAAAATTAAGAAAAGCCAACAAGAAAGGACACTCCAAATTTCGTTCTTGCAAATCATGCACTAGTTTTGCCGTTGGTTACGAAAGTATTTTAAAGCACACAAAACTCAATCGCGACCCGTTTTGCCGGAGTATTCCGCTGTGGCTAGCATTGTTAGGAATGCTTACAACACTGCGACATCATTTCAAGCGATTTATGAATCTAACATGCACTAGTTTCAAGATGAGTTTATATTATTTAGCATTCTGGAAAATTCGCTCATTGAGAATGGTTTTGTGGCTAAATTCTTATCGTGGCTAGTTATAATAGTATTGTCGGTCGTGAGACTTTTGTCAAGTCTTTTTTGGGGTGGCTTCTTCTAGTATAAAGATATCTACAAGAGTAAATCTTAGGAGATGATTGTGCAGGATATACTGATATAGAACTATATATCAAAAAATAGCCCAATATGTCAAAAACTTATACAAAATTTCAACATGATACTCGAGCATATAAAAACAATTAGTATAGAAATATTAAAGAATTCATATTAGTTATTGAACCAAGGTGAAGAAGAGAGACAAGAATTATGTCCTACCTACTTCACAATACTAGATGAAAACATTTTATGGACGATAACATATATAAAGCATCAAAAGTTTATTTCCTTGACCTATGTGGGATTACAAAACCTTACAGCCACTTGTAAAAACAAACTTGGAGGAACTCATGTCATAATACCCTAGAGGCGAACACGAGTACTCAAAAATGATCTACCCGTCATGAAAACTTGGTTAAAATAGCAGTTAACAAAAAGCATGCATCATAATTTCTAATATTTCAGATGAATGTAATGGTAATGTTAGCATGTAAAAGTGGCGACTATTCTTAAATAGTTTAGTAGTTACGATGTAATAAGCATTTAGTTTATAATGGGTTAATCTTAGGGAGGGTGAGTTCTTCATTTTTATACAATTTCATCTTTCACATTTTTCTCCTACATCTCAGTTGATGGGCTTTGTGGGTTGTTTGATGATAGGTCTTAATGTACTATTTGGGCTTAATTCTCAGCCGAATGAAAGGGATAACGAGCTATAAACAAAGTTATATCATTTAGAGTAAAATGCAGAATGCCCCGGCGATTCACGTTTCTCGGGCCTTTTCGTTGGAGTTTCCTCTACCAATTGAAATGACAACCCTCGCTTCATCCTTTAAATTTACAGGGAAATCCGCATTTGAACAAACCACAAGGACCATTTATTTTACCGAAAATAATTTTTTTTGAAAATAACCGAAAATAATTTTATCGGTTTTCATCCGTTTATGTCCGTTTTTCGTACACTTTTTTAGATTATTGTCCGTTTTATCCGTTCTGAAGTTTTGTCTATTTTATTCTCTGCTGTCTGTTCCATTTTTTGTCCCATTTTGTCTATTTTTCTTATTTTTGTTTGTTTTGTAATATTTCATCCGTTTGAAAAAAAAATTCAAAAAATTGAAAAATTTTTAAAAATTTCCAAAAATTAGAATTTTTTAGCAAATTTGGAAAAAGAAATTCCAAATTTGCGAAAAAATTCTAATTATTTTTTGGAATTTTTTTTTTCAAATTTTTTCAAAAGAAATTTCAAAATGATAAAATATTACAAAAACAAACAAAAACGTAAGAAAAATAGACAAAATATAAAAAACACGGACAAAAATGGAAAAAAACCTGACAAAAACGGATAAAAACGGGCGAAAACGAATAAAAATAGACAAAACGTAAGAAAAATTGATAAAAACGGACAATAATCTAAAAAAGGTATGAAAAATGGACAAAAAATGATGAAAACCGATAAAATTATTTTCGGTAAAAATAAATGGTCCTTGTGGTTTGTTCAAATTGCATTTCGTCCTGTAAATTTAAAGAGATGAAGACGAGGGTATTTTAGTCATTTCAATTTGGTCAGGGACGAAAATGAACTCCAAACAGAAACCCTGTGGAGGCAGGCCTGACTTTCGAAATGTAGGGACGAATCTCAATCAGCGAACCACAGGGACGATTTCTGCATTTTACTCTATCATTTATTATTGATTTCTTGTGTATTTACTTTGATTTTTTGTCGTTGGATGCTGAAGGGAAAAATTGATGTTTATACAATGGATTAAGATTCTTTCAAATTTGTTTGTAAGAAAATATTACCGACCATATTTATATAAACAAAAAATATCACCGATCATATTTATACAATCTTGAAGGAATCTCAATTTATATTTTTTCAAGTTTAACATAGTTGATAGGTCATGGATTGTGACATTGTTATTTTTGTGATAACAAAGCTTTCTAATATCTTCTTTACATCATATATTTCTCAATATCAGATTCAGAATATTATTGTTACAATCAAGTTTATCTTAGCACATAGTATTATTTTTGTCCTTGTGCTATAACTTTTAATCATTGATTGCCCACAAAGAACTACTAGATATCGTGTATTTCGCATTTAAATTCTTAGACAGATAACTAAATCGTCTTACTTTGCGAAGTAATTATTATCCAACTACACAAAAGCATGAATCCAGAATCACTAAAATTAAAAATATTGGGCACCCATTAAGAATATTAAGTTAACAAAATTAAAAAAAGTTGGGAAATCGTATAAGTTTGGGACATCGGTTTAGCATCGCAGTCCAATTCAATTTTTATCATTAAACTCCGACGACAATCCAACATCCTAAACATAATACTAATCCAAACACGTATAATACATATACACTCCGGTATATAAACAAAGAGCAATTCATTTCTTTAAATAATGTGGGATGTAAATATTTGTGTGTACTTACTAACTGTTTATCTTTTGAAGTGTCGAAGCTACTTGGATGGATAATGTCAAGCTTGTTTTGTAGCATGTATCACTAGTTTAACAGCTGGATGAAAATGTATCGTAAAACCTTTTGACTAACTAGTAAAAAAGGTAAACAAGGGTGTATTTAATCCATTTGCTTGTTTACTAACGGTGAATTATTTTGAATTTTTTGTAATGACTTTCTATCTTTAGCTTTTTTGTTGACATTATCGTGTAACCTTTTTATCATTTATTCACCCACTTCATCTAGGAAATATCATTTTCCCGTTGCTTTCGTAATGAAATTGATCATTAATTCATTAGTTTCAAATTTAGTTAGTGCACTGAATATGTAACTCAGAAGAAATAGATTATCAATCTTTGTAAATAAAATATTTGAGTTCACATAAATTATAAATTTTTTTTGTCATCTTTCTTGGTGTCAATTGAGCTCTAGCCATTTTGCTGGAGCTTGGCATTTTTAGTTTCTTTTGGCCTTATGTCATAGTGGTGTTTTGTTTTGTAGTTTTTGCGTCCGAACTCCCTTTCTCATGGTGCAGCTCAAGTCTTAGGATAGTTTCTTTTGGTTTGTTTTTTTGTTACTTCTGTATGTATTCTTCCTGTTCTTTTTGTTTTGTTGTTTTAATAAAATTGATGCCTTCTCTAAAAAAAGGCTACCGGCAAGTATGTTTAATTGAAAAAAGGTGTTCTATTTATTAGCATGAATTACATTGGTACCTCAAGATGGATCATCTTCTATGTCCTTTAGCTAAAATAAACTAGAACTGATAATGATATATACTATATTACTGTCTATATGTGCTCATTATAAATCATGGTAATTTTTTATTTATTTATGTATTATTATTATTAATAATAATTTATTTATTTATTTTTTCTTTTTGCGTTTGGCGAATTTATTACAGCAGCTAAGCGAAACAAATAGTTTTCGAAAATGTGAAGCAACTATACTGAGCTCTAATAAGCTCTAACTTTTTTTTCCAAGCTATTATTTCTTGTTTTATGGATTACTATTTTTTTTTTTTAATTTGTTATGGGTTAATTACCAACATCTTCTGACAAAATTTATATTTATGATGATTTGCTTAGAGCACAAGGTGTGGTGAAGAGAGGTTACCACTTCATCACCGTCACCTCAGCGTCACATCAGCATAAAAACCTCCACAACCAACCACAACAAACCTCCCCTCCCTAATAACAAACCTCAACCTCTTTATTTGCGGCCCACCACTACCACTTTATTTTTTTTATTCAAATTTTCAAATAAACTAAATTCATTTCATTAAAAATAAAAATACAATACAACATAATAAAAAACATACGAAACGTAAAATAAAGATACAGTAAAAAAAAACATACGCAACTAAAGAAATACATCAAATTATAACGAAACTAATTATTTGGTAAAAAAAACATACGCAACTTAAAAAAAACACAGTGTTGGAAAACAAGGCCTACAAGGCCGATTAATCACCGACAATGCTAATCACAACCTTGCGCATTTGTGTAATCAAACAAATCGGTCAACAATGGTCAATTGCGGTCAATGACTGTTAAAGATGGTCAAACTTGCTGGAAACTTGCAAATCTTGTCGAAAATCCCCAAAACTTGTCTTGAACAAGTTTTAATCAATTATAGTTGATGTTTTTATCTGTTACAAGATGATTTCAAGGAAAGTCTAGTCAAGAATACCTAAATCTCGCTAGAAATACCCAAAACATGCCGAAAATGCCAACCCGATTAATCACCGACATCCGCCTTGACCGACATAAGCTAAGGGGGTCGATAGCGCACTACCGATTCACGCATTTTTGCAACCTTGAAAAACATACTAACTTAATAAATACATCAAGTTACTAATGTCATCCTCATCCGTTTTCTTAAAACTCCTTAACATGTAGATGGATTATGGACATAGTAAAAAAAATCTAGGCAATCGCGTGCACAATGTTCACCTATTTGTAAATACTGTGTAGGGCACATGTGCATTTCATAATCACACTAAAACTCATTACACCCCTACAATCTGGTCGGACTCTAAAGAAATCAAAATGCTTGGGAAGAGGATGATGAGTTTCAATATATGTTTCAATACCTTGTACTATTTGTAAAAATAGTCTACGGCTCATATGCAGTTTAATTTAAAATTATCATCTCGTATATTTGGATTGTCACCAAAATAGTCGCAAGTAGACGTGCTTCAAGCAACTTCACGCTCACGGGGACGATCGACGCCGCTTGAAGGACCGCTTCTTGTTCTTGCAACGATTGCTCGCCTCAAACTTTGAATAAACATTTCTAGGTCCGCTTAGCTCTTCAATGTCACTTTCACCGAAAAGATGATTCACTCATGTTTATATAATGAGATTTTATAGCTGTGTGTAAAAGTGTGTTTATTTTGATTGAAATGGTTTAGTATTTTGATTGAAGATGGAGGAGATCAAGATGATAAAAATTGTGATTATGATATGTTTATATAGGGGTGGTAAGTTAAAAAAAATTGTTTAACAACGGATATAAGTTTTGAAATTCAATTTATATCCGTTGTGTGTCAGAAAGTTGCCTTCGTCATCACCGTGAAGAAGCTGGTCACGGCGAGCCACGAAATGGGGTGGCGGTATGGCGGCGAGCCACCGCGAGGATCCACCTCAGCTCACGGCAAGCCACGACACGCCCACATCAGGTGCTCTTAGGAATCATCCAAACTTTGCATCACATTGTGAACAGCAGCCTAAAATACTTTCTAAACAGGGTGGTGGAGCCTCGTAAAGAAATTTGCACATCAAGTATCAAACTTAAATCATCTTAAAAGTTTTTCAAAAGAAAAAAAGAATTAATATCCATTTTTGAGCATCGCTGTAAACGATTTATACTTTTAAACCATCTTAAAAGTTTTTCAAAAGAATTTTGAATTTATATCGACTTTTGAACATCACTCATACCATATTAAACACAAAAACATTCAAACCATATAAAAGTTATTCAAAAGAAATAAATAATTTATATCGATTTTTGAGCATGGCTACAAAAGATTAAAAGATGAATATAATGTTGAGAAACATATTACAAAACACTAATATAATCACCGATGTGGGCATGTGGGATTATTAATCTAAGCAATGTGCTGACTTTGTAGAGGCCCATGAATAAAATCTCAAGTCAACTAAGTATCTAATGAGGTCATGCTAAACCATCTCAATACATACGCTCTTGGAAACCGATCGAAGTGATAACCATTTCAACGGGCAGCCAAATTCAAGTCATATTATCCTGTAATAGAGAGCTAAGTACACAAAGATGACGACTGTGTCGTGGAAAAAAAAATCATTTCACCACAAGATAAAATGGTATGACATATGAAGATTAAAATAGTCAACCGGAGATTAATAAAGAGAGAAAGAAGTTCCGACACATTTTATAATTAGGGGGAATTGCATATATATCCCTACAAAGACTTATAATTACATATATATCCAAGCAAAAGTCGTAATTACATATATATTTTTCTAAAGATTTAAATATGTCATGTATATCCAAATCATTATTTTATACATGTTTAAAACAATAATATACATGCTAATTATATGTAAAGTTTGAGTTGCCATTTATACCCTAGTTGTCGTTATTATACAATTCAAAACCCAAACATCATCTTCTAAAAATCAAAACCGAAACATTAATTGCATTAATTTGCCTAAATAACGTTCTTGGTTTTTGGTTGAAACCACCGATTAATTAAATTCCTACCAACACGCTTGATATGTGGTTTGCTTTTAATTTGTTGAAAGCAATAAAAAAAAAAATCTTTTCACGTACTATGTTAATGGTTGAAATTAAAAACTCTTATGTGTGTGTGTTTGGTATTAGAAGTGTTCGCTGCTTTACTGCTTCACTACTTTATTTGTGTTCAATGGCCCGGCCTTCAATTCCATGCTTTTGGCAACTTCACAAATTTTGTGTGACGATATTAGATGGGGACTGTCAATTTGTGTTCATGGCTATTCGAAGTGTGTTTTGATACTCGGGGACGGAGCCAAGACCAAACATGACCGGGTGCACAAAATTTTTTGAACCGTAATATATAAACACATTTCGATGGAACGGGGTCATTTAAAATGCATTTGGGAAAAATCGATGTTTTTTTATAAAATTAACACTATACTAAAAAAATTCATAGGTGTCCCGGGCACCTGCGGGACCCCCTGGCTCCGTCCCTGTTGATACTAATAATAATCTTAAAAAAAGAAAAAAAAAATGCAGAACGTGGCTTACGCTTTTGTTCTCATACATGTGGTTAATTTTTATGTCACTAAGATGTTTATAAAAGAGGGATAAGAAAGGGTATATTAGACATTTATATATCTTAAATAATTATAATGTATTTTATTGTTTAAATATAATATTTTGGATATATATAACATATTTAAGTCTTTAGAAGGATATATACGTAATTTTTAGTTTTGCTTGTATATATATATGTAATTATAAGTCTTTGAAAGGATATATAACGGGGGTTACTATACAAAAAAGTCATTAAAGTTTGCGGGAAATTTGTCCTAAGTCACTATAGTTTAAAAGTTGTCATTCAGGTTACTCAAGTTAACGGGTTTATTATATGGGTTACTCAACGTTTAAAAAGTGACATTCTTGTTACTACTAGGGTGGGCAACCGGTTGATTTATCGTTCTCTTGTCCACGTTATCACTATAGTTTGAGATGTTACAAGCAAGTTACTATAGTTCACAGGGTTTATTAAATAGGTTATCGAACTTTTTAAAAAGTTACTATCCGCTTTTATACATTTATGTATGTTTTATCCGTATTTTTACGTTTTCTCCATTTTCGTGACGCTTTATAACGATTTATAATGCTTGTAATGCTTTATTTGTTGTCGTTTTTTTAAGTTTTTTCCATTTTCGCGTTTTTGTATATTTCGATGTGTTTTTTGTATATATGTTTGTCCATTTTCATCGCTTTTTGTATGTATTTATCCGCTTTTACATATGTGTGTGTACGCTTTTTCTATACCTTTTTACGCTTCCATACATTATCTGTATGGTTTTGTTCATTTTCGTTTATTTTCATACATTTGTATGTTTTATATGGTTTTATGTTCTATATCGCTTTATCTTCTTTAAAACGCTTATGTTTTATATGTTTTTACGTATAAAATGTAAGAAAACGTATAACAACATCCAAAAACGTATAATAACATCCAAAAATGTATAATAACGTATGAAAACATATCAAAACAAACAATTACTTCCAAAAAAAGTCTAATAACATCCAATTATGTAAAAAAATAAAAAATAAATAAAAATCAAAAATACAAATGTGTGCAAAATTGTAAAAAAAGGTGCAAAAACAGACAAAAATGTAAAAGAATGTAAACGTATAATAACGTCCAAAAAGTCGTTGTAAAAAAGCGTATAAAAATATACACATTTTAAGCAACTTATTTGTACATTAACTTAGATGTAAAAGAATGTAAACGTATAGTAACTTAAATGAACATTTTGACAAACTTTAGTAACTCATTTGTATATTAACTCGTTTTTTTAATATAAATGAAATCTAAAATATTTGCCACGTAGTATCATTACCGGTAATTCTAGGTTACCAAAACAAGAGTAACAAATATAACCGGTCACAATAAGTTGAGTAACCTGGATGACAACTTTTAAACTATAGTGACTTAGGACAAATTTCTCGCAAACTTTAGTGACTTTTTTGTACAATAACCCTATATAACGGTGAAGATAAAGTATCAACTGGGAATCAAAGTGTGAAGAGCGGCAACTTTAATTAAAACAAATTGTAAATCAACCTTGAAAATCCAGAATTCAAATCGCTAGTTTATTCTCTAATTTTGTTAAATAGGATTTGAGGATAACATAAGTTCTTTGGTTTTGCTCGTAAAATAGCAACGTACTTTTTCAAATGTACCGATTTGGTACGTGTACTATTTATCGTTCTATTTAATGTTATGTACTTTTATGTTTTGTTCCAATTTGCACATTTTGATGGTGTCATACCTGAAAGTCTGACACGTATCACCATTTATAACGTGACACGTTATCAAAATGTGCAAATTAGAACAAAACTTTAAAGTACACAACATTAAATAGAACGATAAAAAGCACACGTACCAAATCGGTACATTTAAAAAAGTATCTGTTATTTTACGACCAAAACCCATAAGTTCTTATACAAGTTAAGCACAATTGAAAAAATTTTTTGATTTGAATTAGCTAGCAACATCTCTTATCATTATATTGGCCTACATGGAATGTGTAATCACTCTTTACATCCAATGGCATTAAGACACAAACGTGTTCTAACATACTAACGATGCAATGTTATTAAGTAATTTATCATCGAGTACTCTATCACCTACAACACCACGAGTCAACATCATTTCAAGAAATTTAATATCATCGACTAGTTCCAAGACTGTCTTTACTCGGGTGTATTAAATTTAGAATTCTCGAGTTAACGTGTTTTGAAGTTATTTAGCGTAGTTTCTGTAGTGTAAAGTTCAAGGTATTTGCTTAAATTGATACAAGAAAGTTATGAATTTTGATGTATCACGTTTGACCAAATTACAACTTTTGAAGATTTATGAATAATGTTATCACCAAAATAAGTATATCTAGAATGTCAAGAATGCATACATGTTTTTTTACATGATATTCGAGCATCCGGAAAACAATTAGCAAATAATGTATTAGACCATTTGAAAGAGTTTTCAACATGATAACGAGCATCAAAAAACAATTAGTACAGAAAGTGTCACTGATGAGTGTCTAAATACTCATCATTTTTGTACCATTTAAACTGCAAAAACATCTGAAAACACTCAGAAATGCATCAAAATGATAAAAATATCACAAATAAGTGTTTTATGTGTTTTAAATGCAAAATATCAAAATCTGTGAAAACGTATCAAGTTTGCATAATTGGCGCTTAGTCCCCTAAATTTCAAAAGTTGTCAAACAGTCCTCGTAAAACAAAAATAAAGAAAAATAACATTTCAAGTCCCTAGGGATTCATGAGTTGTCAAAATTAGTCCTTGAGATTTAAAATTGCAAATTTACAACTTAGGTCCCTAAACTTTGAAAAATGTCAAGTTTGGTCCCTGGAAGTTTGAAAATGTCAAAAATAGTCCTTGTACTATTGAAGCTTGTCAATTTTGATCCCTTGTGTGAACTTTGGAAAATGGCGTAAATGGTCCTTCTAGAATTAAATTGCACAAATGGTCCTTGCAATATTAAACTAATCCCATGACCCTTTGTGAACCTTGACCCCTGCCATTTATACCAAATTGACCATTACCTGTTTTGGACCTTTGGTCAAACACCCACCAAACTTTATCCCTTTTCCTCCCAACCTGGTCTTCTCCACTTGCTCTGCATCACTCACCTTTCCCATCACCCTTATCCCTGCAACTCTTATCCCTCCAACTCTCAACCCATAATCATCACATCTACTCACCTCTAGTTGCAATTTCAGAGTCCACAGAGGTCAAAACCACTTTCCCGCCAAAACTGATCCTATGGCCAATATGCACTCTATTCATCCAATGGCTATCAAAAAAGGGATGTGCTCGTAAACAAGTTGCAAGACCTTTTGCATATAAAAAGAAGAAAGAGGAGAAGAGCAAAGGTGAGTTAGTTTTATAATTTCCTGTATGTCGCTTAAGATAAATGTTTTAGTTTAAGTTTTAAAATGTAATCTTTTGTTTCTTTGTTCTAAAATCAAGTTATTTTATCCTTGTAATCGCCTTTTAAGCATCAATTTCAAAGTTTAACTAAATTTCATGCTCTGTTTTCATCGTTGAAGAATTCAAGTCCATGTTCTTAAATTAAGGCTTATAGTAGTTTGTCTTTAATCTCAAATAAGCTTAGTTAAACTAATTATAGCTTTTGTTAAGCTTACAAATCAATTTTAAGCAATATGTTATGTGGGTCAATGATCGGTGCTAAACCGTCAAGTTTAATCACTCAAGCTAGCCACTTGTGAATGACCAACCGTAATAAACTTAGAACAGCTCAAACACCAAATGCAATTTAGATCAGAGGAATATAGTGTATTCCTGGGTCGTTAAGTCCCACGGAGGATGAATTGGTGTATAAACACTTGATCAGATGATAGAATGATCACTAAGGATAGTGATCAGTAAGGTTTTTGATGAATAATTATACCTAAAGAAAAGATTAATAAATTACAGCGACTTAAATGCAAATTAAAGGAAATAAAAGATAAAATATATTAAATAAACGCTATCACTATTTTAAAATGATGAACGTTTAAAACCTAAAACGACGCTTAAATAAAATTACGTTAACGTACAAAATAAAACGTGAGTTTTAAGAAATAAAAGGCCTACAAATATGAAAATGATATTTTTACAATCCTAAATATAAAAGAAAATTATTAGAAAAAGAAAATTATTTTTACAACTATTTATCTAATTATTATTAATTAAAAACTATTTTTAACTATTTAATAATACCCTAAAATATAAGAAAATATGAAATAAAGCTAGAAAAGTGAAATTATGACTTAGAAAAATCTAAAATATTATAAAACTAATTTTAAAACTAAAAATATATTTATTACACTTTTTATCTATTTATTATGAATTTAATACTATTTAAAACTAATTAAAATGCTAAAAAATACTATTTAAACTAAGAAAATTATGGAAAAATATTTTTTAGGCTTTTTATATTTATCTTAATCTAGGAAAATTGAAAACATATTTTTAAACTTTTTATGATTTATTTGTATTAAAAGCTATTTAAAAATGCTAAAAACTGAAATTAAATGCAGAAAAATAGTAAATGAACAGTGAAAAATATGAAACTTTACAGGAAAATCTAAAATATTATACTAAGCCTGGGAAAAATATAAAAGGTTAGATAAGCCCACTAATAAGCTGAATTGGGCAAATAAGCAGTTTAAATAAGCACTTGAAATAAGCAATAAGCTATCCAAAAGCTACCATAAGCTACTACAGCCTAAATCTAACCTAAAATGAGCTAATGCAACTAATTGGGAAGTAAAAAGCACAAGCTACAGAAAAAAAACTCGCGACCAGATTTTAATAACTATATGCCAAACGGCCCTAACTAGCTACTTTAAGCACTTGTGCCAGCTTATCTAATAAGCTATAGTGAAAACCAGTTCTGTGGACCTCAAGACCACCAACCGAAGATCAGTTGTACCAAATTTGAGCCTGAGAGAAGCTAAAATGAACTTTCTACAAGCTCTACAATAAGCTCAAAAAGCTCAGCGTATGCTGAAAATCTCAGCATATGCTAAGTGAACAGGGCTGTTTGGACAGCTTATTTAGAGCTTATAGAGGTCTTCGAAAATTCCACAAAAATCACTTTCCAACTCTTGACCAACTGAAGTTAATTGTCCCAGAATTTCACTTAATTTGGATCAGAAATGAATCCATGAAAAATCCACAAAGTTTGGTGAAAAACGGATTTTCCAACTTTTGACTTTCACAACAAATTGACAGATTTTGACTAAATCCAACTCTGAACCATTGATTTTGAATGAAAATGATATTAGTTTATAAAATGAAGCTAATGTAGGCTATATCCACTGATTTCAAACTTATATACAGGAATTCAAAAGCTAAAACTAACTGATATAAGCACGAGATCAGGTGAATCTAAAACTTGACTTATATGATGAGTAGATGCAAAATATGGACTGATACGATTCTAATATACCTAATAATAACTAAAACAACCAAACTTATCTACTAAAATGACCTTAAGCTTAGTTTTAATTCTAATGCCAAACACTATGTTAACTACTGATATGCAATTTATTCAATCTACAACTAAAATCTAACCCATAACTAGCATTAACACAAAATTCAGATAACAACCTAACTTCTAAATAATGCAAAGGCTATAACTAAATCTACTCTAATCTATATATGCTATTTATGCAGATGAGAATAGAAACTGATGCAAATACTGAAACAGATAATGAGACAGATTTACCTACAGACTAACTATCATGAAACATTAAACTATAAATGCATTAAACAAAGATTAACACAAATATTACTCTATACTATAATTAGAATCAGAAAACACTTACAATGGTCCAACCACTGTGGTTAGCTTTTGAGATCAAGGTACCACTAATCCTAAACCCATGCCATCTCCAATTCGTAATGGATCAACCCAAATTCATCACTATTTCAATAAACCAAACCATTTCAACCATGATTCTCGAGATTGAATGAGGTCCAAACCACTATGGCTTCTAACTTAGTTAAATAACCACTACCTAATACTGATTTTCAACCCAAATCCAAATCATTATCAACCCATTTCCATAATTAAGTCCATATTGAGCTTTTCAGTTGACTTTTGTTGACTTTTTTAGAAAATTGCAATTAAGAAACGTAAAACTGCTCCAAATTGCTTTAGTAATATTGAGATAACATAAATAAGCTAACTTAATTACTCAAAACAGATTTAAACTTGATATTGTGATAAGGATAAAAATGGCGGGAAAAAGAAAATTGACAGAAACATGCAATTGATTGCTAAAACTTTGAAATTGAACTTGAATTAACTCAAACACTACCATTAAAATGAAACCCATAATTCTTTAACATCAATAAATTAAAAACGATTACATTAAAATTAATAAAAAGGTCTAAAACAGAGGACAACTTTTCTTCTGCTCTTCTTTCTTCTTTATAGTCTCAAAAAGTAGTTCAATCTTCCTCGGTCCTTGATTGGTCAAAATTGATCCTAGCCCTTGATTTTCACTTTTGGCCAAAAGCTTGCAACTCGGGTCCGTAACGTGTTTTAGGGAGGGAGCATTAATTGCCCTTGGTTTGTTGTGGAGTGGAGGGATGAGTGGTGAGAGTGTGGAAGGGAAAAGGTGGAATACCAAGTAGCCGTGGTGGGTGAGTTTCAAAGCAGCGGGGAGAGGATATGAGGATGACTGCTTGACTGTGGGAGATATTAATAACAAGGGGGTTCATTTGAGGGGCTTTGACCTGGGTCGACTTACCGGGTTAAATATTAAAAGGGGTTGGTTTGGTTTATAAGTTAAGCCCAAGGACTAATCTTGCAATTTCTGAATTGTGAAGGGTTAAACCTGCAATTTTTCCAAAGTTAACACAAGGACCGATTATGCCATATATGAATAGTACAAGGGTTATATTTATTAATTTTCCATTTTAAATAACCTAGGGACCATTTTTGACACTTTTCAAAATTGAGGGACCAAAGTTGTAAATATGCAACTTTAACTTCAAAGGACTAGTTTTAACAACTTGTGAATCCCCAAGGACCTTTAATGATATTTTACAAGTTTTGAATTACCAGGGACTAGATTTGACAACTTTTGTAACTGGGGAACTAAACTCGCCAATTATGCAAACTTGATATCGCTTCATCCGATTTTGGTATTTTTACATTTAAAACACATAAAACACTTGTTTGTGATATTTTCATCATTTTGATGCATTTCAGAGTGTTTTCAGATGTTTTTGCAGTCTAGATAGTACAAAAATGATGAGTGTTTAGACACTCATCAGTCAACAAAAGTCAACTGAGGTGCTAAATTGGAATCAATGATGATCTTGGGTTGATGCAGAGCCTGTTTTGGATTGGTTTTGGTATAGAATAGTGATGTTTGGTCTGGTATAAGTTGCACAATCAGCTGGACTTGAGTCAGAGCTATCTCAATTTTTTTGTTCATTATTTCTAGCTCAAATCAGATATCTAGTTCTTATTGATTCTATGTTGAATGATGGTTTAAATCAGTTCATTATGCTTCATTTAGGTCGGCCAAAGTCCGATTGATCATTGGTTTGCACTAAATAAGTAGTTTGTTAGTTAAACTTGCAATCCTATCACTTGAACTAGTGTTTGGGAGTGCCTGTCATTTGTAGATTTCAAGTTTCTCAGAGGCTAGAACCCTTAAGGCTATTCTTAGTTAGATATAGTGTATTAATTTCAGTTCTTATTTTGTAGTCATTTTCACTCAAAGTCAAAATTACCATGAATCAGCCTTTTAATTTCATATCTCATTGAGATTTTTGAAAAGCAAAAACTTGTATTGTGTTTAGAATTCATAGAACTAGCTTGCTTTAGTTTTATTTCATCATAATACATTAATATCACCCACAAATTTGCTTCAAAGTTCACTAAAGTCAACCTTTCATTTTTGTCAAAAAGTCAAATTTGCAAATATCGCTAATCAACCTAAGTTGATTTTTAATTGACTCATTTCTGGGTCAATTTCATTGAAACTTTGGGTTTATAAACTTAAACTGGTCTAGAATCTTATTATGATTTTAGTAGATTTTTAGTAATTTTCTAAAAGCTTCAAAATGGCTTGTCAAGATGAAAGTAGTGCCTCGGTAATCGACTCGAGATTCAATCGACCGCATTGTGGTTTGTGCAGTCCTGCACGAGCTCATTAGAGCTTCTCTTGGTCTTGTCTTTGGTTTACAATTAGCCAACCAGGTCTAGTTTAGGTTCCAATAACCGGTTTTGATTTCCGCTTATTGGTTAGCTTATTTTAAGCTACAAAGTAGCCCATCAAAACTGTTTAAGCACTTGAATCTTCAAATCATCAAATGAGTAGTTTGCAACTCAGAGGTTAAAGCTAGTTGAAATTAGTTGCATTTAAGTATTTTTAGCATATTAGAGCTTCTGTAACAGTTTGGTGCTCAGTTGATACCCTTTGGCTTATTTCAAGTGCTTATTTATAAGCACTTGCAATCAGCTCCAAATTCTCACACACATGCCAATGCTTTTATAGTTTTCCTAGATTTACAATATTAATTTAGACTTTCCCTGAACTTTTTATATTTTTTCCTACTTGTTTGCTATTTTTCCCTATTTAAATCAGCTTTTAAGCCTTTTTAAATAGTTTTTAATCCAATTAATTCATAAAAGCTTCAAAAAAATAATTTTTCATTTTTCTTAGGTTAAGATAAATATAAAAGTTATAAAAAATATTTTTCCAGATTTTTCTTAGTTAAATTTATATTTTTAAACAATTTAAGTAGTTTTAAATAGTTTTTAATTCATAACAAATAGAAAAATAATCAGAAAAATATAAAAATAGTTTTGAAAATTCTCTTTAGTTATTTTAGATTTTTCCAAGTCATAATTTCATTTCTCTAGCTTTATTTTCAGATTTTCTTGTATTTTAGGGTATTATTAAATAGTTAAAATTAGTTTTTAATTAATAATAACTAGATAAATAGTTATAAAAATAATTTTCTTTTTCTAATAATTTTCTCTTATCATTAGGTTTGTAAAAATGTCAATTTCATATTTTTAGGATTAATATTGCTTCAGTTTCACATTTTATTTTGTACGTCACGTAGTTTTTAATTTAAGTTTTATAAAAGAAAAATCAAAAAACATCATTTTGCAAATAGTGATAGCGTTTATTTAATATAGTTTATCTTTTTAATTTTCTTTAATTTGCATTTAAGCCCCTGTAATTTATATACTTTTTCTTTTAGTATAATCAATCAAATATCTTTTTCCGTTCAAATTCACCCGATCACTACACGTTTGACTATTTCGCGTACCGTTGGGACATAACGACTGGGAAACACTATACTCTCCGGACTTCATTGCATTTGTTTCCGCATGCTTTAAGTTTGTTACGGTTAGCCATTCACAAGTGGCTAGCTTTATGATAAAACTTGACGGTTCGACTAATCAAATTTTGCGCCGTTTCGGGAGTCAGTAATTATCTTACGCTTAGCGATTAGTGATTTGAATATTCAACCTTGTTTATACCATCTATATATTTATATTTTCTTATAAAATCAAAAACCCAAAAAGATTTTCATTCTTTGTTTCTACATCATGTTTTTCAAAACCCAAAAATATTCACCTTAACCCTCTTACCCTTTTTGATTCTTTATCCCTTTACCATCTATCCATTTGATTCTAACTTCTTCCATTCTCATGGAATCTCTCGACTACGATTTAATTCTCGGGACGGTTGAAAAAACTTGACTTTATCACAAATGTCAAGAATTGTTGTTCGTGATGATCCATTAATTCGCGTAGGGAAATGGAACGAAACCGGGTGACAAAGGACCGTGTACTTCCTCCTCGATAATGGAAGTGCTAAATACATCCAACCTACGGTTATCCAAAGATCTAACCCCTCAATTGCTCCTAAGCCGCCTAAAATTGATCATAAACTTTCACGATTTACGTTAAAAGCAATCATGCAAAATTTAGACCGCGGACTAGCAAGAATGACTTGCCTAATCTTCACGCTTTCGAGAATCAGAACCGGAGACCATAACGGAAGTGGTGGAAATTGCTAGCTCTCAGAGCACACCACTTGTCCCACCTCCGGATTTTTCGAAATGTTCTTCGAGACTTGATAGTCATTCGGATCACCATGTTGGTTTTGTTGATTCTTTGAATAAACCGATTCCTTCTCATAACTCTAAAATGAAATCGTTTATTCCTTGTGTCGGTTGTGGTGAGCCTCTTTTGGTTCATTCCGCCGTTGGTGTACGTGTACAAATGGTAATGATATTCAAAACGAGAGTTGTTTGTTTTGTGGTTCGAGGAATTCATTTGATTATGATCCTAATCCAAACTCATTTAACGACCCCTCAAACTTTTCCAATTACCCACCACAACCCGACTTATCTTCAGATAATCAACATAACTATCGTGGAATTTTGTGGAGGTCCTCACCAAGGATTTGAGTGTCAATCCGGAAACACGCTGTCTATGAACGCTTTTCCGTAATGCTCGTAACTTTGTTATGACCAATATCCATATAATTCACCACCCGCATCAGAGTTTTACCATTGGAGTACTGGAGGTCCCACTTCAGCTCTGAATGTCAAATAGGGAATCCATTTCCTTGTAACAATCATGACTCTCACAGGTTTGACAATTCCAACCTCCACAAAGACCATACGGTTCAAACTCCACCTGAGCCGTTGCCTAAAGAAATTTCCCAAGATCTTGAAACCACAATAAAAACACTTGATGATATGATTCAAAACTTTAAGAATCAAGTAAGTGATGAGAAAACCATGGGAGAATTACTTGCAAAAGAACGAGATGCTAGAAACGAAAAGAGTATGGAGGAATTACTTGTCGAAGAACAAGCAGCCTAAAACGGCGCTATATTCGCAATGTCGCCTTCTCAATGAAGATGATGATGAAGTTACCCTTGATACCCTTCAATTTTATAAAGATTCATCAAGTTCAGCAGTTGAGATTCCATCCGTGGAAATACAGGAGAAAAGAATATGATCAATCACTAGCAGAGAAATAATGGAACTTGTAGAATCCATAACTACAAGTCCTTCTCAACCCTCTACTGTTATCACACCCGTGGTTCACACTCACTCTCTGAGCATGGGGGACGAGCATCTTGACACTGTTCTTGAAAAGGAATCGGACGAATTCATAAAGTCTAGTGTTGAGAACCTTGTCCCAATCCCAAGAGAGTCACGGGGAATTCTCGAGCATTTGTGTGATATCCCTACCCCTCTTGTCTTCCCAAAAGATCATGTTGAGATGTTCTCCGATTCTAATGATGATGATTCGTTATCTTGTGGAGACATCGCTTATGTGGAAGATTTACCTTCTGAGCTTGTTAGCTTAGAAGAAGAGAATGATGAAGTTACTAACACCGAAATCAAAGATGAAGCACTTCGTGCAACATTACTTGAATGTCACTTTCTCATTTCTAAAATCGAGGCTTTCAATGCAAAACCTATTTCATCTCCTATCCCCATTAAGGATAGTGACATTCTTTCCGATGATTCTATTCCGAAATGAAAGCCTTCGCTTTTTAATATGGAGAGAAGATTAGTGGCAGTACCACTTTTCATTCTCATAATTTCTCCCGATTATGAATCATTTACATTGGAGGAGTTCACCAAGTGAACCCACTCATATCAATTCCAATATGATTCATTCACCTTCATGGAGTTCTCGGATGAACTCACTCATATCATATCTCCTCCGGAGTATGATAATTTCTACTTTGATCTAGACACTCCCATAATATGTCTTGATCAAGCAAGCTTAACTGATGAGATTCATGAAACTATGAATTCTCCTATTGAGGAAGAAGAGTTAGTCATGATTTCTATCATGATTTTCTTTCTTTTCTTCATATATTCTATCGCTTTCCCGTTCTTCACTCCTTCGAATGAAGACATTATCTTGACCCCGCATTTTCATTTATCATCCTTGAGCCGGGAATATATCTCATCGGTGTGGAACTTTCACGTACTTCAATGTTTATCCAAACATCTTGAATGAAAGTCCGATGGAGATTGTCTCTTCCACTTACTTCCCCATGAACAAATTAATTCGGGTCGAGTCAAGCTAGCGACTCGGTAATCAAAAACAGTAGTTAAACATGGGTTTTCACCCGTGTGTACCACTCTAGTGTGGGGGAGATGCCCCACATGTTGTATATAGATCTAAAAATGAACGAAAATTGTAAATATTAAAAAGAGAATAATTGTTGTGTTTCTACACTTAGCTAGTAATGTTATCTTTTTACGTTCTAAGTTTCGCATAACAACCGGTACTTTGAATATTGAGGACAATATTTATTCCTAAGTGGGGGAAATTATGGCTTAATTTGATCATAAATGTACCCTTTTAGTCCCTTTTTCCCCCAAAATAGCCAAATTTTAAATTTTTTTTTAGTGGAAGTACTATGTACTAAACACAACAAATGGTAATCACTCCACCATGTCTAACCCACATAAGGATTGGCTAATCCAGGAGCAAACGGCTCTTGGTAAAGATATCTCAAATCCGCTGATGGCTTGCAATTTGCCCAAAATTGTATGGTATTCAGCCCACCATATCCTTAAAAGTGAAGAGTTGGCTAGCCCGCAAGTTTATGGCTTGTGGTAAAGGCAGTGGAAAACCATAATTGGTAATCAGCTCACCAAAGATAATATTGATAATTTATCTAAGAGTTGGCTAGTCCGAAGCAAACGCTTCCGGTAAAGACAAATCAAATCCGTTGAAAGTCGGTGATTTGCTCAAAATCATTTGGTTATCCTGTACCAAGGTTCTTACTTGAACTGAAACATTTTGCTACTCCGTAAGTAATGGCTTTTGGTAAAGAGATGAAATCCATTAATTTTCTCAAAACATTGCTAGGGACTAGCAATATCTTAGTGTGGGGATTGATGAGTGTCTAAATACTCATCATTTTTGTACCATTTAAACTGCAAAAACATCTGAAAATACTTTAAATGCATCAAAATAATACAAATATCACAAATAAGTGTTTTATGTGTTTTAAATGCAAAAATATCAAAATCGGTGAAAAACGATCAAGTTTGCATAATTGGCGCTTTTAGTCCCCAAGTTTCAAAAGTTGTCAAAAAGTCCCTCAAAACAAAATAAAGAAAAAATATCATTTCAAGTCCCTAGGGATTCATGAGTTGTCAAAATTAGTCCTTGAGATTTAAAAATTGCAAATTTACAACTTAGGTTCCTAAACTTTGAAAAATGTCAAGTTTGGTCCCTGGAAGTTTGAAAATGTCAAAAATAGTCCTTGTACTATTGAAGCTTGTCAATTTTGATCCCTTATGTGAACTTTGGAAAATGGCAGAAATGGTCCTTCTAGAATCTGAAATTGGACAAATGGTCCTTGCAATATTAAACTAATCCCATGACCCTTTGTGAACCTTGACCCATGCCATTTATACCAAATTGACCCTTATTACTCCTTTTGGACCTTTGGTCAAACACCACCAAACTTTATCCTTTTCCCTCCCAACTGGGTTTCTTCTCCACTTGCTCTGCATCACTCACCTTTCCCATCACCCTTATCCTCAGAATCTTATCCCTCCAACTCTCAACCCATAATCATCACATCTACTCCCCCCTCTAGTTGCAATTTCAGAGTCCACAGAGGTCAAAACCACTTTCCCGCCAAAACTGATCCTATGGCCAATATGCACTCTATTCATCCAATGGCTATCAAAACAGGTGGGATGTGCTCAGAAACAAGTTGCAAGACCTTTTGCATATAAAAAGAAGAAAGAGGAGAAGAGCAAAGGCAGTAGTTAGTTTTATAATTTCCTGTATGTCGTTTTTAAGATAAATGTTTTAGTTTAAGTTTTAAAATGTAATCTTTTGTTTCTTTGTTCTAAAATCAAGTTATTTTATCCTTGTAATCAGCTTTTAAGCATCAATTTCAAAGTTTAACTAAATTTCATGCTCTTGTGTTTACTGTTGAAGAATTCAAGTCCATGTTCTTAAATTAAGGCTTATAGTAGTTTGTCTTTAATCTCAAATAAGCTTAGTTAAGCTAATTATAGCTTTTGTTAAGCTTACAAATCAATTTTAAGCAATATGTTATGTGGGTCAACAAAAGTCAACTGAGGTGCTAAATTGGAATCAATGATGATCTTGGGTTGATGCAGAGCCTGTTTTGGATTGGTTTTGGTATAGAATAGTGATGTTTGGTCTGGTATAAGTTGCACAATCAGCTGGACTTGAGTAAGAGCTATCTCAATTTTGTTGTTCATTATTTCTAGCTCAAATCTGTATATCTAGTTCTTATTGATTCTATGTTGAATGATGGTTTAAATCAGTTCATTATGCTTCATTTAGGTCAGTCAAAGTCAGATTGATCATTGGTTTGCACTAAATAAGTAGTTTGTTAGTTAAACTTGCAATCCTATCACTTGAACTAGTGTTTGGGAGTGCCTGTCATTTGTAGATTTCAAGTTTCTCAGAGGCTAGAACCCTTAAGGCTATTCTTAGTTAGATATAGTGTATTAATTTCAGTTCTTATTTTGTAGTCATTTTCACTCAAAGTCAAAATTACCATGAATCAGTCTTAATTTCATATCTGTTGAGATTTTTGAAAAGCAAAAACTTGTATTGTGTTTAGAATTCATAGAACTAGCTTGCTTTAGTTTTATTTCATCATAATACATTAATATCAGTCCACAAATTTGCTTCAAAGTTCACTAAAGTCAACCTTTCATTTTTGTCAAAAAGTCAAATTTGCAAATATCAGTTTTCAATCAACCTAAGTTGATTTTTAATTGACTCATTTCTGGGTCAATTTCATTGAAACTTTGGGTTTATAAACTTAAACTGGTCTAGAATCTTATTATGATTTTAGTAGATTTTTAGTAATTTTCTAAAAGCTTCAAAATGGCTTGTCAAGATGGAGTGCCCTGCACTCAAGATTCACCGAAGTCTGCATTGTGGTTTGTGCGATCCTTGCACAGAGCTCATTAGAGCTTCTCTTGGTCTTGTCTTTGGTTTACAATTAGCCAACCAGGTCTAGTTTAGGTTCCATAAGGGTTTTGATTTCCAGCTTATTGAAGTGCTTATTTTCCAGCTACAAAGTAGCCCATCAAAACTGTTTAAGCACTTGAGTTTTCAAAACATCAAATCTGAGTAGTTTGCATTTCAGAGGTTAAAGCTAGTTGAAATTTGTTGCATTTGAGTACTTTTAGCATATTAGAGCTTCTGTGATAGTGTGGTGCTTATTTGTGTCCTTTTGGCTTATTTCAAGTGCTTATTTATAAGCACTTGCACCCAGCCCAAATTCTCACACACATGCCACTGTTTTTATAGTTTTCCTAGATTCACAATATTAATTTAGGCTTTCCCTAAATTTTTCATATTTTTCCTACTGCTTGCTATTTTTCCCTATTTAAATGGCTTTTAAGCCTTTTAAATAGTTTTAATCCAATTAATTGAAAAGCTTCAAAAAATAATTTTTCATTTTTCCTAGGTTAAGATAAATATGAAAAGTTAAAAAAATATTTTTCCAGATTTTTCTTAGTTAAATTTGTATTTTAAGCAATTTAAGTAGTTTTAAATAGTTTTTAATTCATAAAAAATAGAAAAATAATCTAAAAATATATAAATAGTTTTGAAAATTCTTTTTAGTTATTTTAGATTTTTCCAAGTCATAATTTCATTTTTCTAGCTTTATTTCATATTTTCTTGTATTTTAGGGTATTATTAAATAGTTAAAATTAGTTTTTAATTAATAATAATTAGATAAATAGTTATAAAAATAATTTTATTTTTCGAATAATTTTCTCTTATCATTAGGTTTGTAAAAATATCAATTTCATATTTTTAGGATTAATATTGCTTCAGTTTCACATTTTATTTTGTACGTCACGTAGTTTTTAATTTAAGTTTTATAAAAGAAAAATCAAAAACATCATTTTGCAAATAGTGATAGCATTTATTTAATATAATCTATCTTTTTAATTTTCTTTAATTTTCATTTAAGCCCCTGTAATTTATATACTTTTTCTTTTAGTATAATCAATCAAATATCTTTTTCCGTTCAAATTCACCCGATCACTACACGTTTGACTATTCTCGCACGTACCGTTGGGACATAACGACCTGGAAACACTATACTCTCCTGACTTCATTGCATTTGTTTCAAGACTGTTTTTAAGTTTGTTACGTTAGCCATTCACAAGTGGCTAGCTTTATGGATAAAACTTGACGGTTCGGGATCTAATCACCACACCATTTAAAAAGGGGTTTCTACAAATTTTAAAAAGGGCTAGCTTACTTGGTCACACCATGGTAGTAAGTGAAAGGTTTATGGATATAAATTAATATATATGACCGGATTCGATCACGAGACTTCGTGATGCACACATTACGTATAAGAATCAATGTAAAACTAATTAATATTTAAAATGTTATATTTAGTTATTTGATCAACGATAAAATACTTAACAATCATTAGTATTTAACGAAGTTTATTTAACAAATGTTAAATATTAAGTTAAAGGACTAAAAAGGAAATTGAGGAGAAGATTCTCGAAACCCTTTGGGGTGTTTGGGCCGATCAGTTATGGGAGGATTTCCTAATCCTCCTCTAACTTGGTCTCT
This sequence comes from Chrysanthemum makinoi, assembly GCA_910596185.1. Classification (NCBI taxonomy): domain Eukaryota; kingdom Viridiplantae; phylum Streptophyta; class Magnoliopsida; order Asterales; family Asteraceae; genus Chrysanthemum; species Chrysanthemum makinoi. The sequence goes on from OU343220.1 coordinate 19,918,532, forward strand.
AAGTTTTGTTAGACTATAGATAGAAAGGGTTGTGTATAGGTTTTTCTAATGCTTGAATCCTTAACAAATCTTTCTTCTCCTTCTCCTCTCTTTTGTGTTCGGCCAATTCTTCATCCCAAACCCCTTAGGAGTCGACTTCCTAGAACACAATATAAGTGTTAGATTTGTTTCGTGATCAAGAAACTAGCTTTTCTCATTGATTCGCCTAGTAATACGTGTGTACAAAAACGTAGAGCAAATACACTTGTGTTTGCATATCTTGTGGTCGACTTCTTTGTGTAGTCGACATACACATACCCTATTTTTAGGGTTTTTGGTTCTTGATTACCGTTGTATTTGAATTTGCTAAAAGTTACGCTTATTACTTACGATATCATTCAAGCTTTCACCATGTACATCAGCTTTTAGTAATTTTACCCAAAAACTAAGAAAATACGTCGCTTGATAAGAATGTGCAACATCAACTCGAACATATACCATGGTTTCAGTAATTTAATGGTATGAGGCGTTATTATCATTCCATCCTCAAGTAAAAGTTCATAGTTGAGAGATTTAACAAGTCAAGAAAAATGATAAATTGAAGACTAGTTATGTTCTTGCAAACCGTGTAAAAAGGCACGAAGCAGTTTAAAAAAGAACGAACCGAAAAAAAGAATAAATTGTCTACTTCATGTATTCGAACATAGTAACTCATTTTAGCGGCAACATTGATTTCCATCTGAACCACATTCCCATCATGCTATGCTTTCCAATTGGTTGTATATAACCTTTTTTATTATTATTTGTTAATCTCCTTAATCAGACCGCTTAACTACGACAATTATAAGTAAACAAATAAATCTATTTACGTACATAAACATATTAAATAGCACAATATGTCAAGAACTTATACAAGTTCTTCAAGATGATATTCGTGCATGGAGAAACATGATATTTAAGCATCTAAAACAATTAGCACATAAAGTATCACACCATTTAAAAAAGTTTCTAGAAAACTATGAAAATTTATATTAGTTTTTGGACTAGATAAAGTATCACACTATTTAAAAAATTTCTAAAAAAATTTGAGAATTTATATTAGTTCTTTGGCATAAATGTAGGATGAAGAAACGTTTTCATCTTCTTTCGGCTAAGTCAAACAACATACTACCCAATCTCAAATTATAACTTGCATATACAACAAATATATAAAGTATCAAAAGTTTCTATCAACTACGTATGTGGGATCATAAATCAATACAACTATTCGCAAAAACAAACATTGAGCCCGTGTCATTAACTTGGTTAAAACAATTAAATATGAATAGCCATCATATATATAATTGTAATTTATTAACTCACCATTAATATATCATGAAGTGTGAATCAATAGAAGTGAAGGAACATTTTAAAATTTAAATAAAAGTTCCAACTTACTCATGTATAAGCCATTGCGGATTATTAATTTTAAATTTTTTTAATATTAATTTATAAATGCCTTAGACTTTTTCTTTTCTCTTCAATTGAAACATCCAAAAAGTAGTTGAATGGCTACATCGGTGAAGGTGTCCGGACCATCGTTGTCAACAGTTTAGAGCAAGATGTCCATTTTCAGCTTGTTCCTATAGCATGACAAAAGGTGAACACAAGAAACCCAAGTACCTCAAAATTGTGTATATATTGACTGATGATGTTTGGGGCCAAATAATGTAAAGTTTAATGCCTAAATGAGACAAAGTTTTAAATGAATTATGATTGTTTATGGTACAGCCATTTGGTCAAGTTCCAGCATTTCAAGATGATGATATCGATCACCTTGACCAATGACTAGAAGCCGAGTAATAGATTTCAAGATTATGATATCAATCACCTTGTTTGGTACATCATAATCTACATGTGTTGTGTGTGTTTAGGACTTCATGGAACAAACCCATTATTAAAAGCCTCAATTGACCAATGACTTGAAGCCAAGTAATAGATTTCAATCCTCCTAGCTAGTTTTAGCCTTCTAGCTCATCATTTGCCCCAAGACTATTCGACTGGTTCCGGGTTGGTTGTAAATCACAACCGCCAGGCTAATTAGTGAGCTCAATACTGGGACAATTGATATACAAAGTGGATCATAAATTGTTTGGAGTAGCGAGGTTTTATCTTCATTTAATTTGACTTGTTTCTTATTAAATAGTTATGAAGATGTTGGTGTTGTATCATGAGTTTGATTTTGTATGAAACTTATTGTAAAACGTTTTGAAGAATTGATTAAAATAAATAAATAAAAGATTAACTAGAGTGTATTTAATCCATTGCTTTAAAATTTTTAATGTGTTTCTGACATTGTCGCTAAGCTTTTATCAATTATCTACCCACACCCTCGAGAGATCGCTTTCTCACCGCTTTTGTTATGGAATTGATCATTAATTCACAATTAAATAAGATATGATTTACCGTTTCAACATCTTCATGACAAATGGGGCAAATATGAGAATCAACATCAATCCCTTTCGCCCAAATTCATCCCGAAGGAAGCTTGTTTAGCGTTAACCTCCACAAGAAAACATTGGATTTTATGGGAACATTTTTATTCCAGCGAGTAGCCAAAGAACCCGCGTCAAGGGTATGGGAGTCAATCAAAGAACGCACCGACACAACGGAGAACCCCTTTGAAGCATCACGTTTACCATTGCCAATTATCTTTATGCTCGGATAACACAACGGATCGAACAATGCTTTAATTCAATAACTGAGAGGATTCAATACTTCTTCTCGGAGACTTTCTAAAAACAAAAGACTAATCATGGAGGCCAGGCCGCCCCGCTTTTTGTGGCCCTATGCAGCCTTTTATAAAATGGGGCCCCTAAACACGACAAAAGTTATATTGATATGTAAACGATTATTATTCAAAAATGGAAAAGCGGTTATCTGAACACATAAAAAGAATGGTTACAAAATGATAAATGCAACAAACATAAGCTACAATAGGTTGTTTGATTTGCCCTTGGTAGTGAAAATTTGAATATCTCAAATCTTTAAACATTGAATAATTTAATGACAGGAGATGTGCAAACAAGTAATAAATATACCCTGTATATAGGACTAAGGGATGCTTCTTTTTTTCTCGTTAATGAGTCTTAATGGAGAGATAGTGGTGGGGCTACACATATAATATGTTTATTTTTCTGTTAAATGGTCTAAATGGAGAGAGAAAGCAAAGGGTGCTCCTCTCCATTAAGACTTATTAACGTAAAGGACCCACTCATTTAATCCGAAAAAAAGAAACAAGCCCTAAGATTCTTCTTGTTGTATATACAACTTCATTGTTATGTCATTATGAGTTATTGAATTTGATCCAAGGGTTCAAATCAAAAGAATTTCTTATTGATTTCAGCCATTGGATCAAATCTAATAGCTCATAATTACACAACTTGACTCAAGTTGTATAACACAACTTTTTTTCCGCCTATATAATAGTAGTAAGTTTAGCCTTATATAGTTATATGTGATGTGACTCACGTGTTTTTGTTGTAAACTAAAGGAAATATAATGTCTATATAAAACTAGAGTTACAAATTGGAGGCCCCAAAATTGTTGCGCTGTGCCATTGCCCTTGTCGCACACCCCATGAGCCGGGCTTGGTGGAGGCTTAACCGATTAGCAAACCACATCTTTCATTCCCTTAATTAAAACCAAACCCAAAAGTATCATAAACAAATTATCCGCATAGCTCGATTTGGTTTAATTTCTAAATATTCTCGGGAGATATCGCATATTGCATTATCATTCTAAAATAGATAAATATAATCTAACTTTCGTAAGCAAAACTATGGACTCAGAACCTTGTTAAAACATCTTCTCAACAATTGTTAAAAACAAATTAAGTTAAAATAAAACTTAAAAAGTTGTAATGTAATTTGCTTGGTATCTCTCAAGTACGCCATCCTCTGTGGTTGTTTTGTCTCGAAGAAGTATGCTCTTTAACTCCTTGAGCGTGCACACATGGTTAATTGTAACCCTTCTTGGACACCTGTTGATACGGAGTCTAAACTGGTTCCTGAAGGGGTTCCTATTAAGGATCCCACTTTATGTCGCACTCTTGCTGGTGGTCTACGCGATCTCATCTTCACACGGATTTATCTTATGTAGTGCAAAGATACGCTTTACATGCACGATCCATGAGAGCCACATCTTGGTGCCCTCAAGCGTATTTTACGCTATGTCCAGGGGACTTTGGATCTACGTCTACACTTATATTCATCATCGACTACTTCTCTAGTTGGTTATACAGATGCTGATTGGGCGGGTTGCCCCTCTACACGGCGTTTAACGTCAGGTTACTGTGTTTTTCTGGGTGATAACTTATTATCTTGGTCCTCCAAGCGCCAGCATACTCTCTCACGTTCTAGTGCCGAAGCCGAATACCGAGGGGTTGCTAATGTTGTTGCTGAGACTGCATGGATTCGTAATTTGCTCTGTGAGTGGCATTCTCTTTATCATCCCGCTACGCTTGTTTATTGTGATAATGTCGGCTATATATCTCTCTGCTAATCCTGTTCAACATCAACGGACGAAACATATTGAGATAGACATACATTTCGTCCGTGACATGGTTACGACGGTCGGTTCGTTTCTACATGTGCCCTCTCGCTACCAAGATGCCGATATCTTCACCAAAGGGCTTCCTTCAACTTTGTTTGAGGAGTTTCGATCCAGTTTGAGCTCCGGCCTCCTCCTCCAATCTGGGAGTATTAGTCGACATTTGTTCATTTTGTATATTAGGCCCATTGTTTATTATTGGCCTAGCCCATTATTTTTGTTTCTAGAATACTCTCATTTACACTATATATTGCCGTGTATTCTTTCATATGAATCAAGGAAATCATAACCATTTTACAAAAAGAACTTTTTAATAATTTGGATTTGTTGAACAACTTTTAGGAACTTTATAGAACAATAACAATTGTCCTGTACCCAAAGCATAATCCAATTCTCAACACACACGATTAGTATACACTTTAGTATATAAGCTACGAACCTTTTATGTCTTTAACCTATAACCTATGTGGGATACAGATGTATGGTAAATATCAAAATAAATAAATTAATAAATTAATAAAAATAAGCAAGGGACCTAAATGTTGAAAAATGCACTTTTAGCATTCTAATTCATACAAGTTATGTGTTTATTATTATACATCGTTTCTGTAAATGGATTTGTAGATCCTTCTATGGACTATGGAGTACAATTCATATCATTGATATCATGTGGGTTCAATCCAAATTTTTCGTTCATCTATGTTTGGTTGTGGTCGTGGGAAAATCGACGAAATTTAACACGTTTTTTTTTTCTGAATTATATGCCATGAAGTCTAGTGTCGCCGTACCGTAAACTATTTTTCAATAAACTTGATTCGGTAACTCACTGTTCTTTTAAGTGGATCGTATGTTATGGTTACCGAAAATTGCTTGTTTGTCCGTGTGTATCATGATTTAAGCACAACTATTTTTCAGTTTATAGTTTTAGCTATGTCAAGAGAAAAATCATAGTTGAGACAATTACTTTCAGCATCATCCAAGCTTTCATTATGTACGCTTTTGGCAATGTCACCTAAAACTAAGAAATGCCGCTGCTCGATAAAAATGGGTGCAACATCCTCATGTAAAAGTTCATAGTTACGAGATTTAACAAGTCAAGAATATGATCAATTGACGACTAGTTCAACTGTTGCTTCCATTATTTCTGCACATAAAGAGAGTAGGAGTAGCCTCAAGAAAACTAAAAATGTACAACAAGAAAGGACACTCCCAAATTCTCGTTATTGCAAACCGTAAAAAGCACTTAAAATATAATTGGTAAAGAAGGTATTTTGGCACAAAAATCTATCACCTACAACACTGCGACATCGTTTTCAAGCAATTTAAGAATTTAACATGGACTAATTTTAAGAAGAGTATATATTATTGGACAAATGTGAGCCACAAACGAGGTTTTGGATCTTGAACATCTTATATGATCTTTTATTCAATTTTAACATTTAGGAAAATTCGTTCAATGAGAAAGGTTTTGAGGCGGAATTCTTATCGTAACTAGTTAAAGCGATATTTTTGGTTGTTAGTGTAGTTTCTATAGTGTCAAGTTGTACGGTTTATAAACCGATTCACGGTATTATGAATTTGTGTATCAAAGTGAGATTACTTTAGTTGAATTACAAAATTTCAAGATTTTCATAAATTGGTACCACCAAAATATGGGGCATGATATTTAGACCCTTATAGTGAGGGTTTCCAATCATTGGATGCATCAGAGGGTTGTACGGTGTGGATGGCGGTGTTGTACTGTATGCATCGCGGGTTGTACGGTTGACTCATAAGGAGGGTCCGATAACACATCCCCAAAAATATATGTATTGCTATGGTAAGTGTGTTAAGATATTAAAGAATCTACCACAATATGTCAAAAATTCATACAAGTTCTTCAACATGATATTCGAACTTCAAAATACAATTAGCCCAAAAAGAAAAAAAAAATAGAGTATTAATATTAGTTATCTGGTAGGAATGAGAATCATAGAATTATATTCCAATCCTTTTATCTCAATCATGCCCAACAACATAACACCAACCTCAACTCAATAGAAGAGGTGTACGATAACATATATAGTTTCAAACATTTATTTCAATGACCTATGTGGGATTAATACAACTATTCCCAAAACAAACGCGAGCTCATGCCATTAACTTGATTGAAACAATTATACATGAACAAGCATCATCATATATCCTTATCGTACGGAGCACAAAACCGAACCGAACCAAACCGAACCGAAAACCGAGCCAACCGCTCAACCCTAATCCTTATATATCTTAGATAAATATAATGGTGAACCGCACCATTTTCGAAAACCAAACCGAAAACCGAACCAACCGAACCATTTTCGTTCGGTTTCGTTCTATGTATTACCGGTTGTCGGTTGCGTTCGGTTCGACCCAAGACCGACCAAATACACACATAAAGCATGTAAACTGGACCGAACAGATTGAACCGACACAAAACCGAACCATTAGGGTGCAAACGCAGCCGAGCCGAGCCCGACCGCTGTGAGCTCAAGCTCGCTTGTTTATATATAAACAGCTCGGCTCGAGCTCATTTCAGCCTTACATTTTGAGCTCGAGCTCGGCTCGTGAAAATATTCACAAGCTCGAGCTCAGGCTCGAGCTTGACTAATTTATTTGATGTTTAAAGAAAACATAGTTCAAATGGAGCTCGGCGAATTACATAAGGTTCGAGCTCGCTTATTACTTTTAAGCTCGTTTATATTTATAGAAAACATATATATGTATATATTTCTAGGGCTCGTTTAGGCTCGCGAGCCTACTCGAGCTTTTGTATAGAGCCAGTGCTCGAGTTCGATTATTAAATGAGCCCAAACTTAGGCGAGCTCGTTTAGGCTCGGCTCGTTTGAGCTTTTACCGATCCGATATCGAGCTTTTCACGAAGCGCTCGGCTCGCTTCCACTATCGATTCGGTTCGTTCGGTTCATGTTTTTTGTGAAATCGATTTTCGGGTCGAGTCGGTTTTTCTCGGTTTGGGTCGGTTTCGGACCGATGCTCAACCCTAATCCTTATATATCTTAGATAAATATAATGGTGATTCATTTACTCACATTAAATATAACGGTGATTTATAAACATAATACCAACCTCAGCTTATTCATCCCCACGTAGCTCCAACATACCACCTTATTTCTAAAACACAAATACAAACATACTTACATAAACACACACCAAAAAAAACATACTAATAATAATAATTAACAAAAAAATCAACAATCCAACATCAAACCAAAAATTGCTTTTGATATGCATCAAACTCGGTCGTTTGAGCGACCCATTTATCTCTTTTTCTCCCAACCGACCGACACCGACCACCACCTCTAATAAATCGAATAATCGACCGACAAGGATTGACCCACCCATTCGGCCCTATTACATATAGTCTAAAATATTACGAAACGTGGTTCAATAGGAGTGAAGGAACAAGGATACCAATACAAATCAACCTTGTAAAATTTAAATGAAAGTTCCAACTTACCCACATATAGATCAATACACTCTTGGTATTGACAGATTCAACATTCAGTGCTGGATCGGCCCATTAAACACCAATCAAACAGCCCCTAAACATCGCTCAAATATTACAAGTGCAACTCACTCCGAATAGAAATTATGTTGCTAAAGATTATACACAAACACATATTGAACTTTGTTTGTTTGCCAACTTAGTGGGTTATAAATCCATTTTGAGATTGTTTCTTTACAATTTGTTTGCATCTAACAAAGCTTTTAGTATTCCAGTTTACTTACATGACTTTTTGGTTAAAAGATGTCGATATTATTTAAACATCAAAACTAAAATCTTATTGCCACACTATATCACCTCTCTTTTATATTAGATTAGCCATATAGAGGTTGTGATCCATTCACACTTCAGTATATTAGCTAGCTGCAATTCAGTAAAACCTAAGTTTTTCATCCCAAAGTATTAAGGCAAATGTAATAGCGACACATAAGAAAGAAATTATCATAATTATGTTCATTTTGGATTTGCGAGGTTCATTATTCTCTCTTTGTAAATGAAAGTGAAGTGTCAAATATCTTTGCAAAAATTTAATAGTATATATAAACGTATTATTATCGAGACATATCATGCCGGCGCTTTTAGGACATGCTACTCATATCCACCAAAAATTAGTATCAACTCGTGCATTTCCACAAATCTAATGGGTTGATACTCATCCCATCCGGCAACAAAACGACATCGTCCGAAGCAATGACTATTGTAATATTCCAAATAAACCCACATTTTTGTATGACAATATAAACACATGTTCGATTCACTTTTTTTAAGTGGTGCTTACTAAAAAGAAATTTTGAATTTTTATCGATATAAACACATGTTTTTTAAGTGCTTCTTTTCACTTCTTTCATCTTCTAAATTTCAGACATTATCTTTCACTTTACCTATTCTTTCACTCCTTACCTCTTCTTTCACAAACCTTACATCTCTTTTTCAATATCTTACATCCATTTACGCTTTTTCTATTTTTAAGTTTACGTCCGCTTTTTACGCCTTAGCCACTTTTTTTACGTTTCGTCCTTTTGTTTATGTTTTGGCCTTGTTTTACGCCACCATTTGTTTTACGCTCGTCTTTTTAAGTTTTGATCCGCTGTTCGCTTTCATATTTTTCGTCCGCTTTTTAACATTTTCGTCGCTTTTTACGCTCGCCGGGTTATTTTATCGTTTTTTTACGTTTTACTCTCGCTTTTTATTTCTATTCATTTTAACATTTTTTATGTTTCGTTTATTTTTACGCATTCCTTTTTTTTTTTTTATGTTTTCGCCAATTTATTTACGGCTTTCCGTTTTCATCCATTTTTTATTACGCTTACGCTTTTTCCCCATTTTTGTCCTTTTAACGCCGATGTTTTTTTACTTTTCGTCTGCTTTTTCTGGTTTTTTACGCTTTAGTCACTTTTCGGCCCTTTTTTTAGTTTCGCCGCTTAAGTTTTCACCGCTTTTTTGCCGCTGCTCGCTTCATGCTGTTTTTTCGCTTTCGCCCATTTTATTATGTTTGCGTATGTTTTTCACGCTTATCCATTTTTATGTTTTCATCCGCTTATTTACGCTCGCCTATTCTTACGTTTTCGCCCATTTTTGCGCGCGGTTCGCTTTCGCCCCGCTTTTTATTATTTTTGCCCGCTTAAAGTATGCATCCGCTTTTACGCTCGCCAAAATTAAAAGCGTAAGAAATCGTAAAAATGGACTCAAACGTAAAAATGCATACAAAACGAAAAAAAGAGACAAAAAACGTAACAAAAGAAGATGAAAACTTTATAAAACAGACAAAAAAAATTTAAAACGTGAAAAACGAAAAGCGCGAAAAAGATGGTCGAAAACGAAAAACAGACGGAAACGTAGAAAACACTAAAATGTAAAAAGGCATCAAAACGCGTTAAAACATACGAAAACGTAAAAAAATAGACAGAAACGTGAAAACCGGACAAAAACGTAAAAGACGGATGAAAACGTAAAAAACAGACGAAAACGCAAAATTCGGTCGAAAACGTAAAAAAGCAGACGAAAACGTTAAAAACAGATGAAAACGCAAAAAAATGGTTGAAAACGTAAAAAAATGTCGAAAACATAAAAAACAGCGAAAGCGCAAAAAAATGGACGAAAACGTAAGAAAATGGACTAAGTTGTAAAAAACAGACGAAAACGTAAAAAACGGCCGAAAACGTAAAAAACGGACGAAAACATAAAAAAGAACCAAAACGTAAGAAAACGGACTAAAATGTAAAAAACGGACGAAAACGTTAAAAACAGACGAAAACGTAAAAAATAGACGAAAAGGTAAAAAAACAGAAGAAAGCATAAAAAGCAAATAAAAACGTAAAAAAAATAGATGAAAGCGTAAATAAAACAGTCAAAAACGTAAAAAAAAACCAACGAAAACGTAAAAAACAGATGTAAACGGACGAAAATGTAAAAAACAGATGAAAATGTAAAAGAACAAACGAAAACATAAAAAAATTGACTAAAACGTTGAAAACGGACTAACATGTAAAAAATGATCGAAAACGTAAAAAAAAACTACCAAAACGTAAGAAAACGATTAACCCATTTGAACTATGTTACAAAAGGATTTATAGCGCAAAAAAAGGAAAAAAGGAAAAGAAAAAGAAGTACTTTTTCAATAGCACAAACAAACTGTCTTCATCCATGCGATGAAGACTTTAGATCTACTCTTCTTCTCGCGCGATATGGTTTGCATGAAGAGGAAAAAGCTCAAAAAACAAATTACATCTTATAACCTTTTTTAAAGAGTTGAATCGGATAATGGTTGTTCATCTTTATAAACGATTTGATTTGGGTTCGAATCGGAGTGTGGTCATTTATTCTTCTTCAGCTTGTTCATGCGACATAAGAGCTTCGTGGGTGTTTGTTTGACTTCAGATCTGACCCAGCGAAAAGGGGTCGTTTGTTTTGAATTTGGGTTGCTTGTTTGGGTTTTATTGTCGGTCTCCTGTATTTGACTCACCTTCCATTGTAAGAGCTTTAATTCATATTTCTTTTCTATAAATCTAATTATGATGTTAATGTTAAGATGTGACTTGGGTTAATTTTTACAAAGTTATGAATCGGTTCATATTTTTATTCAAGTTAGGATGTTGTTTTGATTTTTTTACAGTTTTTAGCTGTTATTGTTTTGTGTGGCAAGAATAATGATAAACTTATAACCAAAAACTAAAATCGGATTGATATTGGCTCAGGGTTGGAAGTGCTCATATCGTTAGCGTATTTCTTTTTGTTTTGGTCCTGCTTCCTTTGCTCTATTGCGGTGTTATGTTAGCTTACGGCTTACACAATTGGTCATTAATAGATGGAAAGACCTTGGTGTGGTATTAAACATTGGTCTAGATAGCGGTATGTTAAAAGTTTGGTTGTGTCTTGGTTTTGCTCCTGGTTTGACCACTACCACCCACCGAAGGTGTCGGGTGAAGCCTTGTTTCAGTTTAGCGCAAAACACCAAGGGGTGTTTGTTGTCTGCTATCACAGCCCATCCCAAAGGGGGTGTTTGCTGCTGATTTTCAGCCCCTAAAGGTGTGTTTTTGAATATGTTTTCAGCCCCTAAATGGCTACGTTTTCAGCCCCTAAAAGGGCGCCGTTCTGCTGATTTTCTGCACCAACTGGTGTGTTTGGTTGGCTGAAATTCTGCACCAATTGGTGCGTTTGATTTTATGCTTAGCAGCCTCAACAGGGGTGTTAATCTTGCTGTAGCGGGGGTGTTTGTTTCATGCTAATCTGAGTCACCTAGTCATTATAATTTTTGGTGTTGTGTCTAATTTTTAAGATAATTAAACTATTGAAACTACTAATGAAATGGGTTTTATTTTAACTTCTTTTTGGCTACCTCCTTGAA
>OU343220.1:19930588-19952339 GCA_910596185.1 Chrysanthemum makinoi
CAAATTGACCCCCTGTCATTACCTGTTTTGGACCTTTGGTCAAACACCAGTCAAACTTTATCCCTTTTCCCTCCCAACTGGGTTTCTTCTCCACTTGCTCTGCATCACTCACCTTTCCCATCACCCTTATCCCTGCAACTCTTATCCCTCCAACTCTCAACCCATAATCATCACATCTACTCACCCCCCCCCTCTAGTTGCAATTTCAGAGTCCACAGAGGTCAAAACCACTTTCCCGCTGATCCTATGGCCAATATGCACTCTATTCATCCAATGGCTATCAAAACAGTGGGATGTGCTCGAAACAAGTTGCAAGACCTTTTGCATATAAAAAGAAGAAGAGGAGAAGAGCAAAAGCGTGAGTTAGTTTTATAATTTCCTCGTATGTCGTTTTAAGATAAATGTTTTAGTTTAAGTTTTAAAATGTAATCTTTTGTTTCTTTGTTCTAAAATCAAGTTATTTTATCCTTGTAATCAGCTTTTAAGCATCAATTTCAAAGTTTAACTAAATTTCATGCTCTTGTGTTTACTGTTGAAGAATTCAAGTCCATGTTCTTAAATTAAGGCTTATAGTAGTTTGTCTTTAATCTCAAATAAGCTTAGTTAAACTAATTATAGCTTTTGTTAAGCTTACAAATCAATTTTAAGCAATATGTTATGTGGGTCAATGATCGGTGCTAAACCGTCAAGTTTAATCACTCAAGCTAGCCACTTGTGAATGCCGTAACAAACTTAAAACAACTCAAACACCAAATGCAATTTAGATCAGAGGAATATAGTGTATTCCTGGGTCGTTAAGTCCCACGGAGGATGAATTGGTGTATAAACACTTGATCAGATGATAGAATGATCACTAGGATAGTGATCGGTAGGTTTTGATGAATAATTATACCTAAAGAAAAGATTAATAAATTACAGCGACTTAAATGCAAATTAAAGGAAATAAAAGATAAAATATATTAAATAAACGCTATCACTATTTTAAAATGATGAACGTTTAAAACCTAAAACGTACGTTTAAATAAAATTACGTAAACGTACAAAATAAAACGTGAGTTTTAAGAAATAAAAGGCCTACAAATATGAAAATGATATTTTTACAATCCTAAATATAAAAGAAAATTATTAGAAAAGGAAAATTATTTTTACAACTATTTATCTAATTATTATTAATTAAAAACTATTTATAACTATTTAATAATACCCTAAAATATAAGAAAATATGAAATAAAGCTAGAAAAGTGAAATTATGACTTAGAAAAATCTAAAATATTATAAAACTAATTTTAAAACTAAAAATATATTTATTACACTTTTTATCTATTTATTATGAATTTAATACTATTTAAAACTAATTAAAATGCTAAAAAATACTATTTAAACTAAGAAAATTATGGAAAAATATTTTTTTGGCTTTTTATATTTATCTTAATCTAGGAAAATTGAAAACATATTTTTTTAAACTTTTTATGATTTATTTGTATTAAAAGCTATTTAAAAATGCTAAAAACTGAAATTAAATGCAGAAAAATAGTAAATGAACAGTGAAAAATATGAAACTTTACAGGAAAATCTAAAATATTATACTAAGCCTGGGAAAAATATAAAAAGTTAGATAAGCCCACTAATAAGCTGAATTGGGCAAATAAGCAGTTTAAATAAGCACTTGAAATAAGCAATAAGCTATCCAAAAGCTACCATAAGCTACTACAGCCTAAATCTAACCTAAAATGAGCTAATGCAACTAATTGGGAAGTAAAAAGCACAAGCTACAGAAAAAAACTTCATGACAGTTTTAATAACTATATGCCAAACGGCCCTAACTAGCTACTTTAAGCACTTGTGCCAGCTTATCTAATAAGCTATAGTGAAAACCAGTTCTGTGGACCTCAAGAACACCAACCAAAGATCAGTTGTACCAAATTTGAGCCTGAAAGAAGCTAAAATGAACTTTCTACAAGCTCTACAATAAGCTTAAAAAGCTCAGCGTATGCTGAAAATCTCAGCATATGCTGAGTGAACAGGGCTGTTTGGACAGCTTACTTAGAGCTTATAGAGGTCTTCGAAAATTCCACAAAAATCACTTTCCAACTCTTGACCAACTGAAGTTAATTGTCCCAGAATTTCACTTAATTTGGATCAGAAATGAATCCATGAAAAATCTATAAAGTTTTGTAAAAAAAACATTTTCCTACTTTTGACTTTCACAACAAATTGACAGATTTTGACTAAATCCAACTCTGAACCATTGATTTTGAATGAAAATGATATTAGTTTATAAAATGAAGCTAATGTAGGCTATATCCACTGATTTCAAACTTATATACAGGAATTCAAAAGCTAAAACTAACGATATAAGCTACGAGATCAAGTGAATCTAAAACTTGACTTATATGATGAGTAGATGCAAAATATGGACGTCTGATTCTAATATACCTAATAATAACTAAAACAACCAAACTTATCTACTAAAATGACCTTAAGCTTAGTTTTAATTCTAATGCCAAACACTATGTTAACTACTGATATGCAATTTATTCAATCTACAACTAAAATCTAACCCATAACTAGCATTAACACAAAATTCAGATAACAACCTAACTTCTAAATAATGCAAAGGCTATAACTAAATCTACTCTAATCTATATATGCTATTTATGCAGATGAGAATAGAAACTGATGCAAATACTGAAACAGATAATGAGACAGATTTACCTACAGACTAACTATCATGAAACATTAAACTATAACAGATTAAACAAAGATTAACACAAATATTACTCTATACTATAATTAGAATCAGAAAACACTTACAATGGTCCAACCACTGTGGTTAGCTTTTGAGATCAAGGTACCACTAATCCTAAACCCATGCCATCTCCAATTCAGAATGGATCAACCCAAATTCATCACTATTTCAATAAACCAAACCATTTCAACCATGATTCTACAGATTGAATGAGGTCCGACCACTATGGCTTCTAACTTAGTTAAATAACCACTACCTCTCTGATTTTCAACCCAAATCCAGCTCATTATCAACCCATTTCCATAACTAAGTCCATATTGAGCTTTTCAGTTGACTTTTGTTGACTTTTTTAGAAAATTGCAATTAAGAAAAAAACTGCTCCAAATTGCTTTAGTAACATTGAGATAACATAAATAAGCTAACTTAATTACTCAAAACAGATTTAAACTTGATATTGTGATAAGGATAAAAATGGCGGGAAAAAGAAAATTGATGAAACATGCAATTGATTGCTAAAACTTTGAAATTGAACTTGAATTAACTCAAACACTACCATAAAATTGAAACCCATAATTCTTAAACATCAATAAATTAAAAACGATTACATTAAAATTAATAAAAAGGTCTAAAACAGTGACAACTTTTCTTCTGCCTTCTTTCTTCTTTATAGTCTCAAAAGTAGTTCAATCTTCCTCAGTCCTTGGATTGGTCAAAATTGATCCTAGCCCTTGATTTTCACTTTTTGGCCAAAAGCTTGCAAGCTGGGTCCGTAACGTGTTTTAGGGGAGGGAGCATTACCCTTGGTTTGTTGTGGAGGTGGAGGGATGGTGGTGAGACAGTGGAAGGGAAAAGGTGGAATACCAAGTGGTAGCCAGGTGGTGGTGAGTTTCAAATGTGAGGGAGAGGATAAGTGAGGATACTTGTTTACTGTGGGAGATATTAATAATGGGGGGTTCATTTGAGGGGCTTTGGACTGGGTCGACTTGGGTTTGGGTTAAATATTAAAAGGGGTTGGTTTGGTTTATAAGTTAAGCCCAAGGACTAATCTTGCAATTTCTGAATTGTGAAGGGTTAAACCCGCAATTTTCCAAAGTTAACACAAGGACCGATTATGCCATATATGAATAGTACAAGGGTTATATTTATTAATTTTCCATTTTAAATAACCTAGGGACCATTTTTGACACTTTTCAAAATTGAGGGACCAAAGTTGTAAATATGCAACTTTAACTTCAAAGGACTAGTTTTAACAACTTGTGAATCCCCAAGGACCTTTAATGATATTTTACAAGTTTTGAATTACCAGGGACTAGATTTGACAACTTTTGTAACTTGGGGAACTAAAACTGCCAATTATGCAAACTTGATACGTTTTTCATCTGATTTTGGTATTTTTGCATTTAAAACATATAAAACACTTGTTTGTGATATTTTCATCATTTTGATGCATTTCAGAGTGTTTTCAGATGTTTTTGCAGTCTAGATAGTACAAAAATGATGAGTGTTTAGACACTCATCAGTCAACAAAAGTCAACTGAGGTGCTAAATTGGAATCAATGATGATCTTGGGTTGATGCAGAGCCTGTTTTGGATTGGTTTTGGTATAGAATAGTGATGTTTGGTCTGGTATAAGTTGCACAATCAATGGACTTGAGTCGAGCTATCTCAATTTTTTGTTCATTATTTCTAGCTCAAATCTGTATATCTAGTTCTTATTGATTCTATGTTGAATGATGGTTTAAATCAGTTCATTATGCTTCATTTAGGTCGAGTCAAAGTCGATTGATCATTGGTTTGCACTAAATAAGTAGTTTGTTAGTTAAACTTGCAATCCTATCACTTGAACTAGTGTTTGGGAGTGCCTGTCATTTGTAGATTTCAAGTTTCTCGAGAGGCTAGAACCCTAAGGCTATTCTTAGTTAGATATAGTGTATTAATTTCAGTTCTTATTTTGTAGTCATTTTCACTCAAAGTCAAAATTACCATGAATCAGTCTTAATTTCATATCATTGAGATTTTTGAAAAGCAAAAACTTGTATTGTGTTTAGAATTCATAGAACTAGCTTGCTTTAGTTTTATTTCATCATAATACATTAATATCACCCACAAATTTGCTTCAAAGTTCATTAAAGTCAACCTTTCATTTTTGTCAAAAAGTCAAATTTGCAAATATCAGTTTTCAATCAACCTAAGTTGATTTTTAATTGACTCATTTCTGGGTCAATTTCATTGAAACTTTGGGTTTATAAACTTAAACCGTCTAGAATCTTATTATGATTTTAGTAGATTTTTAGTAATTTTCTAAAAGCTTCAAAATGGCTTGTCAAGATGGCTTTAAAGTGCCCTGTACTGACTCGATATTCAGATGCACTTGCATTGGGTTTGTGCAGTCCTTGCACAGAGCTCATTAGAGCTTCTCTTGGTCTTGTCTTTGGTTTACAATTAGCCAACCAGGTCTAGTTTAGGTTCCAATAACTGGTTTTGATTTCCAGCTTATTGGTTAGCTTATTTTTAAGCTACAAAGTAGCCCATCAAAACTGTTTAAGCACTTTAGTTTTCAAAACATCAAATCTGAGTAGTTTGCATTTCAGAGGTTAAATCTAGTTGAAATTTGTTGCATTTGAGTACTTTTAGCATATTAGAGCTTCTGTGATAGTGTGGTGCTTATTTGTGTCCTTTTGGCTTATTTCAAGTGCTTATTTATAAGCACTTGCACTGCAGTTCCAAATTCTCACACACATGCCACTGTTTTTATAGTTTTCCTAGATTTACAATATTAATTTAGACTTTCCCTGAACTTTTTATATTTTTCCTACTCTGTTTGCTATTTTTCCCTATTTAAATCAGTTTTTAAGCCTTTTTAAATAGTTTTTAATCCAATTAATTCATAAAAGCTTCAAAAAAATAATTTTTCATTTTTCTTAGGTTAAGATAAATATAAAAAGTTAAAAAAATATTTTTCCAGATTTTTCTTAGTTAAATTTATATTTTTAAACAATTTAAGTAGTTTTAAATAGTTTTTAATTCATAACAAATAGAAAAATAATCAGAAAAATATAAAAATAGTTTTGAAAATTCTCTTTAGTTATTTTAGATTTTTCCAAGTCATAATTTCATTTCTCTAGCTTTATTTCGTATTTTCTTGTATTTTAGGGTATTATTAAATAGTTAAAATTAGTTTTTAATTAATAATAACTAGATAAATAGTTATAAAAATAATTTTCTTTTTCTAATAATTTTCTCTTATCATTAGGTTTGTAAAAATGTCAATTTCATATTTTTAGGATTAATATTGCTTCAGTTTCACATTTTATTTTGTACGTCACGTAGTTTTTAATTTAAGTTTTATAAAAGAAAAATCAAAAAACATCATTTTGCAAATAGTGATAGCGTTTATTTAATATAGTTTATCTTTTTAATTTTCTTTAATTTGCATTTAAGCCCCTGTAATTTATATACTTTTTCTTTTAGTATAATCAATCAAATATCTTTTTTCCGCTCAAATTCACCCGATCACTACACGCGTTTGACTATTCTCGCTTCGTTGGGACATAACGACACTGGGAAACACTATACTCTCCGGACTTCATTGCATTTGTTTCCGTGCATTTTAAGTTTCTTACGGTTGGCCATTCACAAGTGGCTAGCTTGCGTGATAAAACTTGACGGTTCGGGAGCGATCAAATTTTGGCGCCGCCTTCTTGGTGTCTAATTATCTTACGTTTAGCAGATTAGTGATTTGAATATTCAATCCTTGTTTATACCATCTATATGTTTATATTTTCTTATAAAAATCAAAAACCCAAAAAGATTTTCATTCTTTGTTTCTACATCATGTTTTTCAAAAACCCAAAAATATTCACCTTAACCCTCTTACCCTTTTTGATTCTTTATCCCTTTACCATCTATCCATTTGATTCTAACTTCTTCCATTCTCATGGAATCTCTCGACTACGACGAATTCTGGGACGAAGTTGAAAAACTTCAGACTTTATCACAAATGTCAAGAATTCGTGTTGTTCGTGATGATCCATTAATTCTTCGTAGGGAAATGGAACGAGAAACCCGGGTGACAAAGGACCGGTACTTCCCTCGATAATGGAAGTGCTAAATACATCCAACCTACGGTTATCCAAAGATCTAACCCCTCAATTGCTCCTAAGCCGTCTAAAATTGATCATAAACTTTCACGATTTACGGTTAAAAGCAATCATGCAAAATTTAGACCGGTGACTAGCAAGAATGACTTGCCTAATCTTCACGTTTCTCGAGAATCAGAACCGGAGACCATAACGGAAGTGGTGGAAATTGCTAGCTCTCAGAGCACACCACTTGTCCCACCTCCGGATTTTTCGAAATGTTCTTCGAGACTTGATAGTCATTCGGATCACCATGTTGGTTTTGTTGATTCTTTGAATAAACCGATTCCTTCTCATAACTCTAAAATGAAATCGTTTATTCCTTGTGTCGGTTGTGGTGAGCCTCTTTTTGGTTCACCCTGTCGTTGGTGTACGTGTGTACAATGTGGTAATGATATTCGTAATGGGAGTTGTTTGTTTTGTGGTTCGAGGAATTCATTTGATTATGATCCTAACTCATTTAACGACCCCTCAAACTTTTCCAATTACCCACACACGACTTATCTTCAGATAATCAACATAACTACTGTGAATTTTGTGGAGGTCCTCACCAAGGATTTGAGTGTCAATCCGGAAACTTGTTTGTCTATGAACAGCTTTTCCGGTAATGCTCGAAACTTTGGTTATGACCAATATCCATATAATTCACCACCCGCACTCAGTAGTTTTACCATTGTGAGTACGAGGTCCCCACTTCTCGATTGTCAAATAGGGAATCCATTTCCTTGTAACAATCATGACTCTCACAGGTTTGACAATTTCCAGCCTTCACAGCACCATACGGTTCAAACTCCACCTGAGCCGTTGCCTAAAGAAATTTCCCAAGATCTTGAAACCACAATAAAAACACTTGATGATATGATTCAAAACTTTAAGAATCAAGTGAGTGGTGAGAAAACCATGGGAGAATTAGTTGCAAAAGAACGAGATGCTAGAAACGAAAAGAGTATGGAGGAATTACTTGTCGAAGAACAAGCAGCTAAAACACGTGCTATATTTCGCAATGCTGCTCTTCTCAATGAAGATGATGATGAAGTTACCCTTGATACCCTTCAATTTTATAAAGATTCATCAAGTTCAGCAGTTGAGATTCCATCCGTGGAAATACAGGGAGAAAAGAATATGACTGAATCACTAGCAGTAGAAATAATGGAACTTGTAGAATCCATAACTACAAGTCCTTCTCAACTCCCTCAGTCTGTTGTTATCACACCCGAGGTTCACACTCACTCTCTGAGCATGGGGGACGAGCATCTTGACACTGTTCTTGAAAAGGAATCGGACGAATTCATAAAGTCTAGTGTTGAGAACCTTGTCCCAATCCCAAGAGAGTCACAGGGAATTCTCGAGCATTTGTGTGATATCCCTACCCCTCTTGTCTTCCCAAAAGATCATGTTGAGATGTTCTCCGATTCTAATGATGATGATTCGTTATCTTGTGGAGACATCGTTTATGTGGAAGATTTACCTCGAGCTTGTTAGCTTAGAAGAAGAGAATGATGAAGTTACTAACACCGAAATCAAAGATGAAGCACTTCGTGCAACATTACTGAATGTCGGTCTTCTCATTTCTAAAATCGAGGCTTTCAATGAAAAACCTATTTCATCTCCTATCCCCATTAAGGATAGTGACATTCTTTCCGATGATTCTATTCCAGAAATGAAAGCCTTCTGTTTTAATAATATGGGAGAGAAGATTAGTGGCGATTACCACTTTTCATTCTCATAATTCTCTTCCCGATTATGAATCATTTACATTGGAGGAGTTCACCAGTGAACCCACTCATATCAATTCAGAATATGATTCATTCACCTTCATGGAGTTCTCGATGAACTCACTCATATCATATCTCCGCCGGAGTATGATAATTTCTACTTTGATCTAGACACTCCCATAATATGTCTTGATCAAGCAAGCTTAACTGATGAGATTCATGAAACTATGAATTCTCCTATTGAGGAAGAAGAGTTAGTCATGATTTCTATCATGATTTTCTTTCTTTTCTTCATATATTCTATCGCTTCTCCTGTTCTTCACTCCTTCGGGAATGAAGACATTATCTTTGACCCCGGCATTTTCATTTATCATTCTTGAGCCGGGAATATATCTCATCGGTGTGGAACTTTCACGTACTTCAATGTTTATCCAAACATCTTGAATGAAAGTCCGATGGAGATTGTCTCTTCCACTTACTTCCCCATGAACAAATTAATTCGGGGCCGAGTCAAGCTAGCGACTCGGTAATCAAAAACAATAGTTAAACATGGGTTTTCACCCGTGTGTACCACTCTAGTGTGGGGGAGATGCCCCACATGTTGTATATAGATCTAAAAAATGAACGAAAATTGTAAATATTAAAAAGAGAATAATTGTTGTGTTTCTACACTTAGCTAGTAATGTTATCTTTTTACGTTCTAAGTTTCGGCATAACAGCCGGTACTTTGAATATTGAGGACAATATTCATTCCTAAGTGTGGGGAAATTATGGCTTAATTTGATCATAAATGTACCCTTTTAGTCCCTTTTTCCCCAAAATGGCCAAATTTTAAATTTTTTTTTTAGTGGAAGTACTATGTACTAAACACAACAAATGGTAATCAATCCACCATGTCTAACCCACATAAGGATTGGCTAATCCAGGAGCAAACGGCTCTTGGTAAAGATATCTCAAAACCGTTGACGGCTTGCAATTTGCCCAAAATTGTATGGTATTCAACTCACCATATCCTTAAAAGTGAAGAGTTGGCTAGCCCGCAAGTTTATGGCTTGTGGTAAAGGCCGTGGAAAAACCATAATTGGTAATCAGCTCACCAAAGATAATATTGATAATTTATCTAAGAGTTGGCTAGTACAGAAGCAAACGGCTACGGTAAAGACAAATCAAATCCGTTGAAAGCTGGTGATTTGCTCAAAATCATTTGGTTATCGGTGTACCAAGGTTCTTACTTGAACTGAAACATTTGGCTACTCCAGAAGTAATGGCTTTTGTAAAGAGATGAAATCCATTAATTTTTCTCAAAACATTGCTAGGGACTAGCAATATCTTAGTGTGGGGGATTGATGAGTGTCTAAATACTCATCATTTTTGTACCATTTAAACTGCAAAAACATCTGAAAATACTCGAAATGCATCAAAATGATAAAAATATCACAAATAAGTGTTTTATGTGTTTTAAATGCAAAAATATCAAAATCTGGTGAAAACGTATCAAGTTTGCATAATTGGCAGTTTTAGTCCCCCAAGTTTCAAAAGTTGTCAAAAACAGTCCCTGGTAAAACAAAATAAAGAAAAATATCATTTCAAGTCCCTAGGGATTCATGAGTTGTCAAAATTAGTCCTTGAGATTTAAAAATTGCAAATTTACAACTTAGGTTCCTAAACTTTGAAAAATGTCAAGTTTGGTCCCTGGAAGTTTGAAAATGTCAAAAATAGTCCTTGTACTATTGAAGCTTGTCAATTTTGATCCCTTATGTGAACTTTGGAAAATGGCAGAAATGGTCCTTCTAGAATCTGAAATTGGACAAATGGTCCTTGCAATATTAAACTAATCCCATGACCCTTTGTGAACCTTGACCCATGCCATTTATACCAAATTGACCCCCTGTCATTACCTGTTTTGGACCTTTGGTCAAACACCAGTCAAACTTTATCCCTTTTCCCTCCCAACTGGGTTTCTTCTCCACTTGCTCTGCATCACTCACCTTTCCCATCACCCTTATCCCTGCAACTCTTATCCCTCCAACTCTCAACCCATAATCATCACATCTACTCACCCCCCCCCTCTAGTTGCAATTTCAGAGTCCACAGAGGTCAAAACCACTTTCCCGCCAAAACTGATCCTATGGCCAATATGCACTCTATTCATCCAATGGCTATCAAAACAGGTGGGATGTGCTCGTAAAACAAGTTGCAAGACCTTTTGCATATAAAAAGAAGAAAGAGGAGAAGAGCAAAGGCAGTAGTTAGTTTTATAATTTCCTCAGATGTCGTTTTTAAGATAAATGTTTTAGTTTAAGTTTTAAAATGTAATCTTTTGTTTCTTTGTTCTAAAATCAAGTTATTTTATCCTTGTAATCAGCTTTTAAGCATCAATTTCAAAGTTTAAACTAAATTTCATGCTCTTGTGTTTACTGTTGAAGAATTCAAGTCCATGTTCTTAAATTAAGGCTTATAGTAGTTTGTCTTTAATCTCAAATAAGCTTAGTTAAGCTAATTATAGCTTTTGTTAAGCTTACAAATCAATTTTAAGCAATATGTTATGTGGGTCAACAAAAGTCAACTGAGGAGCTAAATTGGAATCAATGATGATCTTGGGTTGATGCAGAGCCTGTTTTGGATTGGTTTTGGTATAGAATAGTGATGTTTGGTCTGGTATAAGTTGCACAATCAGCTGGACTTGAGTCAGAGCTATCTCAATTTTTTTGTTCATTATTTCTAGCTCAAATCTGTATATCTAGTTCTTATTGATTCTATGTTGAATGATGGTTTAAATCAGTTCATTATGCTTCATTTAGGTCAGTCAAAGTCAGATTGATCATTGGTTTGCACTAAATAAGTAGTTTGTTAGTTAAACTTGCAATCCTATCACTTGAACTAGTGTTTGGGAGTGCCTGTCATTTGTAGATTTCAAGTTTCTCAGAGGCTAGAACCCTTAAGGCTATTCTTAGTTAGATATAGTGTATTAATTTCAGTTCTTATTTTGTAGTCATTTTCACTCAAAGTCAAAATTACCATGAATCAGTCTTAATTTCATATCTGTTGAGATTTTTGAAAAGCAAAAACTTGTATTGTGTTTAGAATTCATAGAACTAGCTTGCTTTAGTTTTATTTCATCATAATACATTAATATCAGTCCACAAATTTGCTTCAAAGTTCACTAAAGTCAACCTTTCATTTTTGTCAAAAAGTCAAATTTGCAAATATCAGTTTTCAATCAACCTAAGTTGATTTTTAATTGACTCATTTCTGGGTCAATTTCATTGAAACTTTGGGTTTATAAACTTAAACTGGTCTAGAATCTTATTATGATTTTAGTAGATTTTTAGTAATTTTCTAAAAGCTTCAAAATGGCTTGTCAAGATGGCTTAAAGTGCCCTGTGCACTCGACTCAGATTCACCGAAGTGCGCACTGCATTGTCGCGATCCTTGCACAGAGCTCATTAGAGCTTCTCTTGGTCTTGTCTTTGGTTTACAATTAGCCAACCAGGTCTAGTTTAGGTTCCAATAACTGGTTTTGATTTCCAGCTTATTGGTTAGCTTATTTTTAAGCTACAAAGTAACCCATCAAAACTGTTTAAGCACTTGAGTTTTCAAAACATCAAATCTGTGCAGTTAAAATCTCAGAGGTTTAGGCTAGTTAAAATTAGTTGCATTTGAGTACTTTTAGCATATTAGAGCTTCTGTGATAGTGTGGTGCTTATTTGTGTCCTTTTGGCTTATTTCAAGTGCTTATTTATAAGCACTTGCACTGCAGTTCCAAATTCTCACACACATGCCACTGTTTTTATAGTTTTCCTAGATTCACAATATTAATTTAGGCTTTCCCTAAATTTTTCATATTTTTCCTACTCTGTTTGCTATTTTTCCCTATTTAAATCAGTTTTTAAGCCTTTTTAAATAGTTTTTAATCCAATTAATTCAGAAAAGCTTCAAAAAAATAATTTTTCATTTTTCTTAGGTTAAGATAAATATAAAAAGTTAAAAAAATATTTTTCCAGATTTTTCTTAGTTAAATTTGTATTTTTAAGCAATTTAAGTAGTTTTAAATAGTTTTTAATTCATAAAAAATAGAAAAATAATCAGAAAAATATATAAATAGTTTTGAAAATTCTTTTTAGTTATTTTAGATTTTTCCAAGTCATAATTTCATTTTTCTAGCTTTATTTCATATTTTCTTGTATTTTAGGGTATTATTAAATAGTTAAAATTAGTTTTTAATTAATAATAATTAGATAAATAGTTATAAAAATAATTTTATTTTTCGAATAATTTTCTCTTATCATTAGGTTTGTAAAAATATCAATTTCATATTTTTAGGATTAATATTGCTTCAGTTTCACATTTTATTTTGTACGTCACGTAGTTTTTAATTTAAGTTTTATAAAAGAAAAATCAAAAACATCATTTTGCAAATAGTGATAGCATTTATTTAATATAATCTATCTTTTTAATTTTCTTTAATTTTCATTTAAGCCCCTGTAATTTATATACTTTTTCTTTTAGTATAATCAATCAAATATCTTTTTCCGTTCAAATTCACCCGATCACTACACGTTTGACTATTCTCGCACAGCTCGTTGGGACATAACGACCTGGGGAAACACTATACTCTCCTGGACTTCATTGCATTTGTTTCAAGACTGTTTTAAGTTTGTTACGGTTAGCCATTCACAAGTGGCTAGCTTGCGTGATAAAACTTGACGGTTCGGGACGAATCAGTCACACCATTTAAAAAGGGGTTTCTACAAATTTTAAAAAGGGCTAGCTTACGGTCAGTCACACCATGGTAGTAAGTGAAAGGTTTATGGATATAAATTAATATATATGACCGGATTCGATCACGAGACTTCAGGATGCACACATTACGTATAAGAATCAATGTAAAACTAATTAATATTTAAAATGTTATATTTAGTTATTTGATCACGTATAAAATACTTAACAATCATTAGTATTTAACGAAGTTTATTTAACAGTCGTTAAATATTAAGTTAAAGGACTAAAAAGGAAATTCGAGGAGAAGATTCTGGAAACCCTTTGGGGTGTTTGGGCCGATCAGTTATGGGAGGATTTCCTAATCCTCCTCTAACTTGGTCTCTAAGTTTTGTTAGACTATAGATAGAAAGGGTTGTGTATAGGTTTTTCTAATGCTTGAATCCTTAACAAATCTTTCTTCTCCTCTTCTCTCCTCTCTTTGTGTTCGGCCGAATTCTTCATCCCAAACCCCTTAGGAGTCGACTTCCTAGAACACAATATAAGTGTTAGATTTGTTTCGTGATCAAGAAACTAGCTTTTCTCATTGATTCGCCTAGTAATACGTGTGTACAAAAACGTAGAGCAAATACACTTGTGTTTGCATATCTTGTGGTCGACTTCTTTGTGTAGTCGACATACACATACCCTATTTTTAGGGTTTTTGGTTCTTGATTACCGTTGTATTTGAATTTGCTAAAAGTTACGCTTATTACTTACGATATCATTCAAGCTTTCACCATGTACATCAGCTTTTAGTAATTTTACCCAAAAACTAAGAAAATACGCTGCTTGATAAGAATGTGCAACATCAACTCGAACATATACCAAGGTTTCAGTAATTTAATGGTATGAGGCGTTATTATCATTCCATCCTCAAGTAAAAGTTCATAGTTGAGAGATTTAACAAGTCAAGAAAAATGATAAATTGAAGACTAGTTATGTTCTTGCAAACCGTGTAAAAAGGCACGAAGCAGTTTAAAAAAGAACGAACCGAAAAAAAGAATAAATTGTCTACTTCATGTATTCGAACATAGTAACTCATTTTTAGCGGGCAACATTGATTTCCATCTGAACCACATTCCCATCATGCTATGCTTTCCAATTGGTTGTATATAACCTTTTTTATTATTATTTGTTAATCTCTCCTTAATCAGCACCGTTTAACTACGACAATTATAAGTAAACAAATAAATCTATTTACGTACATAAACATATTAAATATCACAATATGTCAAGAACTTATACAAGTTCTTCAAGATGATATTCGTGCATGGAGAAACATGATATTTAAGCATCGAAAAACAATTAGCACATAAAGTATCACACCATTTAAAAAAGTTTCTAGAAAACTATGAAAATTTATATTAGTTTTTGGACTAGATAAAGTATCACACTATTTAAAAAATTTCTAAAAAAATTTGAGAATTTATATTAGTTCTTTGGCATAACAGAAGGGGATGAAGAAACGTTTTCATCTTCTTTCGGCTAAGTCAAACAACATACTACCCAATCTCAAATTATAACTTGCATATACAACAAATATATAAAGTATCAAAAGTTTCTATCAACTACGTATGTGGGATCATAAATCAATACAACTATTCGCAAAAACAAACATTGAGCCCGTGTCATTAACTTGGTTAAAACAATTAAATATGAATAGCCATCATATATATAATTGTAATTTATTAACTCACCATTAATATATCATGAAGTGTGAATCAATAGAAGTGAAGGAACATTTTAAAATTTAAATAAAAGTTCCAACTTACTCATGTATAAGCCATTGCGGATTATTAATTTTTAAATTTTTTTTTAATATTAATTTATAAATGCCTTAGACTTTTTCTTTTCTCTTCAATTGAAACATCCAAAAAGTAGTTGAATGGCTACATCGGTGAAGGTGTCCAGACCATCGTTGTCAACAATTTAGAGCAAGATGTCCATTTTCAGCTTGTTCCTATAGCATGACAAAAGGTGAACACAAGAAACCCAAGTACCTCAAAATTCAGGTATATATTGACTGTATGATGTTTGGGGCCAAATAATGTAAAGTTTAATGCCTAAATGAGACAAAGTTTTAAATGAATTATGATTGTTTATGGTACAGCCATTTGGTCAAGTTCCAGCATTTCAAGATGATGATATCGATCACCTTGACCAATGACTAGAAGCCGAGTAATAGATTTCAAGATTATGATATCAATCACCTTGTTTGGTACATCATAATCTACATGTGTTGTGTGTGTTTAGGACTTCATGGAACAAACCCATTATTAAAAGCCTCAATTGACCAATGACTTGAAGCCAAGTAATAGATTTCAATCCTCCTAGCTAGTTTTAGCCTTCTAGCTCATCATTTGCCCCAAGACTATTCGACTGGTTCCGGGTTGGTTCCTTGTCAACCGCTGCGCTAGGCTAATTAGTGAGCTCAATCAATAGGGACAATTGATATACAAAGTGGATCATAAATTGTTTGGAGTAGCGAGGTTTTATCTTCATTTAATTTGACTTGTTTCTTATTAAATAGTTAGGAAGATGTTGGTGTTGTATCATGAGTTTGATTTTGTATGAAACTTATTGTAAAACGTTTTGAAGAATTGATTAAAATAAATAAATAAAAGATTAACTAGAGTGTATTTAATCCATTGCTTTAAAATTTTTAATGTGTTTCGACATTGTCGCTTAAGCTTTTATCAATTATCTACCCACACCTCGGAGAGATCGTTTTCTCACCGTTTTTGTTATGGAATTGATCATTAATTCACAATTAAATAAGATATGATTTACCGTTTCAACATCTTCATGACAAATGGGGCAAATATGAGAATCAACATCAATCCCTTTCCTGTCCAAATTCATCCCGGAAGGAAGCTTGTTTAGCGTTAACCTCCACAAGAAAACATTGGATTTTATGGGAACATTTTTATTCCAGCGAGTAGCCAAAGAACCCGCGTCAAGGGTATGGGAGTCAATCAAAGAACGCGTAGACACAACGGAGAACCCTTGGAAGCATCAAGCGACCATTGCCAATTATCTTTATGCTCGGATAACACAACGGATCGAACAATGCTTTAATTCAATAACTGAGAGGATTCAATACTTCTTCTCGGAGACTTTCTAAAAACAAAAGACTAATCATGGAGGCCAGGCGCCCTGCTTTTTGTGGCCCTATGCGTCTTTTATAAAATGGGGCCCCTAAACACGACAAAAGTTATATTGATATGTAAACGATTATTATTCAAAAATGGAAAAGCGGTTATCTGAACACATAAAAAGAATGGTTACAAAATGATAAATGCAACAAACATAAGCTACAATAGGTTGTTTGATTTTGCCCCTTGGTAGTGAAAATTTGAATATCTCAAATCTTTAAACATTGAATAATTTAATGACAGGAGATGTGCAAACAAGTAATAAATATACCCTGATATAGGACTAAGGATGTTTCTTTTTTCTGTTAATGAGTCTTAATGGAGAGATAGTGGTGGGGCTACACATATAATATGTTTATTTTTCTGTTAAATGGTCTAAATGGAGAGAGAAAGCAAAGGGTGCTCCTCTCCATTAAGACTTATTAAGTAAAAGGACCCACTCATTTAATCCAGAAAAAAAAGAAACAAGCCCTAAGATTCTCTTAAGTTGTATATACAACTTCAGTCAAGTTATGTCATTATGAGCCATTGAATTTGATCCAAAGGGTTCAAATCAAAAGAATTTCTTATTGATTTCAGCCATTGGATCAAATCTAATAGCTCATAATTACACAACTTGACTCAAGTTGTATAACACAACTTTTTTCCGTCTATATAATAGTAGTAAGTTTAGCCTTATATAGTTATATGTGATGTGACTCACGTGTTTTTGTTGTAAACTAAAGGAAATATAATGTCTATATAAAACTAGAGTTACAAATTGGAGGCCCCAAAAATTGTTGCGCCTGTGCCATTGCCCTTGTCGCACACCCCATGAGCCGGGCTTGGTGGAGGCTTAACTGATTAGCAAAACCACATCTTTCATTCCCTTAATTAAAACCAAACCCAAAAGTATCATAAACAAATTATCTGGCATAGCTCGATTTGGTTTAATTTCTAAATATTCTCGGGAGATATCGCATATTGCATTATCATTCTAAAATAGATAAATATAATCTAACTTTCGTAAGCAAAACTATGGACTCAGAACCTTGTTAAAACATCTTCTCAACAATTGTTAAAAACAAATTAAGTTAAAATAAAACTTAAAAAGTTGTACGTAATTTGCTTGGTATCTCTGTTGTACGTCATCCTACAGGGTTGTTTTTGTCTCAGAAGAAGTATGCTCTTCAACTCCTTGAGCGTGCACACATGGTTAATTGTAACCCTTCTTGGACACCTGTTGATACGAGTCTAAACGGTTCCTGAAGGGGTTCCTATTAAGGATCCCACTTTATGTCGCACTCTTGCTGGTGGTCTACAGTATCTCATCTTCACACGCCCGGATTTATCTTATGTAGTGCAACAGATACGCCTTTACATGCACGATCCATGAGAGCCACATCTTGGTGCCCTCAAGCGTATTTTACGCTATGTCCAGGGGACTTTGGATCTACGTCTACACTTATATTCATCATCGACTACTTCTCTAGTTGGTTATACAGATGCTGATTGGGCGGGTTGCCCCTCTACACGGCGCTTAACGCCGTTACTGTGTTTTTCTGGGTGATAACTTATTATCTTGGTCCTCCAAGCGCCAACACACACTCTCACATTCTAGTGCCGAAGCCGAATACCGAGGGGTTGCTAATGTTGTTGTTGAGACTGCATGGATTCGTAATTTGCTCTGTGAGTGGCATTCTCCTTTATCATCCGCTACGCTTGTTTATTGTGATAATGTCAGTGCTATATATCTCTCTGCTAATCCTGTTCAACATCAACGGACGAAACATATTGAGATAGACATACATTTCGTCCGTGACATGGTTACGACCGGTCAGGTTCGCGTTCTACATGTGCCCTCTCGCTACCAGTATGCCGATATCTTCACCAAAGGGCTTCCTTCAGCTTTGTTTGAGGAGTTTCGATCCAGTTTGAGCGTCCGGCCTCCTCCCGCTCCAACTGCGGGGGAGTATTAGTCGACATTTGTTCATTTTGTATATTAGGCCCATTGTTTATTATTGGCCTAGCCCATTATTTTTGTTTCTAGAATACTCTCATTTACACTATATATTGCCGTGTATTCTTTCATATGAATCAAGGAAATCATAACCATTTTACAAAAAGAACTTTTTAATAATTTGGATTTGTTGAACAACTTTTAGGAACTTTATAGAACAATAACAATTGTCCTGTACCCAAAGCATAATCCAATTCTCAACACACACGATTAGTATACACTTTAGTATATAAGCTACGAACCTTTTATGTCTTTAACCTATAACCTATGTGGGATACAGATGTATGGTAAATATCAAAATAAATAAATTAATAAATTAATAAAAATAAGCAAGGGACCTAAATGTTGAAAAATGCACTTTTAGCATTCTAATTCATACAAGTTATGTGTTTATTATTATACATCGTTTCTGTAAATGGATTTGTAGATCCTTCTATGGACTATGGAGTACAATTCATATCATTGATATCATGTGGGTTCAATCCAAATTTTTCGTTCATCTATGTTTGGTTGTGGTCGTGGGGAAAATCGACGTAAATTTAACACGTCTTTTTTTTTCTTGAATTATATGCCATGAAGTCTAGTGTCGTCGGTACCGTAAACTATTTTTCGAATAAACTTGATTCGAGTAACTCACTCTGTTCTTTTAAGTGGATCGTATGTTATGGTTACCGAAAATTGCTTGTTTGTCCGTGTGTATCATGATTTAAGCACAACTATTTTTCAGTTTATAGTTTTAGCTATGTCAAGAGAAAAATCATAGTTGAGACAATTACTTTCAGCATCATCCAAGCTTTCATTATGTACGCTTTTGGCAATGTCACCTAAAACTAAGAAATGCCGCTGCTCGATAAAAATGGGTGCAACATCCTCATGTAAAAGTTCATAGTTACGAGATTTAACAAGTCAAGAATATGATCAATTGACGACTAGTTCAACTGTTGCTTCCATTATTTCTGCACATAAAGAGAGTAGGAGTAGCCTCAAGAAAACTAAAAATGTACAACAAGAAAGGACACTCCCAAATTCTGTTATTGCAAACCGTGTAAAAAAGCACTTAAAATATAATTGGTAAAGAAGGTATTTTGAAGCACAAAAAACTCTATCACCTACAACACTGCGACATCGTTTTCAAGCAATTTAAGAATTTAACATGGACTAATTTTAAGAAGAGTATATATTATTGGACAAATGTGAGCCACAAACGAGGTTTTGGATCTTGAACATCTTATATGATCTTTTATTCAATTTTAACATTTAGGAAAATTCGTTCAATGAGAAAGGTTTTGAGGCGGAATTCTTATCGTAACTAGTTAAAGCGATATTTTTGGTTGTTAGTGTAGTTTCTATAGTGTCAAGTTGTACGGTTTATAAACTGATTCACGTGTATTATGAATTTGTGTATCAAAGTGAGATTACTTTAGTTGAATTACAAAATTTCAAGATTTTCATAAATTGGTACCACCAAAATATGGGGCATGATATTTAGACCCTTATAGTGAGGGTTTCCAATCATTGGATGCATCAGAGGGTTGTACGGTGTGGATGGCGGTGTTGTACTGTATGCATCGCGGGTTGTACGGTTGACTCATAAGGAGGGTCCGTATAACACATCCCCCAAAATATATGTATTGCTATGGTAAGTGTGTTAAGATATTAAAGAATCTACCACAATATGTCAAAAATTCATACAAGTTCTTCAACATGATATTCGAACTTCAAAATACAATTAGCCCAAAAAGAAAAAAAAAATAGAGTATTAATATTAGTTATCTGGTAGGAATGAGAATCATAGAATTATATTCCAATCCTTTTATCTCAATCATGCCCAACAACATAACACCAACCTCAACTCAATAGAAGAGGTGTACGATAACATATATAGTTTCAAACATTTATTTCAATGACCTATGTGGGATTAATACAACTATTCCCAAAAACAAACGTTGAGCTCATGCCATTAACTTGGTTGAAACAATTATACATGAACAAGCATCATCATATATCCTTATCAGGGCTGAGCACAAAACCGACCGAACCAAACCGAACCGGAAAACCGAGCCGAACCGATGCTCAACCCTAATCCTTATATATCTTAGATAAATATAATGGTGAACCAGACCATTTTCGGAAAACCAAACCGGAAAACCGAACCGAACCGAACCATTTTCGGTTCGGTTTCGGTTCTATGTATTACCGGTTGTCGGTTTTCGGGTCGGTTCGGTTCGACCCAAGACCGACCAAATACACACATAAAGCATGTAAACTGGACCGAACAGATTGAACCGACACAAAACCGAACCATTAGGGGTGCAAACGAGCCGAGCCGAGCCCGAACCTGCCAGAGCTCAAGCTCGGCTTGTTTATATATAAACAGCTCGTGCTCGAGCTCATTTCGAGCCTTACATTTTGAGCTCGAGCTCGGCTCGTGAAAATATTCACAAGCTCGAGCTCAGGCTCGAGCTTGACTAATTTATTTGATGTTTAAAGAAAACATAGTTCAAATGGAGCTCGGCTCGTTAATTACATAAGGTTCGAGCTCGTTTATTACTTTTAAGCTCGTTTATATTTATAGAAAACATATATATGTATATATTTCTAGGGCTCGTTTAGGCTCGCGAGCCTACTCGAGCTTTTTGTATAGAGCTCAGGCTCGAGTTCGATTATTAAATGAGCCCAAACTTAGGCGAGCTCGTTTAGGCTCGGCTCGTTTGAGCTTTTTACCGATCCGATACCGAGCTTTTCACGAGCAGCTCGGCTCGTTTCCACTATCGATTCGGTTCAGTTTCGGTTCATGTTTTTTGTGAAATCGATTTTCGGGTCGAGTCGGTTTTTCTCGGTTTGGGTCGGTTTCGGACCGATGCTCAACCCTAATCCTTATATATCTTAGATAAATATAATGGTGATTCATTTACTCACATTAAATATAACGGTGATTTATAAACATAATACCAACCTCAGCTTATTCATCCCCACGTAGCTCCAACATACCACCTTATTTCTAAAACACAAATACAAACATACTTACATAAACACACACCAAAAAAAACATACTAATAATAATAATTAACAAAAAAATCAACAATCCAACATCAAACCAAAAATTGCTTTTGATATGCATCAAACTCGGTCGTTTGAGCGACCCATTTATCTCTTTTTCTCCCAACCGACCGACACCGACCGACCACCTCTAATAAGCGACCGACACCGACCGACAAGGATTGACCCACCCA
>OU343220.1:19952439-19968443 GCA_910596185.1 Chrysanthemum makinoi
TTCGGCCCTATTACATATAGTCTAAAATATTACGAAACGTGGTTCAATAGGAGTGAAGGAACAAGGATACCAATACAAATCAACCTTGTAAAATTTAAATGAAAGTTCCAACTTACCCACATATAGATCAATACACTCTTGGTATTGACAGATTCAACATTCAGTGCTGGATCGGCCCATTAAACACCAATCAAACAGCCCCTAAACATCGTTCGAAATATTACAAGTGCAACTCACTCCGAATAGAAATTATGTTGCTAAAGATTATACACAAACACATATTGAACTTTGTTTGTTTGCCAACTTAGTGGGTTATAAATCCATTTTGAGATTGTTTCTTTACAATTTGTTTGCATCTAACAAAGCTTTTAGTATTCCAGTTTACTTACATGACTTTTTGGTTAAAAGATGTCGATATTATTTAAACATCAAAACTAAAATCTTATTGCCACACTTTATCACCTCTCTTTTATATTAGATAGTCATATAGAGGTTGTGATCCATTCACACTTCAGTATATTAGCTAGCTGCAATTCGTAAAACCTAAGTTTTTCATCCCAAAGTATTAAGGCAAATGTAATAGCGACACATAAGAAAGAAATTATCATAATTATGTTCATTTTGGATTTGCGAGGTTCATTATTCTCTCTTTGTAAATGAAAGTGAAGTGTCAAATATCTTTGCAAAAATTTAATAGTATATATAAACGTATTATTATCGAGACATATCATGCCGGCGCTTTTAGGACATGCTACTCATATCCACCAAAAATTAGTATCAACTCGTGCATTTCCACAAATCTAATGGGTTGATACTCATCCCATCCGGCAACAAAACGACATCGTCCGAAGCAATGACTATTGTAATATTCCAAATAAACCCACATTTTTGTATGACAATATAAACACATGTTCGATTCACTTTTTTTAAGTGGTGCTTACTAAAAAGAAATTTTGAATTTTTATCGATATAAACACATGTTTTTTAAGTGCTTCTTTTCACTTCTTTCATCTTCTAAATTTC
The DNA here is from genome assembly GCA_910596185.1 of Chrysanthemum makinoi. Taxonomy (NCBI): domain Eukaryota; kingdom Viridiplantae; phylum Streptophyta; class Magnoliopsida; order Asterales; family Asteraceae; genus Chrysanthemum; species Chrysanthemum makinoi. The sequence continues at coordinate 19,953,463 of OU343220.1, forward strand.
AGACATTATCTTTCACTTCTTACCTATTCTTTCACTCCTTACCTCTTCTTTCACAAACCTTACATCTCTTTTTCAATATCTTACATCTCATTTACGTTTTTTCTATTTTTTTAAGTTTACGTCCGTTTTTTACGTCTTAGCCACTTTTTTTACGTTTCGGTCCTTTTGTTTATGTTTTGGCCTTGTTTTACGTTTTCGACCATTTGTTTACGTTTTCGTCTTTTTTAAGTTTTGATCCGTTTTCGTTCGTTTTCATAATTTTTCGTCCGTTTTTTAACATTTTCGTTCGTTTTTTTACGTTTTCGTCAGTTATTTTACGTATTCTTACGTTTTTTTTACGTTTTCCTCTGTTCTTTTTACGTTTTCATTCATTTTTAACATTTTCTTATGTTTTCGTCTATTTTTTACGTTTTCATTCCTTTTTTTTTTTTATGTTTTCGTCAATTTATTTACGGCTTCGTCTGTTTTCATCCATTTTTTATTACGTTTTCTTACGTTTTTTTCCCCATTTTTGTCCCTTTTTTAACGTTTTCGTATGTTTTTTTTTACTTTTTCGTCTGTTTTTTCTGGTTTTTTACGTTTTAGTCACTTTTCGTCCGTTTTTTTAGTTTTCGCCCGTTTTCTTAAGTTTTCGTCCGCTTTTTTACGTTTTCGTTCATTTTTCACGTTTTCGTCGGTTTTTTTCGTTTTCGTCCATTTTATTATGTTTGCGTATGTTTTTTCACGTTTTATCCATTTTTTATGTTTTCATCCGTTTATTTACAGTTTCGTCCATTTTCTTACGTTTTCGTCCATTTTTTGCGTTTTCTTACGTTTTGTCCGTTTTCGTCCGTTTTTTTACATTTTTGCCCGTTTTCTAAAGTATGCATCCGTTTTTTTACGTTTTCGTCAAAATTAAAAAGCAGAAGAAATCGTAAAAAAATGGACTCAAACGTAAAAAACAGACAAAACGTAAAAAAAAGAGACAAAAACGTAACAAAAGAAGATGAAAACTTTATAAAACAGACAAAAAACAGCCGAAAACGTAAAAAAACAGAAAAAAGCGTAAAAAGATGGCTGAAAACGTAAAAACAGACGGAAACGTAGAAAACACTCGAAAATGTAAAAAAGCAGACGAAAACGTTAAAAACATACGAAAACGTAAAAAAATAGACAGAAACGTGAAAACCGGACAAAAACGTAAAAGACGGATGAAAACGTAAAAAACAGACGAAAACGCAAAATTCGGTCGAAAACGTAAAAAAGCAGACGAAAACGTTAAAAACAGATGAAAACGCAAAAAAATGGTTGAAAACGTAAAAATGAAAACATAAAAACAAATAAAGCGAAAAGAAAAAATGGACGAAAACGTAAGAAAATGGACTAAGTTGTAAAAAACAGACGAAAACGTAAAAAACGGCCGAAAACGTAAAAAACGGACGAAAACATAAAAAAGAACCAAAACGTAAGAAAACGGACTAAAATGTAAAAAACGGACGAAAACGTTAAAAACAGACGAAAACGTAAAAAATAGACGAAAAGGTAAAAAAACAGAAGAAAGCATAAAAAGCAAATAAAAACGTAAAAAAAATAGATGAAAGCGTAAATAAAACAGTCAAAAACGTAAAAAAAAACCAACGAAAACGTAAAAAACAGATGTAAACGGACGAAAATGTAAAAAACAGATGAAAATGTAAAAGAACAAACGAAAACATAAAAAAATTGACTAAAACGTTGAAAACGGACTAACATGTAAAAAAATGATCGAAAACGTAAAAAAACTACCAAAACGTAAGAAAATGATTAACTCATTTGAACCATATTACAAAAGGATTTATAGAGCAAAAAAAAGGAAAAAAAGAAAAGAAAATAAAAGAAGTACTTCTTCAATAGCACAAAAACAAACTGTCTTCATCCATGCAGATGAAGACTTTAGATCTACCTCTTCTTCTGCAGACATGGTTTGCAGATGAAGAGGAAAAAGCTCTGAAAAAACAAATTACATCTTATAATCCTTTTTTTTAAAGAGTTGAATCGGATACGGGTTGTTCATCTTTATAAACGATTTGATTTGGGTTCGAATCGGAGTGTGGTCATTTATTCTTCTTCAGCTTGTTCATGCGACATAAGAGCTTCGTGGGTGTTTGTTTGACTTCAGATCTGACCCAGCGAAAAGGGGTCGTTTGTTTTGAATTTGGGTTGCTTGTTTGGGTTTTATTGTCGGTCTCCTGTATTTGACTCACCTTCCATTGTAAGAGCTTTAATTCATATTTCTTTTCTATAAATCTAATTATGATGTTAATGTTAAGATGTGACTTGGGTTAATTTTTACAAAGTTATGAATCGGTTCATATTTTTATTCAAGTTAGGATGTTGTTTTGATTTTTTTACAGTTTTTAGCTGTTATTGTTTTGTGTGGCAAGAATAATGATAAACTTATAACCAAAAACTAAAATCGGATTGATATTGGCTCAGGGTTGGAAGTGCTCATATCGTTAGCGTATTTCTTTTTGTTTTGGTCCTGCTTCCTTTGCTCTATTGCGGTGTTATGTTAGCTTACGGCTTACACAATTGGTCATTAATAGATGGAAAGACCTTGGTGTGGTATTAAACATTGGTCTAGATAGCGGTATGTTAAAAGTTTGGTTGTGTCTTGGTTTTGCTCCTGGTTTGACCACTACCACCCACGAAGGGTGTCGGGTGAAGCCTTGTTTCAGTTTAGCGCAAAACACCAAGGGGTGTTTGTTGTCTGCTATCACAGCCCATCCCAAAGGGGGTGTTTGCTGCTGATTTTCAGCCCCTAAAGGGGTGTGTTTTGAATATGTTTTCAGCCCCTAAATGGCTATGTTTTCAACCCCTAAAAGGGCGCGTCCTTTGCTGATTTTCTGCACCAACTGGTGCGTTTTGTTGGCTGAAATTCTGCACCAATTGGTGCGTTTGATTTTGCGTTTAGCAGCCTCAACAGGGGTGTTAATCTTGCTGTAGCGGGGGTGTTTGTTTCATGCTAATCTGAGTCACCTAGTCATTATAATTTTTGGTGTTGTGTCTAATTTTTAAGATAATTAAACTATTGAAACTACTAATGAAATGTTTTGATTTTAACTTCTTTTGGCTACCTCCTTGAAACTACTGAGATTGTCCGCGACACGTACTCACCCATCCAACTTAAATGTTCACGACGCATCTCCGCGACTCGATTCCCGACTCATTCCATTTCACTCAACCTCGAGCTCGCAATATAATATATATATATATAGCGAATTTCCAAAACATACATTACAATCAAAACTATTTATATACTTGTTTTTGGTCACAAGAAACTATAATTCATTATACACTAAAACGCAAGTTTTAACCCACTTCCGTTTATATATTGTGTACTTTGTTCATCTAAGTTTAATGTAACCCATTTCAACTAATAAAAACCTATTGAGATTTAACAAACATTATAAAACGGTAAATGTACCTGAGCTTATATTTGGTAACTTATAGTCCCCACGTACATACTAAAACGTATACATGGGTCACGCCCGATTTTTCTAAAAATCCAACACTTATAACCTAAACTCTAAAAATAAGCTTATTTAAAATACAAACTCTTTTACTAAAACCAATACTTAAGATATAAATTTCTATTACCGCTAATAGTTGATTTTATACACTTTAACAACAACATTCTTATAATCTCACTTCGTCTACTATATATTTATGATTACTTTCCGTACATCGTTTTCTGGTTATTGTCAAGCGCGAGACTTATTCGTCGTTGATACTTTGTTATTATATACTTATATTGCTATGCACTTCTATGAGCCAATACTTGCAAATACTCGAAAAACTATTAAAACCTAAATGCTGCCACACAAGCAACAACAACAACAACAAAACACTTGGAAATTTTTCTTAAAACTTTATTGAGTCTTAAACATGAACTAAAGCCTAAATTGGTGTACTAAATTAGGTTGCGTGTCGGAGCCGCTCGCTACCATTACTTGATTTATTTCACTTCATACTGGTAATTGCTAAGGTGAGTTTTCATAGCCCATATTTTATTTGTTTTCAAATACTATTGGGGGAGAATACATGCTTATTTTTACGATTGAACGCAAATACAAAATTACTGTTGCATACTGGTCTAAGTCCTGATAACCCAATTACCAATGTTGCAAAAATCGTGAATCGGTAGTCGGGCGGTCGACCACCCTGCAGCGAGTAATCGGTCAAGTCTTGATTAATCGGGGATTAATCGGATTGGCATTTCCTGCAATTTTTTGGTATTTCTGGAGACCAAATAAAAATCTTAATCAATTCCAAGCCTGCTATGTTTCCAAACCTCAATAAAAGGTTCAAATTCTGATTATGATGCCCATTGTGCGTTATAAATGAAATATACGATCCCTAAATTAAGTAGAATGCCTAAATTATTATTATTTTTTAAAATAACCGATTTGCCCGATTCGGCCGATTTTTGACCGATTCGGCCGATTTTTTGACTGCTTAGTGTCGATTTTTTTCCTAGGCCGATTTTTCGACCGATTTTCAAAAATCGACAAGGTACTCGGCCGATTAACGATTAATCGGCGATTAATCGACCGAGTTGACTGATTTTTGCAATATTGCCAATTACTATTACTACGCCCATTATCATAAACCGTTAGTTACTATTTTGTGAGTAAGCGCAAATGCTATGAATAGATCTATTGGGGTTGATACCCCCGTCCATAGTAGGATAAACTCTACTGACCATTAGTACGAGTCGGACGGACGCATATTATTGAGTAAGTCACAAGTGTGTGGGTTATGCACTTGTATTCAGGCATTTATTACATTAACGTTTCGGTGTCATGAGCTTAGACCGTATAGTACTTTATTTCGTGCCATTGGGTTACATTGGTCACACCTTACAAAATCTTGTGGTTCAATAATTTCATTTACTTTTAAAACATATGATCTCACCAACATTATGTTGACATGTTTTAGCATGTATTTCTCAAGTACTAGATTTTGGCATGGTTCATCATTCATGAAGTCTCATTTAGAGGTCATTCTCTATAACCTGATCTCTGTATTATGAAGTAGCACTCCAATGATGATGCCTTCCACTGCAGTATTTTTGGGGGTGTTACATTATACATTTATTAAAACACCTCTTACATAAGAAATAAAAATTATCAAGCATATTACACAACCAAATTAAACACAATCTTGCATTAAATGTCACTAATACAAATAATAAAACACATAATACACATATTACAGCCCGAACGGGCGACATACCAAATGGGCTTGAGCCCGAACGGGAACGAGCTAAACGAAATTCTTTAAATTTATTATCAAAAAGAACATCATAAACTAAAATACATGATTCACCAATTTTTTTTATTTAATGGTACCTGCCGCCGTAACGCGCGGGAACCTGCATTAAATGTTACTAATACAAATAATAAAACACATTATACAAATATTCAAGCCCGAACGGTCTACGGGCAAAATGGGCTTAAGCCCGAACGGGCGCGAGTCAAACGGGCTCGAGTCTGAACAGGGCACGGGCCAACGGACTCGAGCCCGAACGGGCACGGGATAAACGAAATTCTTGATATTCGTAAATATATTGTCAAAAAGAATATAATAAACTAAAATACATGATTCACCGGAAAATTTTATTTCAAGATACCCGCCGCCTCTACGCTCAAGTACCCTGATAGTTAATTTTAACTTACAAAAGCATTTCACAACTAAAAAATTAGAATTCATGTTAACTAAGAGTATTCTTGTAAAAAAAATTCAGAATTCAAATCAATTTCAAATTGTTACACAACAACCTTGTAAATTTTTATTTCTTTTCATTTACAAGGTTGGTGCCTCACAATTGAAAACATGATATTAATCCGAAAACAAGTGAAACATATACGTTAGGGTATAATAGCAAGCAACATTTATTTTCTTTTTTCTACGTGGGATTGAAGGATTGAAATGGTTTTTATCAACAGTTGCTTAGATTTACTCTTTACTTTTCCCATTTTTTTGGTGGGGTTTTAGTATCAGATCTGTTAATTAATATCATGGGTGCTCACCATAGACCATGTACAATTCAAAGCTACTCTAATAACTGATATTACATTCGAATAATAATATTAAGGGAATGTTGCATTTGGATTGAGATATTCTACAAGATATACTCCATCATTTGCAAGTCCATAATACATTTTCTTCATTCCACATGATAAAAGTAATCTTTGTAAACGTAATCTTTCTACAAATGGGTGAGAATAAACTTTCCGCAAACTAAACGAATCTTTGTAAAACAAGTGCCGCTGAAATCAAAATATACTAGCCATGATGGAAATAGTTTACGAAAAAGATAAACGAGTCAGGGAACAACACTTTAGGTTACATGTTTCTCTTATAACTTTTAGTTTGCGTAAGTTAATATAAGTAACTCACAAGGTCTACTTTCTGTTGTTCCGTTATTTGACTTATTTCTTGTTTTATAGTTTCCGAAAATCTTTGTGCGTGCAACCATGTATCATGAGTTTGACGTTGGATGAACATATATTGTAAAACCATTAGACTAACAGATAAAAAAAGGTAAACAAGAGTGTATTTAATCCATTGCTTATTTACTTGAGATGATCTATTTTGAATTTCTTATAATGTGTTTTGACATTGCCGTATGAGCTTTTATATCAATTATTTACCCACATGTAGAAGAGATCGTTTTCTCATCGTTTTTGTTTTAGAATTGATCATCATCAATTCATCTTAGTTTCAAAATTACTTACTGTACTTATTATGTACCCCGTAAAGAAATAGATTATCAATCTTTGTAAATAAAATATTTGGAGTTCACATAAATTAAAAAGTTTTGAAGTTATATTAATTTACAAATTGGGATTATAATTATCAATTTTTGTAAATAAATATCTAGAGTTCACATAAAAAAAGTTTTGAAGTTATATGAATTTACAAATTATGATTATAACGTAATTAAATCTTATACGTTCATTAATGCCATAATCACAATTAAAAAGTTTTGAAGTTATATTAATTTACAAATTCGGATTATAATTATCAATTTTTGTAAATAAATATCTAGAGTTCACATAAAAAAAGTTTTGAAGTTATATGAATTTACAAATTATGATTATAACGTAATTAAATCTTATACGTTCATTAATGCCATAATCACAATTCGTAAACATTATACTAGTTCACAAATATATAAGCCATATACACTTAGGTATATTAGCTATCAACATGTTCTTTCTTGAACCAATGTGGGACTAAATGTTCACATGGTTTTTATCGAAAAAGACTAAAGGTAGCTAAATTTAGTGACCCGTTCAGTTTTACTAATTCAACGTGTACCATAACATGCATGGCCATCATAGACCATTTATCTTTCAAAGCTACTTGAATAACTGATATTTGTTTGTGTGCATTTGAAGGGTGTTAAATATCAACTTTAGAACATGACATCATCCCTTTGTTTTGAAATTTGTAGATGATATTGTCTCTATACATTTACCTACATCCAACTATAGCGTATTCATATATAAGTTGTGTAGTTATGACAAGTTTGGATTTTAGATGTCCCTATTAACATTAATAATGAAACAAACTCAAATTTGTTGATTTATTATCTATGTTTTTATAAAAATAACTTAAGATCTTATACATCTTAACCATCATGAAACAATGTGGAATTGCTAAAGGATGAGTTATCACAGGGCTTGGTGGGCTAATAATAACATGTTATGAAACATGTATGTTTGCATCTTAAATGATCGTTGGAGGTGGTTTTATTTGATAGAGTATTGATAGTTGAAATAAAGAAACTTTTCGTTGCATTGAGAAAATTTTTGAAGAAATTTCCTTACACTTTAAACTTAAAGTGATATAGTTGATCTGTGTTTGATATATCAATGAAGAACATTAGTTATTATTTTGAGAATGAGTACGGACTACGGTTAGGATTATAAGGTAATTAAATCCAAAGGCAATAAAAAGACGATCCTTTAGACAGCGTTAGTCGTGAATTGTGGTGGTCAATGTTTCACTTTTTAATACTAAAAACCTAAGAAAATATATTAATTCGGGATCATTACTGTGATAGGGGCTCAAATTTTATTTTGCATAATGAGCTCCTCTAGCAATAATGTATCCCGAACGTAATGTTGTTCTATAAACATATATTCCATGTGCACTTTTGTATATGACCAAGTCATCTTTCACTTCTCTAACTTATGTGGGATGAAATGCTAAGATGGTTTTTATTGGAAAAATCTAGAAGGTATTTGAATGTTGTTAACTCATGCATTTTCAGTATTCTATATCGTTTATTTGTTATTATACGCAGTTTATTTTTTAAATAATTGATGCTGCCTTTAATGATGCCAAGTTAAACTATATGCGGTTGTTAAGAGGCAAATTATAAGTTAATGTAACTCATTTTTTTCAAGTTTTTTTTGGAACAACAATTTATTCACAAGAACTAGCAAGAAGCTAGAGTTACACCGAAATCAAGTAAGGGTTTTTGAGCTAATCGTCCCAACTAAACGAGACTTTACATCTATATTTATACCAATAAAATGCGTTGGAAACAACATTGTCACAAATTAACGCCTTCTTAGGAGCTTTAGACTCAAATAACAATTTGTTGCGATAGGACCATATCAACCACCATAACGTGTAAAATATACCTTCAAGCATCATTTTGCGTTTAACTGTAAGCCTCAAAGATAACATCCAGGTCAACCAATCTTCATACGAATTCAAAACAAGGATATCAGTGTTCCACCATCTTCCCAGCAACCTGACGAACCAAGCAGCATTTAAAGAATATGTGACTCGTCGATTCCACTCCATCATCACAAATAGAACAAGACAAAGACTCTATAGAAATGCCTCGGCGAGATATGTTGAACCTCGTTGTAAGAGAATCCAATTTAATTTTCCATGCAAGCACGTTCACCTTAATCGGTACGAATTTGACCCAACGAGTCTTAGAATTACCGCCTGGGTACCGAATGCCATCTATCACCTTCCGAATTGAAGCAACTGAAAACTCGCCAGAATTTTCCAAGGACCATATATATCTGTCAGCCATGGGCACAAGAAAAGCAGAATTAACCATATCAATGAGTGCCTCGTATTGTGACATTTCGACTCCTCCCCTAGCTTTACGACGAAAAGAGTTATCCATGCTAGAATCCTTTAGTTTCACACCAACAGTCACCAATTTTTTACTTTCTAGCGCATACAATCGAGGGAAAAGATCTTTCAGCACACTGTCGTTACTCCACTTCTCTCCCAGAACAGAATAGGCTCCTCATTTCCCAATTTGAGACAGAAATAGTCAAAAACATTAATCCCTTAAATTTGCAACTCCTTAACTTCACGCACGATGTTCAACCCACATGACCGAATTCCAGAATAAATATCCTTTCCCACTTTCCCATCATCCCCGTGAATGGCTTTGATAATTCTAAATTATAAAGATGTTTTTTGCGAATAGAATCTCCAAACCCACTTTAGCATCAAACCTCTATTAAGAGCAAACAGGCTAGAAACACCAAGTCCCCCTTTTTCTTTTGCTGTTAACACATTACTCCATTTAACCCAAGAAGCTTTATTACTTCTCATGTCATTACCGTTGAAAAAATGACTTCTAATACACTCAAGCACCCAAAGTACACTCAGCGGAACTTTAAAAATAGACATGTGAAAAATGGGCGTCGATCCAAGAACCGACTTAAGAAGCGTCAACCTACCACCAATAGAAAGCGTATTCATTTTCCATCGCGATAACCTAGACCTCACCTTATCAACAACTTCTTTCCATTCATGAACACGTGACATAGATCCTCCAACTTTACCTAAGTAAAGAAACGGAATTTTGAGGATAAGACACCCAAGTTTAGATATTCTTAACCTTTGTATCATCTACATGAACTCCCATTATCTTACTTTTGCACATGTTAATTTTCAATCCAGAAGCGTAATAAAAGCATTCCAAAACATGCACAAGGGTATTGATATTAGTATCACACCATTGACCTACTGACATTGCATCGTCCGCATAAAATAAGTGAGAAAGAGTTAACGAGGTGCTAAGCTTAATACCCTTAAACATGCCCTCATCCACAACTCGTTGAAAAGATAAATGTAAGCTCTCCATAATAAGGATAAAAAGAAAAGGAGATAGCGGGTCACCTTGCTTGAGCCCTTTGAAGAATTGAAACTTCTCCGTAGGGCTACCGTTAATAATAATGGAACCTCTCAACGACCTTAGGCAACTTTGGATCCACTTACGCCATTTATTGCCAAACCCGAACTTATTTAAAACGTCGTCCAAGAAATCCCATCGAGTTTAGTGGAGTTGATTGATTGCAACAGTGTTTGTTTTGTCATTGGTGCAATTTAACATTCTCTTAATGCCCACAAAACTACGAGAGATCGTATTTTGTGTTTTTGGTTTGGCTGTGAAAAACATAACTATCTAGGCTTTTTAAAAAGGGACTTGTGAATTCTTTTAGAAAAAATTTCTTACATTAACGAATATTTAAAAATTATAGAACTTATAAACATTTTTCTAATCGGAAAGGATAATGTTGATCGAATTCATACTCTTATAACCAACATTTCAAAGCCAACTAAAATCTTTCCATTAATCTACACTTACATAGTCCATATACAATGTAGTATATAACCAATAAAACATTAAGCGGTTAAGCCAATGTGGGAAGTATGGCTGAGATGATTTTTAGCCAAAAATAAATAAGGTACCTAGATATTGACTCATGCATTTATGTATTATGGAGTTTAAGCCATTGATAATAAATCTTAATATGATTATGAAGTGACTATGTGATTAATAGACGTGAGATTTTAACAACGGCATTATGAAAATAAAACGTATTTATTTTGAATTTTAATCATGGGCGCATGTTTGGGGTATGTTGGCAAACATTTTCTTTTTACAGCAATGTTCAACAGCCTAATATAATTCACGATTCTAGAACAAAACAGAATCTTATAAAAAGTATCCCAATTTCGTTTCAGTAACCGATGTGGAATTATTAATCTAAGCAACAGGTAGTAAGTTTGTAGAGGCCCTTAAATAAAACTCAAGTCAACTAAGTATAAAATCAAGCCATGCTAAACAACACAATCATCTCAACAGATACGCTCTAGGAAGCCAATCGAAACGATAACAATTCAGACGAGCGTGCCATATTCAAGTCATCTTTTAAAGCAAAATTTTAATAAAAATGACCAAAGCCAAACCACAAAAGCAAAATACACAAATTATTCATGTCGAAAAAGAAAGAAACTATAGCCATTGTTATCGCACATAGACAAACCATAATTGCAATGAGACTCTTTCTTTACAACTTGTTATCGCCAACCAGGATTTTAAATCATGTAGTGATGTTATTTTTTGGCATAGGATCTCAATTGTTCTAAAATTAACACCAAGCAAATTACCACATTTTTTTTAATCTCTTCTACTTCCCAAAGTGTGAGGCAAAATTTAATAACGAGACATGAAATTTTGCTATTGTGATCTACATTGGTTTTGCTCGATCATTTTGTATGTTTGTTTTATCTTTAGAGTTACTCAGATAGTTGAAGTATAGAATGCTTTTGATTTTAGAATTTCCATTGAGTACTATATCCCCACCAACACCACATCATCAAAAAATGGTTGTGGTTCGAGACATGGAGAACTTCAGTTTAAATCGTCGTGGTGATGATGAGCAAACAAATGTACAAGGTGACATTCTATGGTTCTTAAGTATTCTAGATTCACTGGTTCTTAAGTATTCTAAATTCTCCATTACGAGTGGAGGATGTTAGCTAGTTTTTTGTTTTTGTCACTGTTAATAATTATTCTATATTCACTCATTCTTAATCCTTACAAAGGAAAAGTAAAGCTTGAAGTCTCTGTTACCAAAAACTTAAGATTCATTCTTAATCCTAAAGAGGAAATGTAAAGTTGTCTGTTACCAAACACTTCTTATAATAATCCATTATACGGAGTAAAGGAGAAGTAAAGCTTTAAATCTCTATGACCAAAAATCAGAGAAATACATTAAAAATAATCATATTACAATAATAAAAAATTAATAAAAGTAAGTAGGGGAAGGTAGGTAGACGCAGACCTATGAACGATAAACAAAGAAAGCAAGAAAGGTCGTGGAACGAGGCTCGTTAAACACGATTCCCTTAAAACAAATTCGCCATCGCTTCCCTTGGTACAACGTCCAAAAGTGCTGTACAAACTGACAATTCCCGAACAACTCACCGAAAGATCACGGAGAAACTTAGACAGCCAATGCACCCATCATATCGGTCTGGATGTGTAAAACGAATGAGACATATGACTTTATTTATAGTGAAGACTAATCATGTCCTATAAGAAAATATATATGCCATATGAAAGAGAATTTGTTATTTGTAAAACAGATTCGCAAATCTTTTTAATACACAAAACTGATTTTGCATATCTTCTAAAACACAAACCTTTCAGAAACTTATTTGATAAGTTTAAATCTATTCCTAAAATAGATTTACAGAAAAATTCGGAAAAAGAAACTCGAAACGCAGCAAAGGCACAAAGTATGCGAGGCTTCGAGTCTGCATTCGCGTGCCGCATGTCGCGGGCTCGCATGAGTTCAGCTTCAAACCCATTTTGGCCCGTAAATCCTGAAATCTGCACCCTCTGGCCACAACATAGGTGTTGGAGTAGAAACAACTAAAAGATTTTGATAGCAAATATCATGATTTCTATATGAACACCTTCCCACTTCCTTTTCTAGTCGATGTGGGATGCACAACTTTTCTCAAATTTTAGTTTCACGTGCCTCACTTTGAGACACGATATCTCATTCATATCAACTCCATATTTGACACATTTTAGCTCGCTAAGCTTCGTCAAGGAGAAACAAGCTACCAAGAAATATAAATATATATAACATATACATATATTAAATAGTGTCCAAATTTTGCAAAAACTCACTTTTGGAAACCAATTTTCCAACAAAAACTTAAGATAATGTGATGATTTTTCAGTGACATTTCATGCCCATAAATTTATCATGTTTATCGTGTCTAAAATGAGAGTTCTGAAGCATCATGTTAACCTTAAGACATACAATGCGTATGCACTATGGTATATAAGGTAGGAAAAATTTCTTAGAATAATCTATGTGGGACAAAATGTTGAGATAGGTTTATAAAACCCACGACCATCTTTAATGGAGTTATAGCGGTGCCACTGCAGATCGGCCCATCGTGTGACGATGGTCACAAAATTTTATGCACTTCTATTATATGTATACACAACATAAGGCTTGAGTTTAATTAGTTCATGCACTATTCATACATGTGTATTTTTTGTGTGTGTTTAAGGACCTTTTTGTGATGATTGTATGGGGCCATCTAAGAGATCTCAGAAAACCATTTAAGATTGTCTCTTTACAATTTGTTTGCAAGTAACAAAGTTTTTAGTATTTCAATTATATCATGTAGTTGCATGAATTTGTTTCGTAAATGTCTTTATCGTTTAAACATTAAACATTAAAAATAAACATCTTTTTGCCACAATTTATCATCAGTAATTTATATGGAGATAAGTTGTGATTCATTTACACTTGAGCCTATTAGCTAGTTGCGATTCTTAGAGATGTGGCATCTAAGCATACATTCTCATCCTAATGTATTAAAGCATGTGATTAAGTGTAAAATTGACACATGAATTTTTGCTATTGTAATCTACAATATTTATGTTCATCTTATACGTTGTTTACTGTCCTTAAATTAAAGTTACTAAGATGGATTATATCAAGTTTTAATCACGGATGCTTTCGGATTTGTGAGATTTCTTTGAGTACTTTAAAACTTGCAACACAACAACATTGTTGCAAACAACATCGAATCCACTATAGTTCGTGGTGATTCTGTTTCATTTACGGGGCTTTGTCGCTTTTCTGATGACATATGTATTCCTTGGGTTTGATTAAGGGGCCAAATTATACACATTGTATCTAAAAATGTCAATGTTGCAAAAATCGTGAATCGGTAGTCGGGCGGTCGATCACCCTACAGCGAGTAATCGGTCAAGTCGGGATTAATCGGTGATTAATCAGATTGGCATTTCCTGCAGTTTTTTGGTATTTCTAGAGACCAAACTAAAAATCTTAACTGATTTCAAGCCTGCTATGTTTCCAAACCTCAATAAAAGGCTCCAATTCTGATTATAATGCTATTGTGCGTTATAAGTGAAATATATGATCCCCAAATTAAGTATAATGCCTAAATTATTATTATTTCTAAAATGACCGGTTTGCCCCCGATTCGCCGCTTTACCGATTCGCCTATTTTGACCGATTCGCCATTTTTGACTGCTTAATGTCGCTTTTATCCTAGGCCGATTTTTCGACCGATTTTCAAAATCGACAAGGTACTCGCCGATTAATCCATTAATCGCCGAGTTGACCGATTTTTGCAACATTGAAAAATGTCTTATGTCTTTTTTTTTTTTTTCATTTCAGCTTTGAAATATCCAAGAAAATTCATTCAAGGTTAATTTGTAGCTAAATTCTTATAGTGATCAAAGTGGTCGGCTTTAGAGGAGTGCAAAAGGTGCGATTGTATAGGACCACCACTTGACGAGGTTCACAAAATTTTATGCACTTCTATTATATATATGAACACAATATGAGACTCGACCTTAATTAATTCAAACACTACTTATACATATGTATATTATGTGTATGTTTGAGAGCCTTTTTGTAGTATTAACACGAGACCACTGGAATCTGCTCAAAACGGCCCCCGCTTAAAGTGTTATCTCCTACCTTAGTTGTTTTGTTACGACTTTTAGGTGGCTTTTGCATACCAAGTCTAGTTAATTAGATTTCTTGAATTGTACTTTTCTTTCAAGTGTTTATTTACACACATAATATATATATAGAAAGATCTAGCTCAAAATGTTA
>OU343220.1:19968543-20061061 GCA_910596185.1 Chrysanthemum makinoi
TCGTTTTTGCAGATAAAACTCGATACATCAACAATCTTCTCTCCATTCGGCCAGCATAGCAAGGTGTGTCAGATCAAAGTAGTCGTGCAATAAATATAAATAAAAAAATATACAACTTTTAAATAAACAAACAAGTTTGAATAAATATACAAATTTAAATAAAGGTTAAAAAAAACTTACGTGTAGATGCTCAAGGATGTGGGCATTGCGCGTTTCGGGAACCTTAGCCCATGAATCGCATAAAACATGGGAATCGAGGTCAGTAACACCTCCCCAACATAGTTGGAGAACCAAGAAGAGTGAGGTCCCACGCGTGTCCCAAAACCCCTCCGGGTTGGGCCGAAATTCGATTGACACAGGACGACCATCTAGTGCCCTCTTCGCCTTCAGGGCCGTGTTCTTCGTGGGACCACGCACATTCCCGCCTTTCCCAATTTTGGCGTTTGGGTCCGCAGCCTTTTGATTTAGAGCCTTTAAGTAATCAAATTCAAGTGATGATGACATAAAATAACATTTTATCAATTTAAAATTACATGTAATCAAATACGTTTAGTGAAAATAATTCCGAAATTCTTACGCTGGCAATTGGTGCCTATCCTCCTCGAGTGACCACGAGGTGGCGAATTACCTCTGTCGCCCCGTTGAGACCAGCTACAACATCTGCCATCTATTAAACGAACATAGAAATTAGTGAAGAAACATATATATAATTAAATAAATAAATAGTATTTCATTTTGATCAAGGCGACTGCTGTTCAAGGATTCCAAGTTTTTATTTTCCAAGTTCATTTGAAACCAAATAGTATTTCATTTTGATCAAGTTGTACAGTTTAAATCATGAACAATGTTAACTATTAGTCAAAGACCATCAAACTGAATGCTTTCCAGTTTAGAAGCTTTGAATCTTTGATCTTAAAGTGCTATGTTTGAATCATTGGAACAATGAAACTACTAAATTAGGTCTTTCAAAATAAATGGTATCAAAGTACTGTTTTCATATATTTACAGTCTCTAAGTTATTATGTTTTTTAAATCCATACACTTATCTTTGTTTAAGGTTTTTAAGATCATCCATATGTCTAATTTTTTTAGTTATCAGGTCATTAGCTTCAGTTTGTGGCTATGATGAACAGATTAATTGAGTACTGATATGTGCAACGATTGGCCTATTGTATAACAGGTTGTTCCAATGACATGATTTGGTAAGAAATGGTACCCATTTCATCACTTGTATGGTTAAAAACTACTAGTACGATGCATATACCACTAGCAAAGTGGAAGCACATTGTGTATTCATGCATTTATAATACCCATACTTAATCAATTGCTTATAACTATTTCTAATACAGATGCATATGTGGGGGCATGGATCTCAATATAGAAGAGGACCAAAATCCCTTAGGGGAATAAAACCAAGTATAGGTGCATTGGTATACGTATCACGTTAAACGACCAAGTATAGGTGCATTGGTATACGTGTATCATGTTAAATGACCAAGTATAGGTGCATTGGTATACGTATCATGTTAAACGACCAAGTATATGTGCTATGATATACGTATCATGTTAAAGAGAGGAGTATATGTGCTATTGGTATACGTATCATGTTAAACGACCAAGTATAGGTGCATTGGGATACGTATCATGTTAACGACAAGTATAGATGCATTGGTATAACATCATGTTAAACGACCAAGTATAGGTGCATTGGTATACGTATCATGTTAAACGACCAAGTATAGGTGCTATGGTATACGTATCATGTTGCACGGACACGGCGATACGGCAAAGTCTAAAAATATATGACGTATCATGTATAAACGACTAAGTATAGGTGCATTGGTATACGTATCATGTTAAATGACCAAGTATAGGTGCATTGGTATACATATCATGTTAAATGACCAAGTATAGGTGCTATGGTATACGTATCATGTTAAACGAACGAGTATATGTGCTATTGGTATACGTATCATGTTAAACGACCAAGTATAGGTGCATTGGTATACGTATCATGTTAAATGACCAAGTATAGGTGCATTGGTATACGTATCATGTTAAATGACCAAGTATAGGTGCTATGGTATACGTATCATGTTAAACGAACGAGTATATGTGCTATTGGTATACGTATCATGTTAAACGACCAAGTATAGGTGCATTGGTATACGTATCATGTTAAACGACCAAGTATAGGTGCATTGGTATACGTATCATGTTAAGCGACCAAGTATAGGTGCATTGGTATACGTATCATGTTAAACGGCATATCTTTAGTTCCATCGTATGTCGTTACAAAAAATCTGGTCAAAAGAAACGAAGACTTGAATTTCTAGCAGCTGGGGTGTTTGGACACCATAATCCAGCATGTGCTTTGATTTATAAAAATACTTGACAGATACATACTACAAGAATAACAACAACAAAGAACTACAAGAACAACTACTACTTTGATTAGCAACAACAACAACAACAACAACAACAACAACAACAGCAACAACAACATCAGCTACTACTACTACTACATACGAAGATTTTCCATTTCACCTAACAACTCACGAAGTAATGCATCCGACTGATATGCGTGGTCATCAGGAATCGTTGCCATTTCAAGTTTGGCCTCAAGCACCCTTATTCTTGTCTCTAGCACATGTTTTTTTGTTTCTAGCAAGCTTATCCTAAGATCTTTTTCATGGCAACTCGAGCACTCTGTTGGTGCAGAGATTGTTCTTAAGTATTCTTCAAATGCATCCTTCCACATAAAATATCCGCATCCATTATCTTTTATGGGCTGTTACATAATAAGAAAATTATAAGATATTACAACCCAAATATTTGTATATTTACATATATAGGAAATGTATGATTGTTCACCTTTGACAGAGGACATGAATAATATTTTCGTCCAGATGAATAATCTCTATTTGATGTTCTTAATTTTATATTTACATATATAGGAAATGTATGATTGTTCACCTTTGACAGAGGACATGTCCCCGGGAAAAGGTTTGGCGGGAATTTTCCCGCGAACAATTAACATGCTTTGGACTTTGGTCAAAGTTTGATAAAAGTTGAAAATACTTTTGGCGGGGACGGCCCCGGAGAAATTTCAGTTGAATTTTGATTTGTCCCGGTCAAAGTTTAATAAAAATCAAACTTACTTTCGCCGGGACACGCCCGGCGAAACTTCAGTGAATTTTCCTTAACAAGTCGGCGAGTTCATGTGCCACGTCAGATTCAATTTTGTCGTTTAGTTACTTTCGCCGGGGACTTTTTGTCCCCGGCGAAAGTCTCCTCGCCCGTCCATCCGATTGTTGTAGTGTTGGATGCTGAAATGATCTTCATTAAAAATGATACTAAGGTGCATAAAAGTACTTCTAATTCATGCAGATTTACTAATCTGTCTATACCATATTTATGGTTATTATTGTTGAATGATAAAATTCTCTTTAAGTTGTTATGTTTCATTTATAACTACATGTAGATTACATAATGAAACCTTAATGAAAGTAACTCATAAGCGAGTTTGAGCCAAGCATAATAGTGTCTAATAATTATAAACCGTTTATATCTTGATATTGCTAAATGATTGATACATGTTTAGCATGTAAAAATTCCATTTTTGCAGAATACCAACTTTGAAATATGATGGGATCTCTTTGTTTTAACATTTGTAAATGAGGTTGTCTCAATGCCTTTTGGTTACGACTAACATGTAACATTTAATATGGAATCGACAATTCGACATTTCGACTAGTGGGCTCACTACTGGGCTAATTGATTTATAAAGTGGGCCATAAATTAATCTAGTAAACCTTGTGAGGTTTAATTTTTTATATAATTTGACTTATTATATCTTGTTACATAGTTGCGGAAAATGTTGGTTTGTATGTGTATGTATCATGAGTTTGACGTTGGATGAAAAAATATCGTAAACCTTTTGACTAATTCATAAGAAAAAGGAAACGAAAGTGTATTTAAGCCACTGCTTATTTACTTGAGGTGAGATCGTTTTCTCATCCTAACGAAATTCATCATTAATTTATCTTAGTTTCAAAATATTTGGAGTAAAAAAAAAAAAAAAAAAAAAAAAAGTTTGAAGTTATATGAATTTACAAATTGTGATTATACCATGGCTATATCTTATATTTAGACATGAGATAACCCCAATCTTATATTTAGACATGAGATAACCCCAATTTGTAAACAGTTTGAAGTTATATGAATTTACAAATTGTGATTATACCATGGCTATATCTTATATTTATACCATGGCTATATCTTATATTTAGACATGAGATAACCCCAATTTGTAAACAGTTTGAAGTTATATGAATTTACAAATTGTGATTATACCATGGCTATATCTTATATTTAGACATGAGATAACCCCAAATTGTAAACAGTGTACTAGTTCACTCACGTATAAGCCATATACACTATGGTATATTAGCCACTAATATTTTCTTTCTTGCATCAATGTGGGACTAAATGCTGAAATGGTTTGGATCGAAAAAGAAGTACTCGAATAACTCATACATGCTTGGGTGCGAATAACTCATACATGTAATGGTAAAATGATTTTTATTGTAAAAATCTAAAAGGTAATTATTTATTTTTATTTTTATTTATTTATTTATTTTTTATTTTTTTGAAGGATTTTTAAATGTTGTTGACTCATGATTTTTTCATTCTATATTGTCTATTTGTTAATATACACAATTTATCTTTTGGATAATTGATGCTACTTGAATAAATGATGCCAAGTAACATTAGTTTTATTAGGCACTGTCTATTTTAGTTCTGTAGTTCACGCTATAGTGACATTTGGTCCGAATATATAAATCATAGTAACGATGTACTAATCTAACATATTTCATTTGTGTGCTCTGATAGAGGTGTTTAGAGTTTGGTCTGAAACCGGATAAACTGGAAAATGATTGATACCGAGTTTTAATATTGTTATTCAGTTATTGGTCTTTCGTGGTCAGTTAATAAAGATTTTACGACAAGACAAACATTTGTTCGAATCTCTTTTCTGGTGGTAAATAGAATTGGTGTTAATTTTCATGACGCACAGTCGCAGCGCAATCGCATGCTTGTTTAAATTGCCCATTGAGTAAGAAATCCATTTGCAGTTTTGCACAAAATCATTACCAAAATATATATGAAGGCATTTATATGTTTCAATATATGTAGATAAGAATGTCTCTTTACTTTTTGTAACTACTAGTATGTCACGTTTTAATGTAGAGCATATCTCTTGTTTTGACATTAAAATGAATTCGAATGCCACACTATGTTCTTTATCTCAGTTTCATGTTAGATGATGAATGTGATCTGTTTTACACTCTAGTGTATTAGCTAGTGACATAGATTATCGTTGACAAGTGCGGAACATAAAATCTATAAATTTCATCAAATGTATTAAGGCAAAATACATTAAGGATACATGTGTTTTCGCTATCGCAATATGCATTTTTTGCCTTTTGAAGTAACTAAGATTCTGCATTCAGTACTCTATCACTCACAACATACCCACATGTTTCGACAATATGATGTCAACTAGTTCCAGTCCTCGAGGAAACTCAGTTTCAATAGTGGGCATAGGCGACCGTCAATGGCCGTCCGGTATGATATTTCCTGTACTTAGTTCGGGGCCAAATGACATTAGGCTGTAGAAAAAACAATGAAATAGCTTTATGTTATTATCGGATTTAGGAATTTCCTGTACTAATTACTACGGAGTATATATTAACTATGCTAGCAGGGTACCCGCGCAATACGGCGGCGGGCACCCTGTGATTATATTTTGCGGCGAAAAAATGTTTTTCATTTATATATTTTTTATAACGAAAACTTTAGTAACATTTTTTTATATCTTTGTCCAAATTAATATTCGGAAAATATACTCCCGGCCCATAATCATTATTGAATTATGACATGGCTTTATGACGTGGCATTATGGGATGCCAAGTGTAATTATATGTGACATGCCTCCTCTTATATATAATGTATAGATATATATTTGTGGTTTTATAGAGAATAGTCGTATTTATAGTCATTTCAAACGGAAAAACTATTTTAAAACTAAGGGCATAACTTTTGTGAATTTTCAACAACGTTTGAGGGTCGAAACGAGCTCGAGAAGCGTTATCGTGAAAGTTTGGAGAATTGGCGCAACAGGCCCTCGAGATAATTACCAAACGCGCCCTAACTTTTGCGAAATGACACCTTTGGTCCCTCCTGGGATATCAAAACCCCCACAACACACACACACACACTCACATTTTACACACATATTTCACTTTTCTCCTCTCTAATTTTCCGTGACCGAAACCTCCACCGCCGTATTCTCGGCCACTTTTCCGCCACCACCACCGGGATTTACACCACCTATACCAATCGATAGATCATTGAAAGGTGATTGTTCTGGCATAGGGTACGTGCGGTGAATCCCACCGACGCGCCCTAGATCCAGTTTTTAACTTCGGACTTTTTTGGTTTTTGTCTTGCATGTGTTACTGTGGCTTTTCACATGTAAACCCATGCTCGGTTTGTGTTATTTTGACTGTTAACCATGTTTTCATGGTTGATTTGGCTTGAGTCCTTGTGGAACGTGAGTCTTGGCATCAATGGGTAGTGTTTTGGGTGTCGATACTATCTCAAGTAGTGATGTTTTTGGTTGGTTGTTTTGTAGCCAACCCGGTAACCGAGGTTACCATGCCTCGGTGTGGAGTTATCTTGGTGTTGTGAGTCTTACAAGACTCTTTGGGTAAATATTTCTATAAAAAGCAAGTAAAAAAGTCTGAATTTTTAAGCCTTCTAATTATAGAAGGCCTAAATGCATTATAAGGTAGTATAGATAATGCAAGGGACCCGTGAAGTATTGTAAGGAAAAGTTTGAACTCCAGTGTTAAGAATAGTTTATACAGTTTTGTTAATACATATTAAAGAAAAATCGATTGCTTTATATTTTATAGTCTTTGATATTTGATTATCATTGATTATACTAAGATTGACCGGGTATGTTAATTCACAAACTAGACCGTAGGGCTTTTGCATATATATCCTCCTGAAAATGCAAAATTGCATATATATCCAAAACATGCATAAAAATCATTGTATTATCTGCATAAAAAACTTGTACAGAGGATATATGATCGGTCGTTAAGTTAAAATAAAAACTGAAATTGTGAACTTGTATAGATTTTGGAGATGTTAGAAACGTTGTGGTTCAACTTTATTTTGAAAAACAGCAACTATGACACCCAAAGCATATACCACTTCTCAACACACTCATTTAGCATACAATTTGGTATATAAGCTAGGAACCTTTTAATTTTTTAACCAATGTGGGATGTATGGTTTTTTATCAAAAAAGAATAAGCAAGGGACTTAAATGTTGAAAAATGTACTTTTAGTATTTTAATTCATACCAGTTATTTGTTTATTATACATCGTTTATGTATTAATGCATTCGTAGATCCTTCTATGGTGTACAATTCATATAATTGGTTTCATGTAGGTTCAGTATAATTTCTTTGTTCCACTATATTTGGTTAAGGTCGTGGGGAAAATCAAAGTATATAGAAACGACAAGTGTTTTGTTTCTTGAATTACATGCCATGAAGTTTAGTTTCGTTGGTAACGTAAAGTATTTTTTTTTGTCTAAACTTGATTCGAGTAACTCACTATGTTGTTTTAAGTGGCTTGTGTCTTATTGTTTTACTTAAAATCGTTTGTGTCGGTGTGTATCGTGAGTTAAGAAGTTCTATATTTAAGTTTATGGTTTTAGTTATTTCAAGATAAAAATCATACTTACGATTATTACTTCCATGTGGGTGACCATGAATCTCAAGGTATGGTATGAAAATTAGAACTCGATCGAATGCGCTCTTATGGGGCTAACTGTGCAAACTTACAAACATATGTTATAGTCACTTTTGTGGTGATATGACTAATATCATAGGTTGTGATCCATTTACACATACCGGTGTAACAAGAAACATACAAGATAGATGATATCGAGTTTGATAACCAATGCTTTTGGATGTGAGATCATTCTTTCTCTGAGTACACTCTGTCATCCCCAACACAACCACGTCATTTCAAATAAAAATCGAATCGACTATAGTTCAAGGAGATTCAGTTTCACTTATTGGATTAATTGGTGGCCTATCTGATAATAGGCGTGTTATAACAAATGTGTTTTCGGGACCTTATTCTCGGCCAAATGATCCAAATAATAGGCTATAAAAATTGAAGTTTTGGGTCTAATTCACTTTCATACCATATCGGATACTTAACAGCTTAATGCTAATCTCATCTTACTTAGGTAACAACAAGTCTTATCTTTGACCATTATTGTGCCGTTAAACTGAAGGTGTGCAAACCATTGTTGTCTGTCAGCATGTCGATCAAGAGTCTCGTTCTGTGTCCTTGAAAAAGAGAGCCTGGTTATTATTCGCTAAAGACCAACACAAACAAAAACTTAATTACATCGAATTATTATCAATTGTTTGTGTGGCTTACTCCGTATTATGCACGTTATAAATTGTTCTTATTCTATAGAGTAAAATAAGCAAATATGCACTTTATATAAACACTTAAAATGATCAATTACTAACACCCTATGAAATGTAGAAATAAGCTCTATTAAACAACCCCTTAACTAAAATAGTTCTTATAATTCAAAAGTAATTTTGTGTTACAAAAAGATAAGTGTTCGTATCGGTATTTAAAATTCATATTCTATACAAAATAACGTAAAAATGGTAAGTGTCTATTAAAAAAAAGTTGAAGTTAATGTAAGTTTTTCAAATTCACATATTTTACACCAAATAACATTTTAAAGTTTAGTTGGTGTAACTATTGTTCTTTTGGAACCATAATATTAACTTTAACACATACCAACCCTATGCACCGTGGTATATAACATAGAAAAGTTTTCTCTCGTTAACCTATGTGGGACAAAGGTTGAGACAGTTTCTTAAAAAAAACAACTTACCATCTACAACTAAAGATCGTTTCAAACACTATGTGTAGCTCACTCCGATTATAACTTAGGTTGGTAAAGATTATATACAAACACATATTCCATATTTAACTAATCTAAACATGAAAATGTCATATATACCCAAAATACAAGTTTTGAATGCATGATTTATTATGCAATTAAAGCATGTTTTGGGTAAATATGACATTATCATGTTTAAATTGGGTAAATATAGAATTGCCTCAATTTTTAGGGTGTGTTTAGTTGGGGAAAACACTCTTGTTTTCCACAAAATGTTTTGTGGAAAACAAGGAAAATTAGAAAACAAATTTTAGTTGTTTTCTTTGTTTTCCTTTGTAACCCCCAACTCTCTCTCCCCTTCTTCAAAATAGAAAATAGAAATATCAACTGAACGCATTTTCTATATTTTTAAGTGTTTTGTGCAGATAAATCTCCCATCCAAATTTTTACAAAATTAGAGATAGAAAACAAGGGAATTTTTTCTCCAACTAAACACACCCTTAGTATTCCAATTTACATCGTTTAAACATCAATATTTAAAATCACTAGACAAGTACGCGCGCCTAGCGGCAACGGTGTCTAGTTTTCTGCAAAATTTCGACGACCCATAAGTTTCCAATAAACTGTTTGTGTAGCGTCCGAGAATCATTTTCGAATAACTATAATTCTGATGCTAATTCTAATGCGTGGTTGCATAGCATCAGAAATATAAAGTTTGCAAGAAAATTATGTGGAGTCAATTTAAGTGTGAGAGTATATTTCTAATAGGATTGTTTTAACTTTTAAGTTATTAAGATTTTAGTAATAACAGATTCAAGCATTACAAAAAGTAACAGTATTATGTAGTTGGTAATATTATATTGTAGTTTAGAGGTATAGCCAACGTGTGTGACCGTATTTCCTTGTTTTGTTAGTAATTCAGGCACTGATAACTATTTAAATGTGTAGCATTTATTATTTGGTGTGTGGCTTTAAACTTGTAACCTTACAAATTTAATATCACCATAATAAGATTATCTTGTACTCTCAATTTGCATAAATATTTAAACATTGTTCAAAGCTATTTGTTTAGGGTACAAATAATTATCGCTAAAGATAACAATATTATTTAATTTTTGTAATTCTAATAAACTTACATAACATTATTGATATACCGGACAAAAAGCTATATAATATATATTAACTTTTAAAAGATGAATCATATATGCTAATCTCTTAAATGGTGCATGACCAACATTATTCAAAATAACATTATACAAATGACAACGTACATGTGTCAAAACAAAATAAAAAACAAAAAACTATAATTAGTTGGTCTATCATTTTTCCAAGTTTTTCACGGGTTGCACAACTGCTTCATCATTTCTCATATAATTTTGTCAAATTTGAAACCTGGTTCGACCCGGGTGGTTCAACCGGTTGAACCATTCCCGTAAAATAAAACAAGTCGATTTAAACCAATTCAACCCGACAGGTTGGGTAGAAAACAAGTCAAATTAAATCGGGTCAACCCGCCGCGTTTGAAACATCCTGGGTCAACCCGGTTTACGATGTGTATTAATAGTTTGCTTTTGAGATATATGTCTTCAACATTCCACTTTTAGTTTCAACTTTTACTTTTTACTTTTTAGTTTTTCCTTTATATATAGTATATAGCAGGGTACTCGCGCGCTTTGGCGGCGGTTACCCTTTGATGATTAACCGCATCAATAGATCTCGATGAGACCTGATTCACTAGTTTGTATTGGTTTTAACGGGTTCTCTCTGGTTCGTTTTCAGATGGCTTTAATTGGTTAGCTACCGGTTCCCTGTTGAACATGTTGCTCCGATCCGGTTTTCAAAACTATATGTAACATCAACTTGTTAGCTTGTATGAAGTTTTGTGTGTTATATTAATTTGTATAATGTGTATAATAACATGTACTTTTCATTTTAAGGTGTTTTAAAAATATCATTAATTACTGTGTTTAATTATTTTATATTTTGGATTATGTTGTAGCTTCTTTAAATTGTACGTTATGAAAATTTTATTGTACTTTTTAGTAAGGGGTGTTTTAATTGGTTGTTTTTAATTTTGTAGATGTGCTTTTAATTAGTTGTACAATGTGAATAAATTATTTTACTTTTAAATAATGAAGTGTTTTAATAATAGTATTAATTACACTATGCATTTCTCTCTCATTTGACCAATTTTAACAATTCAACAACTTTTTACCTTTAACCATTTTTCTATTATATGTAGTATATATATTGCCCCAATCATTACCTCTATTTCATATTAATAGAGGCACACTTCAGTATTAAACCCACATTTTCATCCCAACATATCGAGGGACGTAAGTTCAATATTGACATATGCAACTTTGCCATTGTAATCTACCATCTTTATGTTCATTTTTTGTAAGTTGGTTATTATCTTTTAAACTAATGCATCATATCGGGTTTTGACAGTGATGCTTATGGATTTGAGATAATACCTCTAGTACTCTATCAAATGCGACAAAATGACATCGTTTTAAACAATATCGAATTGACTATAGTACTAAACATCGACGAGATTCAGTTTCAGTCATTAGGCTTAGCGGACCTGATATGACAAACGTATTTTTTGACTTGATCGTAGGCCAAATGATTTAATTTTGATTGGTTGAACGCTCTCTCATCGAGTACTCTACTATCACCAACAACACTGTGACATTGTTTAAAGCAATTTATGAATTTAACATCGATTAGTTTCATGATGAGTTTATATTGCCGATAGGTCTATCAAGAACGTGTTTGTGATTGTGACGGTGGTGTAAAGGAATGTACACATGGTTAATGGTCAAGACAAAAAATATGAGCTATGAGACGAAATTGCAAAAAGTGTCCTTAAAAGAAGTAGGTATTCAAGTGGATTGTCTGGGAACAGGTGGTGTAAAAGTGGTGGGAAATGTGAAATGGCAAAAATAATCTCACGCATAACGCATGTGAGAACTTGTTAATGGAAATTTTTAACGATCGTTAGCGAAATGGCCATTATTCGCACAAAAGTTGAAACAAATGAGATATTTTTCGCAATTTTAAGTTTTGAGGAACATCCTTTGCGAAAATGGGAAACCACATGGACATAACATGCAACCATAAGGTGTGACCCACTGATAAGAATACCCGCCTTTCAAAGTGGAGGTCAAGAGTTCGATTCCAACGGGGAGAAAATAAATTCCCTTGTGGCCACGGAGGTCACTTGAATTGACTCCGGGCTATCCCAAAAGATTGTTGCTTTGAGATAAGTCGGCTCGCAATGTCCGGCCAAAAACCCGGATAACCCATAAAAAGAATGTTGAAAAAGCAAAAAACAAAAAGAATCTTGGCATTGTCAGTTTTTAATCCCTATGTGGCCACGGAGGTTCACCTGCGATGACTCCGGGCTATCCAAAAAGGGTAGTTGCCCTGGGATTAGTCGGCTCGCAATATCGATTCGGAACCCAGGTAAAAAAAAATGTGGGAAACGGTGTACACTTTTATTAAAATAAATCAGATTACAATAAATAAATAATTAACAGAAAGTAAATGACAGAAATTAAATACAGACAGAAAGGTGTAGAAGCAGAAGACAGACTCTATATTTATAATTAAATGAAAGCAGTAAAAGGTCGTGGAACGAGGCTCGTGTTTAACATGATTCCCTTAAAATAGATTCGCCGTCTGTTTTCAATGTACAACGTCCAAAGGTGTTGTACGTACCGGACTAGACTTATTTGCCTGAAAGATCACAGAAGCTTGCGTGTTTCTGATCGAAGATATTGCTGGAATACTGCTGTTGTGGAGTTTCGTTTTTCTGTGTCTCAAACTGAATGACCAGCGTTTATTATATAGCTCAAAATAAAAGGATGTTCAAATCTGTTAAAGCAATAAACACGATTTGATATCTTTTATTTATATAAATTGATTTTGCACAACTTGTTCTAAAAGTTTAAATTAGTTCTAAAATAAACGAATACAAAATCTGCAGCAAAAATATTCGCACGCATGCGAGGTTTCGGAGCTGCATTCGTATCCGCAGGTATCTCAAAACTATAGGGCAACATTGCGAATGTGAATGTGACCTTTAAAAGAGGTACTATTATATCAGGACACGAATGCTCTGATCGCAATGTAAATGAATGGGTTCGAATTGATTCCGATCAGAGCCACATTCACATCATGCTATGTGTTCCAATTGGTTGTATTTGACCTTTAGTTATTACTGAATCTGTTATTCACCTATTACAATGTATAATAGATAAATAGATATAGTTAGACACTTAAGAAGATGAGGAAGGTGAATATTGGATTGTCTCGCATATAAGATTACAAGCGAAATCTTTTAAAACTACGTCGTAGAAAAAAACTATCAAAACTATCTCATTAATTGTACATAACATCTTTAAAGGTGGGATCGCTCTAATATATGTTTTTTCTACAACACACATTGTGTGTTATATTATTGAACCAAGTAGTTCTAGATTGAACAATTATTTTATCTAATTCGCAATTAAAAAGCACTTCCATTATTCATACGTTAGTCTCACTACTCAAATTTAAACAAAAAAACAAAAATAAAAAATATAAACAAAAATTAATCAAAGTGACCTACATGTGAGTGACTTTGAGTGAGTTTGCATATAAACTTACATGTGAGATAACCTCATTTTAATTTACTGGTTTGATACCCGCGCACAGCGGCGGCGATAAATATAGTTATATAATAAATATAGTAAATGAATTGCTAACCCAACTCTCCTCGTAATTTCCTACCCGCATAGTGAATTCATTTCACAACACTCCAAATGTATATGTGCTAGTTGTATGTGTTTGTTTGGGTTTTCCGTATCTTTCCTGTGACATCATTATTCCCGCATATAAAAAGACTTTCACAATCTCTTTTCCGTCAAACACTTTTCCAAAAGTAAATGATTTTGATAAATAAAGTTTGTATTGATTGAAATAAATGTTAAAGTTATAAAAATTTGAATCAAAATAAAATAAACCTACTAAAAATGTAAAAACTAAAAACTTATAAAAATATATCAAAATGGATGTTGAATTAAAGAGGACAAAATTTTTAAAAATATGGTGAAATTAGATTATAAAAAAATTAAACGAATTAAAAGATATTTAAATTTAAAAATAAAGGTGATTAATTAGTTAAGAAGTGACATGTGTCACCCATTATTGGAGCTTCTTATTTTAGTTTGTTAGAGCTCCTTCCTTTTTGTTATTTTTTAGTTAGAGAAGTGACACATGTCACTCAATGATTGGAGCTCCCTATCTTAATTTTTTGTGGAGCCCACAACTTAAATGTTTTATATAGTAGTATAGATTTTAAAAATATTAAATAAATCTAGCACAATATATCAAGAACATATACAAGTTCTTCAAAATGAGATTCAAGCATCAGGAAACATGATATTGGAGCACAAAAAACAATTAGAACATAATGTTTAACCCTATCAAAAAAAGTTTCTTAAAAAATATATGGGAAGTTATATTAGTTTTGGAAGCAAAGACACGAATAAGATGAAGAAACATGTTCTCATCTTCTTACGGCTAAGTCCAACAACATAATATTAATCTCAATTTGCAACTTTCTATATACAAAAAATATATAAAGTATCAAAAGTTTCTCTCACAGACCTATGTGGGATTGTAAATCAATACAACTAACTATTCGCAAATAACAAACGTTGAGCTCACGTCATTAACTTGGTTAAAACAATTAAAAATGAACAACCATCATTAGAATAAAGAGTTAACTATATTTTTAGTATTTATGATTTCCCGGATGTAACACCATAAATCCATTAGTTTGAAACGTCTCGAAACATATCCTGAATTGAAACACCCATCAAGGGTAGGTCCAAATTTTAACATTGCCGTTAGTTTGTGCCGTTAACTTATACATGTGACAAACACGTGAAAGAAAAAGTGACATTTCCTTTCGTCAAACTCATCTATTTATTTATAGTACTCTTTCGTCAAACTCATCTCTCTTTTCACCTATAGGCACACTAAAGAGACTTTATGAAATAAGAAATTAGGGGTCCGATTCTTGGCTCGTGCTCACTTCAGTGGGTGCTCCACTAGGCCAGGAGAGTTTCCGGAGCTATTCCTGTTAAGGTGGACAATGACCGGTGCCAGAAGGCACCCGGGGTCAGGGTGTTCCCGCCAATCTACACCTTTGGAGAAAGATCAAACAAATAAAGTGAAAATCACACTAAAATACTAATGGCGTTGTTCCAACCTATTGCTTATATGACCAAAACTACCCGCCATCCTTAGAAAAATGTTGAAGAACTCAATTTTTCGAGTGCCCTATATGGTTTTTTAGCATGGTGTCTTAAATCACGAAGAACATGTGTTTCTTTAAACATATGTAGATCAACAGATGATGATGTCAGTATACATCTTTTCCGACTAACAAACTTTCAATACTCATATCATATCAAGTACGTGGTTATTAAAAAAAAATCAAATTGCTATCTTTATGATCTATCTTTAACGTATATTACATAAAAAGTTCAAATATATATTATACAAGTTCTCAATCAAGATTACCCATCAGACTTTTTGTAGTTGTCTGATATGATAAGATGATTGTGAACATAATAATTATATTGAAGATAATTGATGTTGTTTTTATTCTAGTATATTAAGTAGCAATGTTTCTTCTGTTTTACCTATGTGGGATGCATAAAGTATTCATATTATACATAAGATTCAAAGGCACATACACGTTTTAATGATTTCCTAGTGACCATGCTATTCGATATAAAGATCTGTCATGTGTCTATAGTTTATCACCTGCAACACACAAACATCATTTATAGCGGACTTAGTGGGCTACAAATGATGTCGTTGCATAATCGATTTTAAGTAATATCATTATTGTGATCATTTGTGTATTCAATGGTGGAGTTTGGTGTTTTCAGTTTACGTGGTGTGTCTTTTTATGGAGATATGTGTTTTGCTTTCTGGGGCATATTAGTGTTGTATATATAATACCGTCACGGCACGCTTATGTATCAAATATACCTTACTACAAATGATAAGCACACACAAGAATAATGACTCGATCGAGAATTGGAGACGATAAGCTATATATCAATTAAAATGCACCAAGAGTACTTAATCATTCCTTACACGACTTTTCTTTTAATTAAAAAATAATTTTGCTTAAATAAATTACGAGTTAGCACGCAAACACACGTTTCTACCTTTATATATTTGTGTGGTTTTTCATTGCGCAAGGATTGTGTCCGTGACTTTCGAAAGGAATAAGAATTCACTTGCTGAACAACTTTATATTTGAGAGTTATTCAATTTGCATAATCAAGAAAATACGTTCATTGAGAAAGGTTTTGAGGCTACAATCTTATCATGACCAGTTAAAGAAGTATATATATTTTTGGTCGTTAGTATTTTTTCAAGTCTTATGGGCCGTCACATATCATGTCTCTATACCGTAGGGATTTAATGTGCCATGCTTGAAGTTTAGTGTAGTTTTATAGTGTAAAGTCTTAAGGTTTTCAGACTGATTCAAGTACGTTATAAATTTTGATGCAAAAGGAGAGATAATTCTTTGATGTAAGTACAAAATTTCATGATTTTGAGCGAATGGTACCACCAAATTGAATTTATGTGGAAGTCATATATTTTGTTATGTAAAAAACATTTACATGCATATGAAGAATCTAGCACAATTTGTCAAGAACTTATAAAAGTTCTTCAACATGATATTCTAGCACCGAGAAACACGATATTTGAGAATCAAACAACAATTAACACATAAAGTATCTCACCATTTTAAAAAGTTTCTACAAAACAAATATGGGAATTTATAATAGTTTTTGGACTTAAAAGCAATAAAGATGAAACATGTTATCATCTCTTTGCAACAACTATATAAAATACAAAAGTTATCTCATTGACCTATGTGGTATTAGTGGATAATTAGGCTCAAGCCCGGTTTGTAGGTTTAGGGTATTAGGATTTTCACCATTATAAATAATGGTCCATAATAATATTATACCTACGGGTTTCATTGTCTAACATGGTTTCAGAGCGAGTCTGATCCTCAGACCTAGGTGGCTAAGTTGCGCCGCCTCCTTCTAAACCGCCCCGTCAAATCCTATCAAACAAACCCTAATCTAAAAAAAAAAATTGCCGTCACTTTCACCATCCAATTTCTTGCCATATCTTTTCATACAAAACAGTCGACAATCTTTATATTCAAATTAAAGACTACATATTTAGAAGATAGATTATTGTTGCTTTCTCGACGGGCGTGCAATCAAAGGATTCAATTCTTTTATATTCGAAGACAATAGAGATAGATCATTGTTGCTTTCTCGACGAGCGTGCAAGTAAAGAATTCAATATAGTTTTGGATAATACAGTAAGGAACGTATAGTTATTTAATTGTTTGTTTTTGTTTTATGTCGAATCTAGGGTTCTTATTCCCGAGACGACTTTTGGTGTCGAATCAAGGGTATCAATTCCCGAGACGACTTTTGTTGGTGTCAAATCCAGGGTATCAATTCCCGAGACGACTTTTGTTGGTGTCGTTTTCAGGGTATCAATTCCCTAGACGACTTTTGTTGGTGTCGAATCTAGGGTTCTTATTCCCGAGACGACTTTTGTTGGTGTCGAATCTAGGGTTCTTATTCCCGAGACGACTGTTTGGGATACTTTGAATTATCCCGTTTTATTTTGGTTATTATTTTATTTTGCTTTCTTAGTTTACTACTTCAGTTCGAGCTTTCGCGATTTCGCCGCTCGAACTGCGAGGGAGTATTAGTGGATAATTAGGCTCAAGCCCGGTTTGTAGGTTTAGGGTATTAGGGTTTTCACCATTATAAATAATGGTCCATAATAATATTATACCTACGGGTTTCATTGTCTAACATGTGGGATTATAAATTAATACAACTATTCATAAAAACAAACGTTGAGCTCTTGTCACTAACTTGGTTGAAACAATTCAACATGAACAAGCATCATATATCTCAGATCAATATAATGGTGATTTATTAACTCATCATAAAAATATTACGAAGTGTGAATCAGCGAGAGGAAGGAACAGATACCAGGTTCAACAAAAAGAGAAAAAAGAGTAAGGATACCAACATAAATCGAAGATCATTGTAAAATTTATTGGAAACAAGTTATACTAGCGTTCCAATTATGATCAATTTGTTGGCAAAAAAACACAAGAATAACCGTATCTTAGCTCGTTAACTTGTTAGTACATCCATATGTATTCTTCATCCTGTTAACTTAAATCAAAAGAGGTCCTTCAACTACTGTTTGGGTGTTTTAAAGTCCATTGTCGAAAACATCTAGCACTAAAAGTTAAGGAAATGTATAAACTTTCGAAGTCGAGGGTCAAAGTTACTAGACTTGTTAAGTTAGTGACGTGTCGCCGCACCTGAATGTATGATACTCTTACTAACAAACATGATTTGAATGCATTACGGTATACAATCTAGCACTATCTCTCTTCTTTAACCTATGTGGGTATATAATTGTGGCAAAATTAGTTGCAAGTATTGAAGA
This sequence comes from Chrysanthemum makinoi, assembly GCA_910596185.1. Lineage (NCBI taxonomy): Eukaryota > Viridiplantae > Streptophyta > Magnoliopsida > Asterales > Asteraceae > Chrysanthemum > Chrysanthemum makinoi. Next base: position 19,987,142 of record OU343220.1, read on the forward strand.
ATACAAGAACATGCTTCCACTCAAGCACATGTTTGTTTGTCTGTTGTGTGTGTTAAACACATATTGCCTCAATTTATTGTATGTTTAATATTGGATATAGATTGTAATCCATTTACACTTCATTGTATTAAGGCACATAAGTCTAGTAATGAACATCAATCTTTGCTATCGTAATCTGCATAATTTATGCCCAAGATACTTGTTTTTTTTTCTTCCAAAATATCTTATTATTCTTATTGTAACCAAACCACTTTAAAACTGCCTATTCCCTTCTTAAATATCTCTAAATGTGATCTTGTTTCCGGTTCATAAACACCAATGGTGGGAATATAATTATTACTACAACATATTAGGCACTGTACAATCTCGGTAACACATTCATTTGACGCATGCATGATGAGCTCAAACATCTAGTTTATTGAGGCAACGCTAGTGTTGTTAAAGATTTTAGTGTAATTAAAAGATTTGATAAATATTAACACGTTGTGAGATGCAGAGTGCACATCCCTTTGTTTGAGTCAATGATTACCACTTGTGATTAAGTGATTATAATCATATGATTCGACCATATGAGTTGCAATATCAGTTATAGATACAAATAACTTTTGTAAAGGTTATTAAACCTTGGTGCTAATGTTAATAACCTTGGTTAATACCATCAACTAAGGTTTTGATGTCTTCAAGTGTATTGTAACAAGTGGGTGGTACTCTTGTTACAACTAAGGACTTGAAACGTTTTGTGTGTCACGACAAGTATGAAACAAAAGGAGCAAGTCAGGATAGACCAGTCTTGTCTTTCTTTCCCCAAAGCAAGTAAAGTCGCATTCGAAGAATTATCTCGAAGTGGAATTCACGATACACGAGTAATATAAGGAATTATCCTCATAATCAAACATTCATTTGATTATTTCACACGAAACACTACATAGAAAGCAAAAGATCAAGTTTCTTTTCTCATATTGCTTTAGCATTTGCAATGACACTTTTTAAGTTTTTTCTCTCTGCAATGGCCACCCGTTGGGTTACCGCAGTTGTTTCTACTACAAAAATCAGAACAATGTTTTTGATCTTGTGCATTAGCCGGATCACAGCTATCCATGTCAATTTCATGACAACAAACACCCGCCTCAACCGATGTCCATCTTAGTGCTGCATGCAACAAAAATATTTGCATATTAATATAAGTAATATGTGTTGATTAAATTGTGGGCATGCAATTACACTACACTGAAGTTAGAAACTTGATTATGCCAAACGAACTGATTGACTAACCAATACAAAGAACAACGACAAGCAAGACGAGAAGGTAAGAAGTTCTCTGTTGAGCCATTTGTACGTAATTCGCTTTCAAATTCTGAATGACTATAGCTCAAAGCCATGTCCGGTATATATATTGGTTCCTTAACACTTAACTTAGGAAATACAATCCATGCAAAAACTTAGAACATATCATAAATAAATTGCAAATATAATGCATAAAAGAAAAGATCTCTATATGTTCTAAAAGTATAATATATTCATTAATAAGGTTGTCAATTACAGTCTATGTTGTATTTACTTCTAAATCAACCAATTAACTATTTTCCTTGTACCCTTACACGTTCACGTATCCTTTGCCAAATTAAACAAAGAATTCCATTTTTTATTTTTATTTTGTATTCTCATTTGAAATGGCAAAGATCGCCTAGCTAACAAACGTACATAAACGAAGGACCGAATCAATATATATTCTAGTAAACAAGTGTTTTTATACAACTTATTAAAGCAACCGAAGCAATTAATAATATGATGTGTCTTGAGTTTGGAAGGTATTTCGTTGGTCATTTCCTAACCCACTACCACATACAGGCGGAAATTTCTGACCTGACATGAAATACGACTTGAAACCGACACGAAAATTAACAGGTTCGGGTTGAGTCTAAATAGATTTCGGGTCAGGTTGGGTAGACCCATCTAACCCGTTTATTAAGCAGGTCAGGTTCGGGTTGGAAATAAATTAATCGGGTCGACCTGCTAGCCCGTTTAAATTTTAAATTAAAAATTATTTATATTTTATTATACGGTTTAAATGGGTTAAACGGGTCAACCCCCAAACCCGTTTAACCTGTTTAACTCGTGTAATGTGTTCAATTTTTTTTATATAAAATTAGCTAAATGGGTCAACCCAAACCCCATTTAACCTATTCAACCCGTGTAACTTATTGACCCGCCAACCCAAGTATATATACAGGTTAAATGGGTCAGGTTCGGGTTATGTGTAAACAGGTTAGGGTTAACATAGCGGACCTGATGATTTAAAAGGGTCAGGTTTGGGTTGAGGTTTTCTGACCCGCCAACCCGAACCCGACCCGAATTGCTACCCCTACAGTCCCGCATACAAAACTTCTTCAGTATCCATCTATTCAACCAATTCAAAAAAAAATCTAATCGGTTACAATTGTACATTTAATAACATACGGTTTCATATTTATGGCTTTGATTCCGACAATAAATCAAAAATCCTAATTTATCGCCTGTACAACAGTTGGTGTCGATATTGTAAGTTTGGAAATGATACGTAAATGGCCGTGGAAGTCTATTTTCGGTTTATATCATAAAATTGTAAGTTTTCTTTTTGTGATTTGGTTACTATTATTTTATTAAAATTCCTATGATTTTATATACAAAAGTTGTGATTACGTTTGAAGTAGTTACCTATCAGTATCGATATAATATATTTGATTTGAGTGACTATCAATTACGAAATCATCTTACTTTGCTATTATGTATCAATAATGAATTTAATTGTCTCCTTAATAGATCATTAATTTGATATTCTTATTGTAACCAAACCACTTTAAAACCGCCTATTAATCAAAACTAATTTGCTCCATCTACGATGTAGTATACGAGCAAATAACATTTCAATACTTTAAGCACGGAAGTATATAAGCAAAGTACAACGAGCGAAATTTTATTCTTTTATGCGAAGATGGTCTTACAATTAACAAATACTATGCATATTTATAACTTGGAATTCCATTATTTTCTCCCTCAAAAGATCCAAAATGCATAACATTACTGTATAGTTATTGTTTTAGACTTTTAGTCACTCTAATGCAACTTTTAAATCTATTGTTTCACCCTAAAGCTATTAATTGATAATTAATTTTAACTTACAAAGCATTTCACAACTAAAAGTTTAGAATTCATGTTACTTAAGAGTGTATTCTTTTAAAAAAAGGTTCAGAATTCATATCAATTTCCGATAGTTACCGACCATTCCTGTAAATTTTTATTTCTGTTCATTTACAGGGTTGATACAGCACAATCAAAAACATGATATTAATCCGAACACAAGTGAAACATATACGCTATGGTATAATAGCAAGCAACATTTATTTTCTTTAATCTATGTGGGATTGAAGGATTCAAGTGGCTTTTATCAACAGTTGCTTAGATTTAATTTTTACTTTTTACTTGAGCAATTTTTTATTTATTTTTATTTTTCGTTTTTTTGGATCCTATCTATTAATTTATACAACGGCGGTGCTCATTATAGACCGTATAAAATTTAAAGCTACTCTAATAATTGATATTACATTTCGAATACTATTATTGACTGTTGCAATTGGATACATATATTCTACAAAATGTACTCCATCATTCGCAAGTTCGCATACATTTTCATCATTCCACACGAACGAAGAGCAGATACATGGGTGAGACTAAACTTGCCCACAGACTAATTAAACGTGATCTTCGTAAAACAAGTGTTGCTGAAGTCAAAATATACTAGCTATGACGGAAATAGTTTACGAAAAGATAAACGAGTCATGGAACAACACTTTAGGTTACATGTTTCTCTTACAACTTTTAGTTTGTGTAAGTTAATATAAGTAGCACACAAGGTCTACTTTCCGTTGTTCTGTTATTTGACTTATTTCTTTTTTTATAGTTGCCGAAAAGGTTTGTGCGTGCAACCATGTATCATGAGTTTGACGTTGGATGAACATATATTGCAAAACCATTAGACTAACTGATAAAAAAAAAGGTAAACAAGAATGTATTTAATCCATTGGTTATTTACTTGAGGTGATCTATTTTGAATTTCTTATAATGTGTTTTGACATTGACGTATGAGCTTTTATATCAATTATTTACCCACATGTAGAAGAGATCATTTTCTCATCGCTTTTGTTTTAGAGTTGATCATCAATTCATCTTAGTTTCAAAATTACTTATTGTACTTATTATGTACCCCGTAAAGAAATAGATTATCAATCTTTGTAAATGAATTTACAAAGATTAAAAAGTTTTGAAGTTATATGAATTTACAAATTGGGATTATAATTATCAATCTTTGTAAATAAATATCTAGAGTTCACATAAAAAAAGTTTTGAAATATCTGGAGCTCACACAAATTAAAAAGTTTTGAAGTTATATGAATTTACAAATTGGGATTATAATTATCAATCTTTGTAAATAAATATCTAGAGTTCACATAAAAAAAGTTTTGAAGTTATATAAATTTACAAAGTATGATTATAATGTAACTAAATCTTATACGTTGAGTAATGTCATAATCACAATTTGTAAACATTATACTATTTCACACACATATAAGCCATATACACTTAGGCATATTAGCTACCAACATGTTCTTTCTTGAACCAATGAGGGACTAAATGTTCACATGGTTTTTATCGAAAAAGAACTAAAGGTAACTAAAGGGTCTGTTTGGTAGAGAGAAATGTTATAAGAGAAATGAAAATGAATCAAATTCCATTGTTTGGTTGCATAGAGGAATTAAAAGATGGAGAATTAAGAAGAATTGGTAAGGAGTTGGTAGTGTAAATTTTAGAGTTCCATTTCCATCATTTTCTGTTAGGAAATTGGAGAAATAAGAATTGTTAGTATTCGTAATATTTTCTCATGATATATATATATATATATATATTTTTTTTTTTTTTTTTTTTTTTTTTTTCAACTTATATTTGTACTTTCGTTCCAAACATAAGTTTTTTTTTTTTAAATAATTTAAAAAAAAATGATTTTTTTTTAAAATAAGTTTTTTTAAATAAATACATTTTTAAATTTTTTTTAAATAATTTTTTTTAAATGTAAGTTTTTTTTTAAATAAATACATTTTTAAAAAATAATTTTTAAAAAAATAAGTTTTCTTTAATAAATATGTTTAAAAAAAATATTTTTTTTAAACAAATTTTTATAAAAAAGTAAATAAATTTTGAAAAAAGAATTTCTAAAAAAAGAATTTTTTTCTTAAATAATCTTTTTAGAATATTTTTTTTAATATTTTTTAAAAATTGTTATTTAGAAAAAATAAAAAATAAATTTTTTTAAGAAAATCAACAAACAAATACATATGAGTTTTATATGACAAAAGGTTATTTAAATAATATATATATTTTTTCATTTATCTGGTCAAGTCTCAGTTGTTACCAAACATTAGAATTGAACAAAATTGTCTATTGATTTTTTTCTATTATCTGAGATTCTATTCTCTGCTTCATTTTATTTCTTTGAAATTCTCTCTACCAAACGTGCCCTAAAGGTAGCTAGATTAAGTGACCCCTGCAGTTTTACTAATTCAACGTGTACCATAACATGCATGACCATCATAGACCATTTATCTTTCAAAGCTACTTAAATAACTGATATTTGTTTTGTGCATTTGAAGTGTGTTAAGTATCAACTTTAGAACATGACATCATCCCTTTGTTTTGAAATTTGTAGATGATATTGTCTCTATACATTTCTCTACATCCAACTATACCGTATTCATATAAGTTGTGTAGTTATGGCAAGTTTGGATTTTAGATGTCTCTATTAACATTAATAATGAAACAAACTCAAATTTGTGGATTTATTATCTATGTTTTTATAAAAATAACTTAAGATCTTATACAACTTAACCATCATGAAACAATGTGGAATTGCTAAAGGATGGGTTATCACAAGGCTTGGTGGGCTAATAATAACCTGTTATGAAACATGTATGTTTGCATCTTAAATTATCGTTGGAGCCTTGGAGGTGGTTTTATCTGATAGAATATTGATAGTTGAAATAAAGAAATTTTTCGTTGTATTGAGAAATTTTTTGAAGAAATTTCCTTACACTTTAAACTTAAAGTGATATAGTTGATTTGTGTTTGATATATCAATGAAGAACATTAGTTATTATTTTGAGAATGAGTACGGACTACGGTTAGGATTATAAGGTAATTAAATCCAAAGGCAATAAAAGGTTCCTTTAGACGGCGTTAGTCGTGAACTTTGGTGATCAATGTTTCACTTTTTAATATTAAAAATCTAAGAAAACATATTAATTCGGGATCATTACTGTTTTAGGAGCTCAAATTTTGATTTTGCATAATGAGCTCCTCTAGCCATAATGTTTCACTTTCTTTGGTTGTTGTCGAGGGGAAACTCGAACACGTCTTTTTTTTCTAGCTTTGTGCTTTCTTTGGTTGTTGTCGAGGGGAAACTCGAACACATCTTTTTTTCTAGTTTGCATTTGAAGTTGGCTTAAGCCCAAACTCGATTGCTTCGTTAAACACAATATTAGAAGGAATCTATGTATCACCTGCAACACTAAATATAATTCAAAAGGAAAAGACGTATTTATATTGAATTTTAATCATGGCCGCAAGTTTTGGGGTATGTTGGCAAATATTTTCTTTTTACAGCAGTGTTCAACAGCCTAATATAATTCACTATTCTTGAACCAAAACAACAGGTAGTAAGTTTGTAGAGGCCCTTAAATAAAACTCAAATCAACTAAGTATAAAATGAAGCCATGCTAATTGCTAAACAACACAATCATCTCAACACATACGCTCTAGGAAGCCAATCGAAACGATAACAACTCAGACAAGCGTGCCATATTCAAGTCATTTTTTTAAGGCAAAATTTTAATAAAAATGACCAAAGCCAAACAAACCAAACAACCAAAAGAAAAATACACAAATTCTCCACCAAAGCCCAACAAGGCGTGGGTCATGAGAAAAGAACTAGAGTGTAGAACTATATTTTTTTAACATACATAAATCAATCATATTTGATTCATATTGTTGTTCCTGTTTTGAAGTTGGGTACGACCGTACGAGTGTAGAACCATTGTTATCGAACATAGACAAACCATAACTGCGATGAGACTCTTTCTTTACAACTTGTTACAGCCAACCAGAATTTTAGTATTCAAAAAATCATGTAGTGTTGTTATTTTTTGGCATAGGATCTCAATTGTTCTAAAATTAACAAAAATCAAACTGCCACATTTTTTTTATCTGTTTTTAGTACGACAAATGAAATTTTGCTATTGTGATCGACATTAGTATTGCTTATTTTTTAAGTTTGTTTTATTTTTTAGAGTTACTCAGATAGATGATATCGAGTTCTAATACCAATGCTTTTGATTTGAGATTTTTAGTTGAGTACTATATCCCAAGCAACACCACGTCGTCTCAAAACGGCTGTAGTTCGAGACATAGAAGAGATACAGTTTAAATCGTCGTGGTGATATGAGTGATGTAGAGAAATGCCACATGTAGCATTTCATGACATATATGCTTCTTAAATACTCTCCGTTTACGAGTGGAGAGTGATAGTTTTATTGTTTTTGTCACTGTTAATTATTATTCTAAATTGGGATTCATTCTTAATCCTTACAAAAGAAATGTAAAGCTCTCTGTTACCAAACACTCTTATAATAATCCTTATACGAAGTAAAGGAAAAGTAAAGCTTGAAGTCTCTATTACCATAAAGTTAAGATTCATATGTTTTTTACATACTCACATTTTATGCCCGATAAATTTATCATGTTAATCGGGGAACAAAATGAGAATTATGAAGCATAATATTAACCTTATGACAAACAATGCATATGCACTATGGTTGAGATAGTTTTCTCAAAAGATAGTAATTATTTATTTCACTAAATTGATTTAAAATAAGACTATACAAGGACATACTCTAATGTGGGTTATAAATCCATTTGAGATTGTCTCTTTACAATTTGTTTGCAACTAACAAAGCTTTTAGTATTCCAATTATATCATGCAGTCGCATGAATTTTGGTTTGCAAATGTCACTATCGTATAAACATTTTTTTTTTTTTTTTTTTTTTGCCACAATTTATCATATGTAATCCATATGGAGATAAGTTGAGATTCATTTACACTTCAGCCTATTAGCTAGTGTGATAATGACACATGAACTTTTGCTATCGTAATCTACTACATTTATGTTCATTTTATAAGCTTTTTTTTTTTTTTTTTTGAACAGGTTCATTTTATAAGTTGTTTATTGTCCTTTGAAGTTATTGAGATGGATAATATGAAGTTTTAAATACGGATGCTTTCGGATTTGTGAGACTTCTTTGAGTACTTTAAAACTTGCAACAAAACAACATCGTTGCAAACAACATTGAATCCACTATGGTTCGAGGTAATTCTGTTTCATTTGTGGGGCTTGGTCGGTTGTCCACCTCACATTTATTCCTTCATAACCAAAACCGACTGTATCATTAACAAGTCATGTGACTCACATCCTTTTTGAACGACGGCTGTATATAAAACTAGCAAAAGTTAGAAACAATTACAAAGAATTAGTAGATACAAGAGGAATTTTCAACCAACCTACCCAGCTTAACTTAAATTTAGGATTCCCATAAGAACGAATGAGAAACTATACTATCCCAAAGCGTGCTTTTCTTGAGTGGCAAAGAAGAAAAGACCAACTGGTTACGAAAGCTCCATATGAACCACATGCGAGTTCCTCCCGCACCATCTAAGAACAATCAAACTTTGCTAGAGAGGGACGAAGAGTCTAACCACGTGCGCCATTCCGAGATGTTCTCGCAAAAAAGAAAGTCAAGCTCCCACCATCTAGCTAACAATAACCACAAATCTTTAGGTAACTCACAATTAAAGAAGATATGATTCACCGTTTCAACATCTTCATGACAAATGGGGCAAAGAAGAGAAACAACATCAATCCCTTTCCTGTCCAAATTCATCCTGGAAGGAAGCTTGTTTAGCGTTAACCTCCACAAGAAAACATTGGATTTTATGGGAACATTTTTATTCCAGCGAGTAGCCAAAGAACCCGCTTCAAGGGTATGGGAGTCAATCAAAGAACGCACCGACATAACGGAGAACCCTTTGGAAGCATCAAGCGACCATTTCCAATTATCTTTATGCTCGGATAAAACAACGGATCCAACTAAAAGCTTTAATTCAGAAAACTGAGAGGATTCAATACCTCTTCTCGGAGACCTTCTAAAAACAGAAGACTAATCCTGGAGGCCAGGGCCGTCCCGTGATTTTTAGTGGTCCTATGCGGTCTTTATAAAATGGGGCCTTAAACACGACAAAAATTATATTGATATGTAAACGATTATTATTCAAAAATGGAAAAGCGGTTATCTGAACACATAAAAAGAATGGTTACAAAATGATAAATGCAACAAACATAAACTACAATTCGTTGTTTAATCTTGCCCTTGGTAGTGAAAATTGGAATATCTCAAATCTTCAAACATTGAATAATTTAATGACAGGGGATGGATGTGCAAACAAGTAATAAATATACCTTATATATAGGACTAAGATCCTCTCAAGTTGTACATACAACTTGAGTCAAGTTATGCCATTATGAATCATTGAATTTGATCTAGTAGTTCAAATCAAAATAAATTCTTTTAATTACAGCAATTGGATCAAATCCAATTGCTCATAATTATACAACTTAACTCAAGTTGTATAACACAACTTTTTTCGTATATATAATAGTAGTAAGTTTAGCCTTATATAGTTATATGTGATGTGACTCACGTACTTTTGTTGTAAACTAAAGGAAATATAATGTCTATATAAAACTAGAGGTACAAATTGGAGGCCCCAAAAATTGTTGCGCCTGTGCCATTGCCCTAGTTGCACACCCCATGAGTTGGGCCTGGTGGAGGCTTGACCGATTAGCAAAACAACATCTTTCCTTTTTTTGGGTAAAAGGAACTAATAGTCCCCGGTTAAATATATTACACCAAAAAATCAGATAAGTACAATGGAATGTGGCTGAAATACCACATTAACCTCAAGCATAGCTTGAACTTCCACTAGACCTTTAGTGACATGCCACAAAAAGGTTTCTAACTAAATACATAGCCAATAACTCCTATCGGAAACAACCACTTAACCCAACATAGACAATTAAAACCTCTCCAAACCGGACTAAATGACGTAACCATAAAAAACAATCAGCGAAAGATATAATCCGGTAACTCCCACAGACGCTTGAATTCCAAAGCATCCTTTGACTTCCTAAACGCACAAGATAGAAGCTTAAGTCTAATATTAGACTTAATTATCAACAACCTGAATAAGTGTCTTCTTTTGATTAGAGAATAAGCGAGAATTACGCTCTAACCAAATATAATAGGAACAAGCAGCCACTACTAACTTCGCAATCACACTTTTGACTGATCTATGCTTCGCTATAGGGATTAAAACATCCACAATAGCCGTAATAGAGCCATTCACATTCGGAAGACCAGCCAAGCCTTTCATAGAATCCCACACCTGCCTCGCGAAAACACACTCAAAGAACAAGTGTTCATGAGAGTCCGATTGAACATCACAAAGAGGACAATTCGCATTCATGGTATGAACATTCAAATCCCAAGGGCGCAACCTGTCTTGAGTTTTAAGTCTCCTATTTGCCACAAGCCACATGTGAAACGCATGTCGAGGAATACAACTAGGAAACCAAACCACGCTATACCAGCTCACCTCAACAGCTCGCGGACGGATGCCTTCCCACACTTCCTTAACAGAAAAGACCTTAGCAATACCTTCTCTATTATACCATTCCAATGTATCATCATTATTTGAAAACTGAGGAACAGCCAAAGAATTTAAAATAGGGTATTTAGTCACCCACTCCGTAGGCCATGACCAAGCCCCATTATGAACCGCATCAATAACCTTCGAATATAATTGAAACCCAGCTCTATGCATGTCCCTGCATGAAATAACCTCCGCAAGAGGTTGAGTAGAAGACCATGTATCAAACCATAAAGAACATCTCGCACAATTTTCAATATGATAGCGAATAAACTTCCGAATAAGCGGTCTAAGTTGGAGAATTTTTCTCCATCCCCACGTCATACAGCCACGACACGGTATGTCGAAAAAATGCCTCCCTCTTAATTTATAATCATGGATCCACTTGGCCCACAACGTCTCCTTCCTAGATAAAAGATTCCATATATGCGGAACCATAAGGGCTTTATTAAATGTATCAAGACGGCGAACACCAAGACCCCCTTCGGCCTTCGGAAGGCAGACCACCTCCCACGACACCTTAGCTTTACCTTTGCTAGAATTCCCATGATTCCACAAAAAATTCCGCATAAGCTGTTCAAACCCAAACCCAAAAGTATCATATACAAATTATCTCGCATAGCTCGATTTGGTTTAATTTCTAAATATTTTCAGGAGATATCACATATTGCATTATCGTACTTAACTAGATAAATATAATCTAACTTTCGTAAGAAAAACTATGGACTCAGAACCTTGTTAAAGCATAATCCAATTCTCAGCACATATGATTGATATACACTTTTAGCATTCTAATTCGTACAAGTTATGTGTTTATTATACATCATTTATCTATAAATGGATTTGTAGATCCTTCTATGTACTATGGAGTACAATTCATATCATTGATATCATGTGGGTTTAATTTAAAATTTTCGTTCATCTAATTTTGTTTGTGGTCGTAGGGAAAACCGACGTAGACTTAACACGCCTTTGGTTTCTTGAATTATATGCCATGAAGTTTAGTGTCGTTGGTATCGTAAAGTAATTTTCGTATAAACTTGATTCGAGTAACTCACTCTGTTCTTTTAAGTGGATCGTATGTTATGGTTACCGAAAATTGCTTGTTTGTCCGTGTATATCATGATTTAAGCACAACTATTTTTTAGTTTATAGTTTTAGTTATGTCAAGACAAAAATCATAGTTGAGACAATTACTTGCAGTATCATCCAAGCTTTCATTATGTATGCTTTTGGTAATGTCACCTAAAACTAAGAAATGCCGCTGCTCGATAAAAATGAGTGCAACATCCTCATGTAAAAGTTCATAGTTGCGAGATTTAACAAGTCAAGAATATGATCAATTGACGACTAGTTCAACTGTTCTTGCTTCCATTATTTCTGCACATAAGGAGAGTAGGAGTAGCCTCAATAAAACTAAAAATGTACAACAAGAAAGGACACTCCCAAATTCTGTTATTGCAAACCGTGTAAAAAAGCACTTAAAACTATAATTGGTAAAAAAGGTATTTTGAAGCACAAAAAACTCTATCACCTACAACACTGCGACATCGTTTTCAAGCAATTTAAGAATTTAACATGGACTATTTTAAGACGAGTTTATATTATTGGACAAATGTGAGCCACGAACGAACTTTTGGATCTTGAACATCTTATATGATCTTGTATTCAATTTGAACATTTAGGAAAATTCGTTCAATGAGAAAGGTTTTGAGGCGGAATTCTTATCGTAACTAGTTAAAGCGATATTTTTGGTCGTTAGTGAAGTTTCTATAGTGTCAAGTTGTAAGGTTTATAAACTGATTCACGTGTATTATGAATTTGTGTATCAAAGAGAGAGATTACTTTAGTTGAATTACAAAATTTCAAGATTTTCAGATAATGGTACCACCAAAATATGGGGCATGATATTTAGACCCTCTTATAGGGAGGGTTTCCAACCCTCCGATGTACGGTGTGCATGGCGGTGTTGTACTGTATGCGTCGCGGGTTGTACGGTTGACCCATAAGGAGGGTCCGTATAACACATCCCCCAAAATATATGTATTGCTATAGTAAGTGTGTTAAGATATTAAAGAATCTACCACAATATGTCAAAAACTCATACAAGTTCCTCAACATGATATTCGAACTTCAAAATACAATTAGCCCAAAAAGACAAATATTAATATTAATTATTTGGTAGGAATGAGAATCATAGAATTATATTCCAATCCTTTGATCTCAATCATGCCTAACAACATAACACCAACCTCAACTCAATAGAAGAGGTGTACGATAACATATTTAGTTTCAAACATCTTTCAATGACCTATGTGGGATTAATACAACTATTCCCAAAAACAAACGTTGAGCTCATGCCATTAACTTGGTTGAAACAATTATACATGAACAAGCATAATCGTATATCCTTATTAGGGCTGAGCAAAAAACCGACCGAACCAAACCGAAACCGAAAACCGAACCGAACCAACCATTGTTGGTTCGGTTTCGGTTCTATGTATTATTGGTTGTCGGTTTTCGGGTCGGTTCGGTTCGACCCAAAACCGACTAAATACACACATAAAGCATGTAAACTGGACCGAACCGATTGAACCGACACAAAACCGAACCATTAGGGGTGAAAAAGAGCCGAGCCGAGCCGAGCCCAAGCCTGCCAGAGCTCTAGCTCGGCTTGTTTATATATAATCAGCTCGTGCTCGAGCTCTTTTCGGGCCTTACATTTTGAGCTCGAGCTCGGCTCGTGAAAATATTCACAAGCTCGAGCTCGACTAATTTATATGATGTTTAAAGAAAACATAGTTCAAATGGAGGTCGGCTCGTTAATTACATAAAGCTCGAGCTCGTTTATTACTTTTAAGCTCGTTTATATATATAGAAAACATATATATGTATATATTTATAGGGCTCGTTTAGGCTCGCGAGCCTACTCGAGCTTTTTTTATAGAGCTCGGGCTCGAGCTCGATTATTAAATGAGCCCAAACTTAGGCTCGAGCTCGTTTAGGCTTGGCTCGTTCGAGCTTTTTACCGATCCGATCCCGAGCTTTTCACGAGCATCTCGGCTCGTTTCCACTGCCTATTCGGTTCGGTTTCGGTTCATGTTTTTTGTGAAATTGGTTTTTTGGTCGGGTCGGTTTTCCTCGGTTTGGGTCGGTTTCGGACCGATGCTCGACCCTAATCCTTATATATCTTAGATAAATATAATGTTGATTTATTTACTCACATTAAATATAACGGTGATTTATAAACGTAATACTAACCTCAGCTTATTCATCCCCACGTAGCTCCAACATACCACCTTATTTATAAAACACGCATACAAACATATTTACATTCACACACACCAAAAAAAATACTAATAATAATAATTAAAAAAAAAAATCATAAATCCAACAAAAAATTGCTTTTGGTATGCATCAAACGCGGTCGTTTGAGCGACCCATTTATCTATTTTTCTCCCAACCGACCACCTCTAATAGGCGACCGACACCGACCGACAAGGATTGACCCACCCATTCGGCCCTATTACAAATAGTCTAAAATATTATGAAACGTGGTTCAATAGGAGTGAAGGAACAAGGATACCAATACAAATCAACATTTTAAATTTTAAATGAAAGTTCCAACTTACTCACATATAGATCAATACACTTTTGGTGTTGACAGATTCAACATTCAGTGCTGGATCGGCCCATTAAGCACCAATCAAACAGCCCTTAAACATCGTTCGGAATATTACTAGTGCAACTCACTCCGAATAGAAATTAGGTTGCTAAAGATTATACACAAACACATATTCGACTTTGTTTGTTTGCCAACTTAGTGGGTTATAAATCCTTTTTGAGATTGTTTCTTTACAATTTGTTTGCATCTAACAAAGATTTTAGTATTCCAGTTTACTTACATGACTTTTTGGTTAAAAGATGTCGATAGTATTTAAACCAGAGGCGGAGCTACATGTATAGTAGTGGGGGCGTTGCCCCCAACCAAGCTCTTACGGATACTCAAAATACATAGAAATTTTTTTGAATTTTGTAACAAAAAGGACCGGTGCCTTCAGGGATATAATCAGAGTGCCCTCGACACTCTCAGGTTACAACTTTCCGGTTGTTTGGTTCGCCGGAAAAAATGGAGTAAAATTAAAAACGACTAGAGAAATGAGAAGTAAGAAGGCGACTTTTAGTGGAGCGTGGGTGGTGGGGCCAACATCACGTGCTAAAGCTATCATCTGATTAATGAATATATTTACAAACTAAATATGAATATATTAATCTTGTCTCTTATTGGTCTAGTACTAATGTAGATATGTAACTATATTATAATCTATATACGTTTCATGCGTAATGTTGATGCTAAATTGTTTATACTATTAATAATATGGTATCTTTAAATTTCTTGTATACAATGTGTATACGTGAAAATTTAGAATGACTTTTGTCTTTATTTATGCTTTTCAATTTTTCAGTTGATTATGTCACGAGCTTGAGTTTATCGTAACACATACTCAAATCGAATAATGATGTTCTTTGTTGAGAAGTTAGCGTGGCCACCTAATGTATATTGCGTTTTGTTAACATCATAGGTTTGCTAATCGTAATTTTTCAACACAATCTTCCTGATTACTGAGTAGATGGCAAGCAATTCAACAAAATTTGTAGTTTTGTATGATATGTATGTTTAGTTTCTCTTTAATTATATGTAATATGTAATAAGTTGTGTTAAATGAGTCGAAATAGAGAACTTGTATTTTCTTTAATCAAACCTAACCCGACTAACTAAGAAACAAAAAATAAATATACCCAGACTTGACTTGTCAATAACATATCTTTTTGTCAAAAACTGTAAATGGTTATATACAAACCACTTTCGAGTTGTCCTTTATTTTCTAATTGGATTTCTTTTTATAATCTAAATTAAGTTGTTCAAATTGGATCTTTAAAATTTGGTATCAAATTTTCCAACATTGGGCATTCATTTAAAGACACCAACAACATCTAGTGTTACTTATCTTTTGGTTGATTTGAATTTACCCGACCCGATTCATTTTGAAATTTTACTACCCAAAATAACTCTTGTATCCGGTCGCAGGATGATGCCCCCTTTAACTAGAATTCCTGGCTCCGCCTTTGATTTAAACATCAAAACTAAAATCTTATTGCCACACTTTATCACCTCTCTTTTATATTAGATAGTCATATAGAGGTTGTGATCCATTCACACTTCAGTATATTAGCTAGCTGCAATTCGTAAAACCTAAGTTTTTCATCCGGGTAAAAGCCATAAAATAACAACGTACTTTTCAAAATTTGCCGACTTGAAACATTTACCTTTTTATTACCTTACTTCACCAATGTACTTTATAAATTTGTTCCGACTTCACCTATATGACCCGTTTATATTAAAATAATAACTGAAATGACGACATTACCCTCGGTATATGGGTGAAGTCAAAACAAATTTTGAAAGTTCGTTAGTGAAGTCGGAACAAATTTTGAAAGTTTGTTGGTGAAGTTGGAACAAATTTTAAAGAATATAAGGATAATATAATCATTTCAGTTATTATTTTAATATAAACGGGTCATATAGGTGAAGTTGGAACAAATTTTGAAAGTTTGTTGGTGAAGTAAGGTAATAAAAAAGTAAGTATTTCAAGTCGGCAAAATTTAAAAAGTACGTTGTTATTTATGGTTTTTAACCTTTTCATCCTAAAGTATTAAGGCAAATGTAATAGCTGACACACAAGAAAGAAATTATCATAATTATGTTCATTTTGGATTTACGAGGTTCATTATTCTCTCTTTGTAAATGAAAGTGAAGTGTCAAATATCTTTGCAAAAATTTAATAGTACATATAAGTTTTTCAAATCAACATCGTATGTCCACTAAACGTATTATTATCGAGACATATCATGTCGGCTCTTTTAGGACATGCTACTCATATCCACCAACAATTAGTATCAACTCATGCATTTCCACAAATCTAATGGGTTGATACTCATACCATCCGGCAACAAAACGACATCGTCCAAAGCAATGACTATTGTAATACTCCAAATAAACCCACATTTTTGTATGACTATATAAACACATGTTCGATTCACTTTTTTAAGTGGTGCTTACTAAAAAGAAATTTTGAATTTTTATCGATATAAACACATGTTATTTAAGTGTTTCTTTTCATTTCTTTCCTCTTTTAAATTTCAGACATTATCTTTCACTTCTTACATCTTCTTTCACTCCTTACCTCTTCTATCACAAACCTTACATCTCTTTTTCAATATCTTACATCTCATTTACGTTTTTACTATTTTTTTAAGTTTACGTCTGTTTTTTACGTCTTAGCCCCTTTTTTTACGTTTCGGTCCTTTTATTTATGTTTTGGCCTTTTATTACGTTTTCGACCATTTGTTTACGTTTTCGTCTTTTTTAAGTTTTGATCCGTTTTCGTTCTTTTTCATAATTTTTTGTCCGTTTTTTAACATTTTCGTTCGTTTTTTTACGTTTTCGTCAGTTATTTTACGTTTTCTTACGTTTTTTTTACGTTTTCGTCTGTTCTTTTTACGTTTTCATTCATTTTTAACATTTTCTTATGTTTTCGTCTGTTTTTTTACGTTTTCTTATGTTTTTTACGTTTTCATTCATTTTTTTTATGTTTTCATCCATTTATTTACGACTTCGTCCGTTTTTATCCATTTTTTATTACGTTTTCTTACGTTTTTTTTTCCATTTTTGTCCCTTTTTTTACGTTTTCGTATGTTTTTTTACTTTTTCGTCTGTTTATTATGGTTTTTTAATTTTTAGTCACTTTTCGTCCGTTTTTTACGTTTTCGCCCGTTTTCTTAAGTTTTCGTCCGCTTTTTTATGTTTTCGTTCATTTTTCACTTTTTCGTCCCTTTTTTTTCGTTTTCGTCCGTTTTATTATGTTTGCGTCTGTTTTTTCACGTTTTCATCCATTTTTATGTTTTCATCCGTTTATTTACGGTTTCGTCCATTTTATTACGTTTTTGTCAATTTTTTTGCGTTTTCGTCCGTTTTCTTACGTTTTGTCCGTTTTCGTCCCTTTTTTTACATTTTTGCCCGTTTTCTAAACTATGCATCCGCTTTTTTACGTTTTCGTCAAAATTAAAAAGCAGAAGAAATCGTAAAAAAATGGACTCAAACGTAAAAAACAGACAAAACGTAAAAAAAAGATACAAAAACGTAACAAAGAAGATGAAAACTTTATAAAACAGACAAAAAACGGCCGAAAACGTAAAAAAACAGAAAAAAGCGTAAAAAGATGGCTGAAAACGTAAAAATAGACGGAAACGTAGAAAACGCTCGAAAATGTAAAAAAGCAGACGAAAACGTTAAAACCGGACAAAAACGTAAAAGACGGATGGAGACGTAAAAACCAGACGAAAACGCAAAATTCGGTCAAAAACGTAAAAAGGCAGACGAAAACGTTAAAAACAGATGAAAAAGCAAAAAAATGGTTGAAAAAGTAAAAAATGGGCTCGAGTCTGAACACAAAATGGGCTTAAGCCCGAACGGGCGCGAGTCAAACGGGCTCGAATCTGAACAGGGCACGGGCCAACGGACTCGAGCCCGAACGGGCACGGGATAAACGAAATTCTTGATATTCGTAAATTTATTGTCAAAAAGAATATAATAAACTAAAATACATAATTCATCGGAAAAATTTATTTCAAGATACCCGCCGCCTCTACGCTCAAGTACCCTGATAGTTAATTTTAACTTACAAAAGCATTTCACAACTAAAAAATTAGAATTCATGTTAATTAAGAGTATTCTTGTAAAAAAAATTCAGAATTCAAATCAATTTCAAATTGTTACACAACAACCTTGTAAATTTTTATTTCTTTTCATTTACAAGGTTGGTGCCTCACAATTGAAAACATGATATTAATCCGAAAACAAGTGAAACATATACGTTAGGGTATAATATCAAGCAACATTTATTTTCTTTTTTCTATGTGGGATTGAAGGATTGAAATGGTTTTTATCAACAGTTGCTTAGTTTTACTCTTTACTTTTCCCAATTTTTTTGGTGGGGTTTAGTATCGATCTGTTAATTAATATCATGGGTGCTCACCATAGACCATGTACAATTCAAAGCTACTCTAATAACTGATATTACATTCGAATAATATTATTAAGGGAATGTTGCAATTGGATTGAGATATTCTACATGATATACTCCATCATTTGCAAGTCCATAATACATTTTCTTCATTCCACATGATAAAAGTAATCTTTGTAAACGTAATCTTTCTACAAATGGGCTTAGAATAAACTTTCCCATAAACTAAGCGAATCTTTGTAAAACAAGTGCCGCTGAAATCAAAATATACTAGCCATGACGGAAATAGTTTACTTAAAAAAGATAACCGAAGTCAGTGGCACAACACTTTAGGTTACATGTTTTTCTTATAACTTTTAGTTTGCGTAAGTTAATATAAGTAACTCACAAGGTCTACTTTCTTTGTTCCGCTATTTGACTTATTTCTTGTTTTATAGTTTCCGAAAATCTTTGTGCGTGCAACCATGTATCATGAGTTTGACGTTGGATGAACATATATTGTAAAACCATTAGACTAACAGATAAAAAAAGGTAAACAAGAGTGTATTTAATCCATTGCTTATTTACTTGAGATGATCTATTTTGAATTTCTTATAATGTGTTTTGACATTGCCGTATGAGCTTTTATATCAATTATTTACCCACATGTAGAAGAGATCGTTTTCTCATCGTTTTTGTTTTAGAATTGATCATCATCAATTCATCATAGTTTCAAAATTACTTACTGTACTTATTATGTACCCCGTAAAGAAATAGATTATCAATCTTTGTAAATAAAATATTTGGAGTTCACATAAATTAAAAAGTTTTGAAGTTATATTAATTTACAAATTGGGATTATAATTATCAATTTTTGTAAATAAATATCTAGAGTTCACATAAAAAAAGTTTTGAAGTTATATGAATTTACAAATTATGATTATAACGTAATTAAATCTTATACGTTCATTAATGCCATAATCACAATTCGTAAACATTATACTAGTTCACAAATATATAAGCCATATACACTTAGGTATATTAGCTATCAACATGTTCTTTCTTGAACCAATGTGGGACTAAATGTTCACATGGTTTTTATAGAAAAAGAACTAAAGGTAGCTAAATTTAGTGACCCGTTCAGTTTTACTAATTAAGCGTGTACCATAACATGCATGGCCATCATAGACCATTTATCTTTCAAAGCTACTTGAATAACTGATATTTGTTTGTGTGCATTTGAAGTGTGTTAAATATTAACTTTAGAACATGACATCATCCTTTTGTTTTGAAATTTGTAGATGATATTGTCTCTATACATTTACCTACATCCAACTATAGCGTATTCATATATAAGTTGTGTAGTTATGACAAGTTTGGATTTTAGATGTCTCTATTAACATTAATAATGAAACAAACTCAAATTTGTGGATTTATTATCTATGTTTTTATAATAATAACTTAAGATCTTATACACCTTAACCTTCATGAAGCAATGTGGAATTGCTAAAGGATGAGTTATCACAGGGCTTGGTGGGCTAATAATAACATGTTATGAAACATGTATGTTTGCATCTTAAATGATCGTTGGAGGTGGTTTTATTTGATAGAGTATTGATAGTTGAAATAAAGAAACTTTTCGTTGCATTGAGAAAATTTTTGAAGAAATTTCCTTACACTTTAAACTTAAAGTGATATAGTTGATCTGTGTTTGATATATCAATGAAGAACATTAGTTATTATTTTGAGAATGAGTACGGACTACGGTTAGGATTATAAGGTAATTAAATCCAAAGGCAATAAAAAGACGATCCTTTAGACAAATTAGTCGTGAATTGTGGTGGTCAATGTTTCACTTTTTAATACTAAAAACCTAAGAAAATATATTAATTGGGATCATTACTCGTTTTAGGAGCTCAAATTTTATTTTGCATAATGAGCTCCTCTAGCAATAATGTATCCCGAACGTAATACTATTCTATAAACATATATTAAATGTGCACTTTTGTATATAACCAAGTCATCTTTCACTTCTCTAACCTATGTGGGATGAAATGCTAAGATGGTTTTTATTGGAAAAATCTAGAAGGTATTTGAATGTTGTTAACTCATGCATTTTCAGTATTCTATATCGTTTATTTGTTATTATACGCAGTTTATTTTTTAAATAATTGATGCTGCCTTTAATGATGCCAAGTTAAACTATATGCGGTTGTTAAGAGGCAAATTATAAGTTAATGTAACTCATTTTTTTCAAGTTTTTTTTGGAACAACAATTTATTCACAAGAACTAGCAAGAAGCTAGAGTTACACCGAAATCAAGTAAGGGTTTTTGAGCTAATCGTTCCAACTAAACGAGACTATACATCTATACTTATACCAATAAAATGCGTTGGAAACAACATTGTCAAAAATTAACGCCTTCTTAGGAGCTTTAGACTCAAATAACAATTTGTTGCGATAGGACCATATCAACCACCATAACGTGTAAAATATACCTTCAAGCATCATTTTGCGTTTAACTGTAAGCCTCAAAGATAACATCCAGGTCTACCAATCTTCATACGAATCCAAAACAAGGATATCAACGTTCCACCATCTTCCCAAAGAACCTGACGAACCAAGCAGCATTTAAAGAATATGTGACTCGTCGATTCCACTCCATCATCACAAATAGAACAAGACAAAGACTCTATAGAAATGCCTCGGCGAGATATGTTGAACCTCGTTGGAAGAGCATCCAATTTAATTTTGGGCAAATCACCTAGAAATGTAGTTAACTTGCCACTTTTTCCCATTGTATGTAACATTCTTTTTTTTTTTTTTCTCATTCTGTCAATAAACTTCTATCGTTAGTCCTTTGTGTGTACCCGTTACCAAAAAAACTTGCATCGTTAGTCCTTTATGCTAACGACCATTAATAAATAACTTAAAATTTGGTTATCTTACGCTAAACTTGCGTCGTTGGCCCTTTATAGTAACAATCGTTAAAAAATAACTTAAAATTTGGTTTTCTTACGTTTTCGTCCGTTTTTTTTCACGTTTTCGTACGTTTTTACACGTTTTCGTTCGTTTTAACACGCTTTCGTCCGTTTTTTCACGTTTTTATCCGTTTTTATCCGTTTTTACACGTTTTTATTCATTTTTACACGTTTTCGTCTGTTTTTTCACATTTTCGCCCCTTTTTGCACATTTTCATTCGCTTTTTCACATATTCGTCTGTTTTTACGCGTTTTCTTCCGTTTTTTCACATCTTCATGCGTTTTTACACGGTTTCATCCGTTTTAACACATTTTCGTCCATTTATGCACGCTTTCATCCCTTCTTACACGTTTTCGTCCGTTCTAACACGTTTTCGTCCGTTTTTTCACGTTTTCATCCGTTTTTACATGTTTTCATCCGTTTTTCACGTTTTCATCCGTTTTCACGCGTTTTCGTCCGTCTTTTCACGTTTTGGTCCGTTTTAACACGTTTTCATCCGTTGTTTCACAATTTCATCCGTTTTACACGTTTACATCCGTTTTTGCACGTTTTCATCTGTTTTTTTCACTTTTTCATCCGTTTTAACACGTTTTCATCCGTTTTTACATGTTTTCGTCCGTTTTTCACGTTTTCATCCGTCTTTACACGTTTTGGTCCGTTTTAACACGCTTTTGTAAGTTTTTTCACGTTTTCATCCGTTTTTACACGTTTACATCCGTTTTTGCACGTTTTCGACTGTTTTTCCACGATTTCGTATGTTTTTACACAAATTTTTCTGTTTTAACACGTTTTCGTCTGTTTTCTCGTTTTCCTCCATTTTTACACGTTTTCATCCGTCTCTACACGTTTTCGTATGTTTTTTTTCACGATTTCATCCATTTTTACACAAAATGTGCAAACACGAATGAAAACATGAAACAACATATGAAAACGTGTAAAAACGGATGAAAACGTGAAACAACGGATGAAAATGTGAAACAACGGACGAAAACGTGAAACAACGAACGAAAACGGATGAAAACTTGTAGAAACGGATGAAAACGTGAAAAAATGGATGAAAACGTGAATAACGGACGAAAACGTGTTAAAATGGACGAAAACGTGTTAAAACATACGAAAATGTGTAAAAACATATGAAAACACGCAAAACCGGATGAAAACGTGTAAAAATAGATGAAAACGTGGAAAAAAAAGCAGAACGAAACCATGTTAAAACGGATGAAAACGTGTAAAACGGATGAAAACGTGAAAAAAACAGACGAACCCGTGTTAAAACGGACGAAGCCGTGTAAAAACGGATGAAAACGTCTAAAAACGCATGTAAATGTGAAAAAACGGAAGAAAACGCGTAAAAACAGACGAATACGTGTAAAAGCGAATGAAAATGTGCAAAAAGGGGCGAAAATGTGAAAAAACAGACGAAAACGTGTAAAAACGGATAAAAATGTGAAAAAACAGACGAAAGCGTGTTAAAACGAACGAAAACGTTTAAAAACGTACGAAAACGTGAAAAAAACGGACGAAAACGTAAGAAAACCAAATTTTAAATTACTTTGTAACGATTGTTACTATAAAGGACCAACGACGCAAGTTTAGCATAAGATAACCAAATTTTAAGTTATTTATTAACGGTCGTTAGCATAAAGGACTAACGATGCAGGTTTTTTTGGTAACGGGTACACACAAAGAACTAACGATAGAAGTTTATTGACAGAATGAAAAAAAAAAAAATGCTACATACAATGAGAAACAATGACAAGTTAACTACATTTCTAGGTGATTTGCCCTTTAATTTTCCATGCAAGCACGTTCACCTTAATCGGTACGAATTTGACCCAACGAGTCTTAGAATTACCGCCTGGGTACCGAATGCCATCTATCACCTTCCGAATTGAAGCAACTGAAAACTCGCCATAATTTTCCGAGGACCATATATATCTGTCAGCCATGGGCACAAGAAAAGCAGAATTAACCATATCAATGAGTGCCTCGTATTGTGACATTTCGACTCCTCCCCTAGCTTTACGACGAAAAGAGTTATCCATGCTAAAATCCTTTAGTTTCACACCAACAGTCACCAATTTTTTACTTTCTAGCGCATACAATCGAGGGAAAAGATCTTTCAGCAAACTGTCGTTACTCCACTTCTCTCCCAGAACAGAATAGGCTCCTCATTTCCCAATTTGAGACAGAAATAGTCAAAAACATTAATCCCTTAAATTTGCAACTCCTTAACTTCACGCACGATGTTCAACCCACATGACCGAATTCCAGAATAAATATCCTTTCCCACTTTCCCATCATCCCCGTGAATGGCTTTGATAATTCTAAATTATAAAGATGTTTTTTGCGAATAGAATCTCCAAACCCACTTTAGCATCAAACCTCTATTAAGAGCAAACAGGCTAGAAACACCAAGTCCCCCTTTTTCTTTTGCTGTTAACACATTACTCCATTTAACCCAAGAAGCTTTATTACTTCTCATGTCATTACCGTTGAAAAAATGACTTCTAATAGACTCAAGCACCCGAAGTACACTCAGCGGAACTTTAAAAATAGACATGTGAAAAATGGGCGTCGATACAAGAACCGACTTAAGAAGCGTCAACCTACCACCAATAGAAAGCGTATTCATTTTCCATCGCGATAACCTAGACCTCACCTTATCAACAACTTCTTTCCATTCATGAACACGCGACATAGATCCTCCAACTTTACCTAAGTAAAGAAACGGAATTTTGAGGATAAGACACCCAAGTTTAGATGCCGCATTCTTAACCTTTGTATCATCTACATGAACTCCCGTTATCTTACTTTTGCACATGTTAATGTTCAATCCAGAAGCGTAATAAAAGCATTCCAAAACATGCACAAGGGTATTGATATTAGTATCACACCATTGACCTACTGACATTGCATCGTCCGCATAAAATAAGTGAGAAAGAGTTAACGAGGTGCTAAGCTTAATACCCTTAAACAGGCCCTCTTCCATAACTCGTTGAAAAGATAAATGTAAGCTCTCCATAATAAGGATAAAAAGAAAAGGAGATAGCGGGTCACCTTGCTTGAGCCCTTTGAAGAATTGAAACTTCTCCGTAGGGCTACCGTTAATAATAATGGAACCTCTCAACGACCTTAGGCAACTTTGGATCCACTTACGCCATTTATTGCCAAACCCGAACTTATTTAAAACGTCGTCCAAGAAATCCCATCGAGTTTAGTGGAGTTGATTGATTGCAACAGTGTTTGCTTTGTCATTGGTGCAACTTAACATTCTCTTAATGCCCACAAAACTACGAGAGATCGTATTTTGTGTTTTTGGTTTGGCTGTGAAAAACATAACTATCTAGGCTTTTTAAAAAGGGACTTGTGAATTCTTTTAGAAAAAATTTCTTACATTAACGAATATTTAAAAATTATAGAACTTATAAACATTTTTCTAATCGGAAAGGATAATGTTGATCGAATTCATACTCTTATAACCAACATTTCAAAGCCAACTAAAATCTTTCCATTAATCTACACTTACATAGTCCATATACAATGTAGTATATAACCAATAAAACATTAAGCGGTTAAGCCAATGTGGGAAGTATGGCTGAGATGATTTTTAGCCAAAAATAAATAAGGTACCTAGATATTGACTCATGCATTTATGTATTATGGAGTTTAAGCCATTGATAATAAATCTTAATATGATTATGAAGTGACTATGTGATTAATAGATTCGTAGATTTTTAACAACGTGCGATTTATATAATTCAAAATGAAAAAACGTATTTATTTTGAATTTTAATCATGGGCGCATGTTTGGGGTATGTTGGCAAACATTTTCTTTTTACAGCAATGTTCAACAGCCTAATATAATTCACGATTCTAGAACAAAACAGAATCTTATAAAAAGTATCCCAATTTCGTTTCAGGTAGTAAGTTTGTAGAGGCCCTTAAATAAAACTCAAGTCAACTAAGTATAAAATCAAGCCATGCTAAACAACACAATCATCTCAACAGATACGCTCTAGGAAGCCAATCGAAACGATAACAATTCAGACGAGCGTGCCATATTCAAGTCATCTTTTAAAGCAAAATTTTAATAAAAATGACCAAAGCCAAACAGACAAAAGCAAAATACACAAATTATTCATGTCGAAAAAGAAAGAAACTATAGCCATTGTTATCGCACATAGACAAACCATAATTGCAATGAGACTCTTTCTTTACAACTTGTTATCGCCAACCAGGATTTTAAATCATGTAGTGATGTTATTTTTTGGCATAGGATCTCAATTGTTCTAAAATTAACACCAAGCAAATTACCACATTTTTTTTAATCTCTTCTACTTCCCAAAGTGTTGAGGCAAAATTTAATAACGAGACATGAAATTTTGCTATTGTGATCTACATTGGTTTTGCTCGATCATTTTGTATGTTTGTTTTATCTTTAGAGTTACTCAGATAGTTGAAGTATAGAATGCTTTTGATTTTAGAATTTCCATTGAGTACTATATCCCCACCAACACCACATCATCAAAAAATGGTTGTGGTTCGAGACATGGAGAACTTCAGTTTAAATCGTCGTGGTGATGATGAGCAAAGTGAAATGCCACATGTAGCATGTTATGACATTCTATGGTTCTTAAGTATTCTAGATTCACTGGTTCTTAAGTATTCTAAATTCTCCATTACGAGTGGAGGATGTTAGCTAGTTTTTTGTTTTTGTCACTGTTAATAATTATTCTATATTCACTCATTCTTAATCCTTACAAAGGAAAAGTAAAGCTTGAAGTCTCTGTTACCAAAAACTTAAGATTCATTCTTAATCCTAAAGAGGAAATGTAAAGTTGTCTGTTACCAAACACTTCTTATAATAATCCATTATACGGAGTAAAGGAGAAGTAAAGCTTTAAATCTCTATGACCAAAAACTGTGAGAAACAGTGTACATTTTATTAAAATAATCATATTACAATAATAAAAATTAACAGAATAAAAGCAGACAGAAAGGGGTAGAAGCAGAAGACAGACACTATGAACGATAAACAAAGAAAGCAGTAAAGGTCGTGGAACGAGACTCGTGTTAAACACGATTCCCTTAAAGCAGATTCGTCGTTTGTTTCCCAGGGTACAACGTCCAAAGCTGTTGTACAGCCGGACCTGACAACTTGTCTGAAAGATCACGGAAGAACTTGTATGTTTCTGATCGAAGGACTGTTGGAACGCGTCTGGAATAGCTGTGGTTTTCTGGATGTGTAAAACGAATGAGACATATGACTTTATTTGTGAAGACTAATCTTGTCCTCTAAGACATATATATCTGCCATATGAAAGAGAATATGTTATTTCTAAAACAGATTAGCAAATCTTTTTAATAAACAAAACTGATTTGCATATCTTTTAAAAACACAAACCGATTTCTGTAAACTTAGTTGATAAGTTTAAATATATTCCTAAAATAGATTTACAGAAAATTCTGGAAAAAGAAACTCGAAACTGCAGCAAAAAGGTACGAAAGTATGCGAGGCTTCGGAGCTGCATTCGTGCCGCATGTCGCGCGGGCTCGCATGAGTTCAGAAGCTTCAAACCCATTTTGGCCCAGCAATCTTGAAATCTGCACCCCCTGCGCTCGCGAACATAGGTGTTGGAGTAGAAACAACTAAAAGATTTTGATAGCAAATATCATGATTTCTATATGAACACCTTCCCACTTCCTTTTCTAGTCGATGTGGGATGCACAACTTTTCTCAAATTTTGTGTTTCACGTGCCTCACTTTGAGACACGATATCTCATTCATACCAACTCCATTTTTGACACATTTTAGCTCGTTGCGAAGCTCTCGTCAAGGAAAACGCAAAGCTACCAAAAAAATATAAATATATATAACATATACATATATTAAATTGTGTCCAAATTTTGCAAAAACTCACTTTGCATAAACCATTTTTCCAACAAAAACTTAAGATACGTATGATTTTTTCAGACTCACATTTCATGCCCGATAAATTTATCATGTTTATCAGGTCTAAAATGAGAGTTCTGAAGCATCATATTAACCTTTATCACGATATCTCATTCATACCAACTCCATTTTTGACACATTTTAGCTCGTTGCGAAGCTCTCGTCAAGGAGAACGCAAAACTACCAAGAAATATAAATATATATAACATATACATATATTAAATAGTGTCCAAAAATTTGCAAAACTCACTTTGCGAAACCAATTTTCCAACAAAAACTTAAGATACGTATGATTTTTTCAGACTCACATTTCATGCCCGATAAATTTATCATGTTTATCAGGTCTAAAATGAGAGTTCTGAAGCATCATGTTAACCTTAAGACATACAATGCGTATGCACTATGGTATATAAGGTAGGAAAAATTTCTTAGAATAATCTATGTGGGACAAAATGTTGAGATAGGTTTATCAAAATATTGTAAGTATTTATTTTCACAAATTGATTTAAAATAAAACTACACAATTTTACTCTGTTATAAAACCCACGACCGTCTTTAATGGAGTTATAGCGGTGCCACTGCACTGGCCTTCATGCACTTCTATTATATGTATACACAACATAAGGCTTGAGTTTAATTAGTTCATGCACTATTCATACATGTGTATTTTTTGTGTGTGTTTAAGGACCTTTTTGTGATGATTGTATGGGGCCACCAAAATCTAAGAGACGCCCTGGTAAAACCATTTAAGATTGTCTCTTTACAATTTGTTTGCAAGTAACAAAGTTTTTAGTATTTCAATTATATCTTGTAGTTGCATGAATTTGTTTCGTAAATGTCTTTATCGTTTAAACATTAAACATTAAAAATAAACATCTTTTTGCCACAATTTATCATCAGTAATTTATATGGAGATAAGTTGTGATTCATTTACACTTGAGCCTATTAGCTAGTTGCGATTCTTAGAGATGTGGCATCTAAGCATACATTCTCATCCTAATGTATTAAGGCATGTAATTAAGTGTAAAAATGACACATGAATTTTTGCTATTGTAATCTACAATATTTATGTTCATCTTATACGTTGTTTACTGTCCTTAAATTAAAGTTACTAAGATGGATTATATCAAGTTTTAATCACGGATGCTTTCGGATTTGTGAGATTTCTTTGAGTACTTTAAAACTTGCAACACAACAACATTGTTGCAAACAACATCGAATCCACTATAGTTCGTGGTGATTCTGTTTCATTTACGGGGCTTTGTCGCTTTTCTGATGACATATGTATTCCTTGGGTTTGATTAAGGGGCCAAATTATACACATTGTATCTAAAAATGTCAATGTTGCAAAAATCGTGAATCGGTAGTCGGGCGGTCGATCACCCTGCAGCGAGTAATCGGTCAAGTCGAGATTAATCGGATTGGCATTTCCTGCAGTTTTTTGGTATTTCTGGAGACCAAACTAAAAATGTTAACTGATTTCAAGCCTGCTATGTTTCCAAACCTCAATAAAAGGCTCTAATTCTGATTATGATGCCATTGTGCGTTATAAGTGAAATATACGATCCCCAAATTAAGTATAATGCCTAAATTATTATTATTTTTAAAATGACCGATTTGCCCGATTCGGCCGTTTTTTTTTACCGATTCGGCCTATTTTGACCGATTCGGCCGATTTTTTGACTGTTTAATGTCGTTTTTATCCTAGGCCGATTTTTCGACCGATTTTCAAAAATCGACAAGGTACTCGGCCGATTAACGATTAATCGGCCGAGTTGACCGATTTTTGCAACATTGAAAAATGTCTTATGTCTTTTTTTTTTTTTTTTTTTTTCAGTTTGAACATTCAAGAAAATTCATTCAAGGTTAATTTGTAGCTAAATTCTTATAGTGACTGCTTAAAGCAGGGTCGGCTTTAGAGGAGTGCAAAAGGTGCGATTGTATAGGACCACCACTTGACGAGGTTCACAAAATTTTATGCACTTCTATTATATATATGAACACAATATGAGACTCGAGCTTAATTAATTCATGCACTACTTATACATATGTATATTATGTGTATGTTTGAGAGGCTCTTTGTAGTATTAACACGAGACCACTGAAATCCACGAAACGGCCCTGCTTAAAGTGTTATCTCCGGCCTTAGTTGTTTTGTTACGACTTTTTAGGGTGGCTTTTGGTGCATACCAAGTCTAGTTAATTAGATTTCTTGAATTGTATCTCTTTTTCTTCTTTCAAGTAAGCCTATTTACACACATAAATATATATAGAAAGATTCTAGCTCAAAATGTTAAGAACTTATTGCAAAAGAAAAAAACATAAGATATATATCGCCTTTGAGCTTGTCTTGAGAAGAACGAGGAAAACATTTTCTCAACGTCTTTAACAAGCAAGCTCAAATGTTTAACAAAAATAGGAACAATTACAAGTTACACACCATGAATTATATAGTATCAAAATTTCCTTTCACTGACCGATGTGGGATTATATAACAAAACCGTTGGGTTTTACTTATCATAACGATTATCTTTTACGAATCAAGCAACACAATTGATCAAGAACCAAGGAAACCCTAAACCCTAAAATTTAGAGTTTATACCAATCGACTTAAACCCTTAGTCGACTTCAAAGAATTACCCAAACACACTTGTATTTGCCTTTCGTTCTTGTACACACGTATTACAATCGAATCAACGTGAAAAGCTAGGTTCTTGAATCACAAACAACCAAAAACTTGTATTTGAGCTATGGAAAATCGATCCCTAGGTGTTAGGGATGTAGATCCATCGGCCAAAGCACAAAGGAGAGAGGAGGAGAAGAAGTTAGGGTTATTAGGTGATCCAAGATTAATTAGAATGAATACAAGAGGTTTGTATTTATACTAATGCAAACTTGGTGACCATGTTAGGGTAGGAATACCCCTCCCTTTGGTTCGACCGGTTTTAGGATACCCCAAGGGGTTCTAGATCCTTCTCGATCATTAACTTCATATTTAGTCCTTTAACTTATCATTTAACGACCGTTAACTAAACTTCGTTAAATAATAACTCTCGTTAAGTATTTATTTGTGGATAATAATTAAATACAACATATATATATAATTATTTAGAACATTGATTCTCATACGTAATGTGTGTAATCTCGAAGTCTCGTATTCGAATCCGGTCATACATATATTAAAATAATCCATTCAATTCTAATTCAAACCTAAATCTGATCCAATTCTAATTCATAATTTTCTTTCTTTTCACAAAATTCGTTCCCCAATCTCTTGCCCTCTAAAGAATCGATCCCATAAATCCCATTTCATTTTTTCTAAAACGGTAACAATGGCCGTCGAGGATACTACACCATCACCACCCCCCGTAACGCTTTATTTTTCATTTTTTTTAAACTTAAGCTGATTATAAAATACAACATGTTGAGATGTTTTTGTATAAAGGGGTGTTGGGGATCGCTTATTTGAGCTTTTTTGTTGTAGAGTAAAATAAGCAAATATGCACTTTATATGTACACTAAAGTTTTTCTTTATTTCAAAATGAGCAAAAATCATTAAAATAAGCAATCTCTAACACCTCCTAACTTAAATCAGTTGCCCACTCTTTGTTTTAGGATTTTTTTTTGAACGATGATTTTATAAAAGCAACCTCTCTAGCAAGCAGCTAGAAGAGAAATTACAAAGGCTTCATAAGCCAAGAGTTCCAACAATTGATTTTACGACCTCTACTTTTAAGCCAAGAAAAAGAAAATAAACGAATAGAATAAAAAATATCACTTTTCCTCATAAAAGTAGAAGAAAAAGTAACGCTATTACGATACCGCCATAAACACCAAACCAAGGCCACAACAATTACATAAACTCGATCTTTATCACTTTTTGATGCTCTCCACTCTTCAAACCATTGGGACAATTCGAACCAAGAAGAAAACAATGGCATGTCAATATCGGTCCACGCACGAACCAAACGCCAAATATTAGAAGCCACCTCTCACTCAAAGAAAACATGATCAGCAGACTCCATACCAATGTTACATATCGGACATTCAATCGAAGAGATCTCGAGACCCCTCAACGATAAGTTTAACCGAGTAGGAAGTCTATCTAAGATAAAACGCCAAATAAACACATTTACCTTTCGGGGTAATACTTTCGACCATGACGTGCAAGGGGAAATTAAAGGGAGCATACAAGCATCAATGAGATTTCTAGTCACATGAACCGTAAAATTACCATCTTCCTCCAAACTCCAACTCCACGAATCAGGCCTTTCCGACAGATGAACCTGGCCCAATTCTGAAATTAACAAAGCTAAAGCAGCTTCATTACGTAAACCTATGATATGTCTCTTCCAATTCCAATTCCAGTCATCGTGAACTCTACGATCCGAGAGCAAGCAATCCACATTTATATCTAAATGGTACAGACGATTAAACCTTATCATCAAAGGACCATTACCATCCCAATTATCCTTCCAGAAGCGAATAGAGGAACCATCTCCTACCTTATGACATAACGTATTTATTGGAATGATATTTCGTTCATGAAGCAAAGCATAAGACGAAATAATAGAAGACAAAACACCATTGCAATTACATCCTTTTAAATCAAAACCCGCTTCCACCTCATGAATAGCTTTAATTACACGAGCCCATAAAGAATCTGAATTATTAACGAATCTCCATCTCCATTTTTGGAGAAGAGCAAGATTAAATGCTTTTAAACTTCCAATTCCCAGCCCACCTTTATCAAAAGAGGCCATAACGTTCTCCCATTTAACCCAGGGCATCTTCTTTTTGTCCCCACTTCCCCCCCAGAAAAAAGATGCCCGCATAGCTTCAAGCGAATTAATGACATATTCCGGGCATTTAAAGATGAACGTATAGTATATTCCGAGGCTTCCTAAAACCGAATTTATGAGAGTCAAACGACCCCCAATAGATAAAGTGCTAGCTTTCCACGCCGATAATTTAGCCCGAAACCTATCAATTAGAGGCTGCCAATTGGCAGTCAAGTGCATATTCGCTCCAAGTGGTAAACCAAGATAAGAAAATGGAATATTACCTGAACCACAACCTGTATCAGAAGCCATGTTCTCAAGTTCCTGAGAACTTACCCCAAGCCTGAACACACTAGATTTAGAGACGTTAATTTTGAGACCCGAAGCAAGATAGAAAACCTGAAACACACGGATAATATTACCCATATCTTGACTGTTCCAATCTGAAATAATCACCACATCATCCGCATAAAATAAATGTGAAAGTTGGTGACCCAAATTTCCTATCATAGCCCCTCGAATAAGACCCGAACAAACCACATTTTGCATAGCGACGTGAAGCCCTTCCATAATAATAATGAATAGGAATGGACTTAACGGATCACCTTGACGCAATCCTCGTTTTATCGAAAATTCGCTAGAAGGACTGCCATTTACAAGAACAGAAGATCTAGTTGAATATAAACACACCTGAATCCATCTTCGCCATTTGCTTCCGAACCCTAGACTTAGTAACATGTGATCAAGATACTTCCAACTTACGGTGTCGTAAGCTTTTTCAAAATCTACTTTAAACAGCATCAGCTTCTTCTTCTTCTTCTTCTTTTTATACCACGATATAAGCTCACTAAGCATAATTGGCCCGTCAAGAATTTGCCTTCCTGCTATAAAAGCTGATTGCTCCTGACTAACCACTTTATCAATAACTTTCGATAGCCTATTTGCTAATATCTTAGCGATTATTTTGTATTGCATACCAATGAGTGAAATTGGGCGAAAATCTCTAATATGAATCGGATTAGCAATCTTGGGGATTAACGTAATAAATGACGAATTAACACCTTTAGGCATAACAAATGAGTCAAGACACATCTCACAGCTTTCCCCACGTCCTCTTTCAAAAGCTCCCAATAAGTTTTAAGGAAAAGAAAGGAAAAACCATCCGGACCCGGGGCTTTTTGACTTCCACAATCCCATATAGCATATCGAATCTCTTCTTCAGTAACCGATTTTTCTAATTCAATGTTATCCTCTTGACTCAAAGTAGCAAAAGGCACAACAGGGGTTAATTCTATCAAGGAATCCGACACTTTAAACTTGTCTTTATAAAATATTTTTTACATACCAAAGGATTAATCTCCAGTTCTCCACCCTTCAACTTTTATTCATTTTTATTTATCTAATGGATGAGATTAATCCTAACAATTTAAAAAACTCATTTTCATCTTTTTTTTCTTCAAATATTAATATATTGTAAACCGTTAATCGTTAAGCGAAAAAAATATACCATTACGACAATCATTTAATTATCTTTCTATAGATAGACAATTTGATATACTTTCGACAAAAAAATCATGTTTTTCATGTTTTTCTTACATTTTTTTCGTTACTGAAATTTGAATGAAAAAACTCACATGTGATTAAACACTAATTTGAATATCACACGTGATATTAGTGTTAAATCACATATGATATAATATTATATCATATGTGATTTAACACTAATATCACATGTGATATTCAAATTAGTGTTTAATTACATGTGATTTTTTCATGCAAATATCAGATTAAAAAAAAGAAAAAAAAAAATTAAAAAAGAAAAAACAGACGAAAAACCTTAAAAAACAATTTTTTTTTTCTTTTTTCGAAAGTATATCAAAGTGCCCGTTTATAGAAAGATAATTAAATGCTCGTCGTTATTGTATAATTATTTTCGCTTACGATTAACAGTTTAAGAGATATTTAAATTATAAAAAATATGTGAAGTAATAAAATGCTTTTAATCTCAACAATTGATTTCTTTTTAGATGAAAGGTGAAAATAAGTCTCTTGGTATGTGAAAAAAAGTTTGGTATGTACATTGTTTAAAGAAAGGGACAAAGAGTTTACAATTTACATGTTCAATTCTAGCTTTCAAAAGTAATACAATATATAACTAAATCATGTATTATAATTTCTACTTAAAAAAGAAACCTTTGGACTCTCAATCTAGGCATAAGAAAAGTTTTGAAGTCTATGTTACAAAAATAAAATTTAAGTGGTAATTTGGCCTTTACAGATCAGAGTTATGCATCCGATATATATTTTGTTACAAAAACAAGATTTAAGAGTTAATAGAAACTTGAA
Source organism: Chrysanthemum makinoi (assembly GCA_910596185.1). NCBI lineage: Eukaryota > Viridiplantae > Streptophyta > Magnoliopsida > Asterales > Asteraceae > Chrysanthemum > Chrysanthemum makinoi. The sequence goes on from OU343220.1 coordinate 20,022,116, forward strand.
AACATCATACTAACTTTAAAACATATGACTAGTATACAGGGGCGGAGCCACAACTTTACTGTCGGGAGGGAGGGGGCGGCAAAATATAATAATTTTTAGAAACTACATTAAAAATTGGTCCTTTGAGGGGAACAAATTAACAAAAATAGCCGAAAATTTGCACTATAATTTTTTTTCGCTAGGGGGTCACATGACCCCCGAACCCCCCTTTATCTTTGCCACTGCAGTAGTATTAGCTATGGTTCAAACAACAATTTCGTTGTTTGGTCTATATGGGACAAATGGTTAAAAAGCTGAAATGGTTTAGTTTATAGACTGTTCATCTTTTCAAGCTACTTAGATGTTATAGATTACCATACAATGCAATTGGATTCAGATATTGTGTATGTGATACTTTATAAGAAGTATCATTTTTTTTTCATCCTCTATCATCTTAAACGAATTTTTGAAGTTAGCTCTCCCATCAGATGGCTTTCAGAGCTAGTGTAGCATATAGCCAAAAAATAGTTGTATTCTTTATGAGAACGTACAAACTGGACAATCAAATCTTTGAGTATTTTCAAAGTGGGCCAATGAGAGAGCTAGTTTTGTCACGCATGAAAAATGGAGCAATCTCAGGCCGGAAAATGAGAATACAATCTAGAATATTTGGTCGAATGGTAGAAGAATCTATGGATTCGACAATAGAAGCAAAACTGAAACAGTCAGTCAAACTCATCTAAATTTCATTCAAATAAAAATAGTTTCATGTGTCTATTTCCAAAAAATAATCTGAAAAAATAAAGGATAATTAATAAAACTTTAGTCTTTAAATTTAAACAAATTATATTTATTTAAGTAAGTTTGTCAATTTTCATATTTCTTAACAACTTTATTAATTTATAAAGAGTAAAGGAAAATTAAATGTTGAAGTCTTAGAATGATCTATGTGGGACAAACAATGTATAATATTAATCTTAAAACAAACAATGCATATGTACTATGGTATATAAGGTAGGAAAAGTTTCTCAAAATGATCTATGTGGGAGGACAAACAATGTATAATATTAACCTTTAGACAAACAATGCATATGCACTATGGTATATAAAGTAGGAAAAGTTTCTCAAAATGATATATGTGGGACAAATAGATCAAAAGATAGCAAGTATTTATTTCACTAATTTGATTTGAAATAAGACTATACAAGCACATATTCTACTATGAGTTAGGGGATAGCAACAAAATTGAAAAACCGAACCAAAAATCAAAAAATCCAAAAAAACTCTCCAAAATAACCGAATGAATTCTTAAACCGATGGTGCGGTTTTGGTTTTAAAAAAAACACAAAAGTTTTTATTCGGTTTTTGGTTTAATATGAAAACCCAAACCGAAAAAACAGAACCGCCTCATACTAATATTTATAAAACTAATACAAAATATATGCATTTTGGTTTTGAAAGAAGTTATCACCAAAGTAAAAAAACTAAAAGACACATGTATTAGATATTCTTAACATATGTTTATTTAGTTAACACTGCAATAAATTCGTAAAGTTACTTTTCTTTATCTATACTACATATAATAGAAAAACGGTCAAAACCTTGAAATGTGAAAAGTTGAAAGTCAAAGGTGAGAGAAATGTATTGTGTAATTAATACTCTTATTAAAACACCTTAGTACTTAAAAATACAATAATTTATTCACATTGTACAACCAATTAAAAGCATATCTATCAAATTAAAAACAACGAATTAAAATACCATTTACTAAAAAGTACAATAAAATTTTCTCAATGTACAATTTAAACACCCTGCAACACAATTCTAAATATAAAATAATTAAACACACTAATTAATATTATTTTTAAAACACCCTAAAATGAAAAGTAGTACATAACACATACAAATTAATAAAACACATAAAGCTTCATACAAGCTAACAAGTTGATGGTATATATAGTTTTGAAAATCAGACCGGACCAACGGGTCAACCAGAAACTGGTGTCGCCACCGGTTCGGCTAACCAATAACAGCCATCCGAAAACGAACTAGAGAGGACCCGTTGAAACCGATACAAACTGGTGAATCAGGTCTCATGGAGATCTATTTCTCTCGTTAATTGTCACAGGGTACCCGTCCAGGTTGACCTTGTTTAATTTGACCCAACCTGTCGAGTTGACTCGGTTTAAATCGACCCATTTTTCGACGGGAATGGTTCAATCGGTTGAACTACCCGGGTCGATCCGGGTTTCAAAACATTATGTTTAATCCCCAAATCTTCAAACTTTTATTATTTTTCTTTTAGAACCCATAAACTTTTTTTAACACAAAACGATCTATCGCTATATAAATATATTGTATATATATATATAAGTTTTTCTTCAAAAACGATTATAATGTTTTAAAATTAAGAGAAAATGTGTGCCCGTTAGTGCACATTTAACTTTTCAATAAGCTAAATACGCCCATTTCAAAAAAAAAAGATGAGGCTAAATGTGCCCAAATCTTTTACAAAATAACTAAAATTAGCCCATTTTTTTTTTATTTTGGGCTAATCACATTCATTCTAATTTTGGTACTTGCGTTCTTCTTAACAACGACACCATTATCCCATCCTTGTTAGTTTTTATGCGACAAGTAACGTGTGTTGTTAGTTTTTATCTCATAACTGATGTAATGTTTACTTTCATTTTCATTAAATGTTTTATATGTTCTTTGATAGATGTTAAGCATTTTGTCTAGACTTTACTTATCGTATAGTACAACCGTTTGCAATTGCATTTTCATCGGTTCACGTTCTATTTTAAACCCTACATAAAACACTTACCACAATATCACAAATCATTAATTATCTTACCCTAGAATCCGTTGCCGCTAGACGCGGGTACACGCCTAGTTTTATATATGCTTACATATCTCATCTTTATATGTATGTTATGAAATCTTATTATTTTTGGGCAAAATTTTCAACTTACTTTTTATGATTTCTTGATTTAGGTTGTGGGTGTTCAAAAATTATCTATATTCGGATATCCGAAAATTTGATCAGAATTTACTAAAAAGATTTGGTTCAATGAAATGTCAGTTTTAGAGCTCATATAAATGTTTTCCAAAAGTTGTAGATATTTAGATATATGAAATTGTTATCCGAAATTTTGGATAACCGAATTGAAAGAAACTTATCTAAAATAATGGCTATAACATAAAACCGTCATCAAAAGTTTTGGATATCCAAAAACTGAAAAACAGAAAAACCGAAAGTCGAACCGTAAAAAACCAAAAACTAATAAAACCAAACCGTACTTTTGGCGAAGAGTTTAGTTTTAAAAAACATAAAACCGAACTTTTGGTTCGAGGTTTGGTTTTAGCCAAAAACCGCCCCAAACCACTCCATGCTTACCTCTACTGTGAGTTATAAAACTATTTGAGATTTGTCTCTTTACAATTTGTTGGCAAATAACAAAGCTTTTAGTGTTCCAATTATATCATGTGGTTGCATGAATTTTGGTTTGTAAATGTCTGTCGTTTAAACATTAAAAATAAACTTTTTTTTATTCATGCATTTTAGTATTCTAAATCGTTTATTTGTTAATAAACATGGTTTATCTCTGGGAAAATTGATGCTACTTGAATATATGATCTAGAGGTGGCAAAACGGGTGGCCCGGGCGACACGGGCATGGGCTAGAATGGGCACGGGCTAAACGGGCACATTCTATACAAATCACTTAATAAAAGACGTAAACTGAACGAAATAAATTCCTTAAACGTATTATCTTATTTATATTTAAAAACTTAAATATATTATATAAATAATTGTTTCTTTAAAAACGATCGTAATGTTCTCTAATAGAGAAAAAAAATGTGCCCGTTAGTACTCATTTAAGTTTTTAATAGGCTATATGTGCCCATTTCAAAAAAAAAAAAAAAAAAAAAAAAAAGATGAGGCTAAATGCGCCAAAATCTTTTAAAATTTTGCCCATTTAACTCATTTTTTTTTCTTTTAGGCACATTTTGGCACCTCTAAATTATGATGCCAAGTTAATCTATATGCGGTTGTTAAGTGGGCAATACAATCAAATCCATTTGAAGCAACTAGGAGAGTAAATCAATTTGCAGCAACTAAAGGTCTTAAACTTAATATTCCTTTATTCCTTAGATAATATACAATTTTATGCACAATTCATATGTATTGTGATTTAAATTAAAACGCTATATAAGATTTACGCAAATATCTTGTGCGTGCACGGAGGTATATAGCTAGTAGTGCGTTTAAAATATTGCTTTGAAATGGACTAGTTGTAGTATTCGAAGACAATTTCAATTGCTAGGATTTAGTGTGTTGATGGGCATTACAAGACAAACGGATTTCTGGGCTTGATTCTGGTCCAAATGATTCAAATAGTGGGCTATAAAAACGAAGTTTGGGTCTAATTTAATTCGATACCATGTCAGATATGAACATAATAGTTTTTCAAAGAAAAATATCTTTAATGAACATGAATTGATCGGCACACTCTATTTTCTTACTTGCATAATCAAATGAGTGTGCAAATCACTAGCCTTAATGAATACACATCCTTGTTTAGGTGACTTATGATCAGCTTGAGTAGAAAATGATAATAACTATAACTTTTTTAACAGACATGAATCAATCAAACTATATTCAAATTGTTCTTCGTGTTTTGAAGTTGGGTACGAGTGTAGAACAATCGTTATCGAACATTGACGAACCATAACTGCAATGCAACTCTTTCTTTACGCATGTTACAGCCAACCAGGATTTTAGTATTCAAACTAAAACTCATGTAGTGATGTTATTTTTTGGCATAGGATCTCAATCGCTCTAAAATTAACAAAAACCGAATTGCCATAATTTATTTTTCTCTTTTTAATATGAGATACCGGATGTGATCCATTTACACTCGTGTAATTTGGGATAAAGCCTGTATTTTGCTATTGATATCTACATTAGTTTTTGCTCATTTTTTATGTTTGTTTTATCTTTTAGAGTTGCTCAGATTGATGATATCGAGCTCTAATACCAATGCTTTTGATTTGAGATTTTTTACTGAGTACTCTATCTCCAGCAACACCGCATCGTCTCAAAACGGTTGTGGTTCGAGACATAGAAGAGATTCAGTTTAAATCACCGTGGTGATGAGTGATGTACAGAAATGCCACATGTAGCATGTTATGACATATATGGTTCTTAAATTCTCTCCACGTACGAGTTACCAGTGGAGGGTGATAGTTTTATTGTTTTTGTCACTTTTAATTATTATTCTAAATTGGGATTCCTTCTTAATTATTCCTTACAAAGCAAATGTAAAGCTCTCTGTTACCAAACACTCTTATAATAATCCTTATACGGAGTAAAGGAAAAGTAAAGCTTTATTACCATTTACCAAAAACTTAAGACCAAAACTCATCTTGATCCGGACCAAACCCATCTACACTAAGATTCATTTAGATCCATGTTTTAAAAGACGCATCTTGACCTGGGCCCATCTAGAACTGTGACCCGACCCGACCCACATATTTTGCCACCTCTAATTACCACAAACTTAAGAATTGATATGATTTTTCCAAACTAATATTGCATTCCCGATAAATTCATCATGTTTACCAGACACCATAACCCATCTTGACCCAAGACCTAAACCATCTAGACCGATGTTTTTAGAAGACCTATTTATACCCAGACCCGCCTAGACCCAAAATCATCTAGAATCGTGACCCGACCCGACCACCTATTTTGCCACCTCAAATTACCAAAAACTTAAGGATTGATATGATTTTTCAGACTTATATTTCATGCTCAATAAATTTATATGTTTATCAGGCGTAAAAGTGAAGTCTGAAGCATAATACTAACCATCTTGACCCAAGACCTAAACCATCTAGACCGATGTTTTTAGAAGACCTATTTATACCCAGACCCGCCTAGACCCAAAATCATCTAGAATCGTGACCCGACCCGACCACCTATTTTGCCACCTCAAATTACCAAAAACTTAAGGATTGATATGATTTTTCAGACTTATATTTCATGCTCAATAAATTTATATGTTTATCAGGCGTAAAAGTGAAGTCTGAAGCATAATACTAACCATAAGACAAACAATGCATATGCACTATGGTATATAAGTAGGAAAAGTTTCTCGCAATGATCTATGTGGGACAAAAGATTGAGAGAGTTTCATCAAAACATCGTAAGTATTTATTCTCATTAATTTGATTTAAAATAATACAAGCCTATATTCTAGTGTGGGTTATAAAATCATTTGAGATTGTCTCTCTCTTTACAATTTGTTTGTAAATGTCTATAGTTTAAACATTAAAAATAAACTCTTTTTTTTTTTGCCATAATTTATCAAATGTAATTCATATGAGATAAGTTGTGATTCATTTACATTTCAACTTATTAGCTAGTTGCGATTCCTATAGATGTGACATTTAAGCATACGTTCTCATCCTAATGTCTAAGGCATGTAAGTGTAATAATGACACATGGATATTTGCTATCGTAATCTAGAATATTAATGTTCCTTTTATAAGTTATTTACTGTCCTTTGAAGTTACTGAGATAGATTATATGATGTTTTAAATATGGATGCTTTCGGATTTGTGAGATTTCTTTGAGTACTTTAACACTTTCAACACGACGACATCGTTGCAAACAACACCGAATCCACTATAGTTCGAGGTAATTTAGTTTCATTTGTGGGGCTTGGTCGGTTGTGCGCCTCACATTTATTCCTTCATAACCAAACCCAAATGTATCATTAACAAGTCATGTGCCTCACATTATTCCTTAAAAAACAAACCCAAAAGTATCATAAACAAGTTATCTGGCATAGCTCAATTTGGTTTAATTTCTAAATATTTTCAAGAAATAGCGCATTTGCATTATCGTTGTAAATCTAACTTTCGTAATCAAAACTATGGACTCTTAAAATTTTTAAAAAATCTTCTCAACATTTGTTAAAAACACGTTAAGTTAAAATTAAACTCAAAAAATTGAGAACATGTTATTAATTTTGGGTACACCACAATTTTGGCTCAACTTTTATCATATATATTGAACCATAACAATTATTGTGTACCCAAAGACTAAACCAATTCTCAACACATGTGTTTAATATACACTTTAGTATATAAACTAAGAACTCTTTATGTCTTTAACCTATGTGGGATCAGGGATGTATGGTTTTTGTCAAAAAGAATAAGCAATGTACCTAAATGTTGAAAAATACACTTTTCTAATTCATACCAGTTTTGTGTTTATAATATACATCGTTTATCTATTACTGGCTTCGTTGATCCTCATATGGAGTACAATTTATATCAATGGTTTTACGTGGGTTCACTATAATTTCTTTGTTCCTCTATATTTATTTAAGGTCGTGGGGAAAGTTAACATATAGATACGAGAAGTTTTTTGTTTCCCGAATTACATGCCATGAAGTTTATTTTCGTCGGTACCGTAAAGTATTTTTTGTCTAAACTTGATTCAAGTAATTCACGCTATTCTTTTTAACGGATTGTATCTTATTGTTTACGAATATCATTTGTTTGTTCGTGTGTATCGTAAGTTAAGCACCGCTATTTTTAGTTTATGGTTAGTTAGTTATGTCAAGACAAAATTCATAGTTAAAGACTTAAGACTATTACTTCCGGTATTGTCCGACCTTTCATTATGTTTTTTTTTTGAACGGCGGCAAATTTATTAAAAAACTAGCAAGGAGCTAGAGATTACAAATTACAAAGGAGATTTAAGCCAATCATTCTAACTACTAGACAATCGACCTCTATGCTTAATCCAAGAAAAAGAATACAAACGAATATAATCAAAAATGTCACTTTTCCTCAAGACAATCGACCTTTCATTATGTACGGAAGCTTCTGAAAATTTCACCTAAAAACTAAGAAATGTTGTTGCTAGATAAAAATGGGTGCAACATCCTCGTGTAAAAGTTCAAATGAGAGATTTAACAAGTCAAGAAAATGATCAATTGACGACTAGTTCAACTGTTCTTGCTTCCGATATTTCTGCACATAAAGAGAGTAGGAGCAGCCTCAAGAGAATTAAGAAAATACAAGAAAGGACACTCTAAAATTATGTTCTTGCAAACCGTGTAAAAATGATCGAAGCGGTCTGGAGTTGAGTAATATTTTCATCATTAAACATGATACTGTATATAGTAAACAACTAAACACGACGTGAAGGATAAGCTTAAAAATCTTATAGATTAATCCCTTACATAACATGGATTAACAAAACAGTGAGCTATCGTATGAGATATCTTATAGGTTAATATTTTTAAATAATAATAATAATAATAATAATAATAATAATAATAATAATAATAATAATAATGGTAGTGGTAGTGTTAGACTGTTAGTGGCAGTAGCAGTAGTAGCGGCAACGGCATCAGCAGCGGCAGTGGCAGCGGCAGCGGTAGTGGTAGTAGTGGGAGCGAGAGCAGCAGCAATAATAATAATAATAATAACAATAACAATAATAAAAGGACTTTTGAATTCCTTTTAGAAACATTTTCTTAAGTTAACATATATTCAAAAATTATAGAACTTATAAACAATTTTCTAATGGGGAATGATAAAGTTGATCTGAGTATATAAACAAACGTAACTTTTCAGAACCCGATTAAAATCTGTCTATCTTTTTTTTTAGAACGGCGATTTTATAAAAGAAAAAAAAAATTAGCAATAAGCTAGAAATTACAAGGAAATAAGATTAGGGTTCTTAATCCAAGAGATCCAATCGATCTTGGATTTACAACGACTCGAAATCCAAAGAAAAGACATGTGAACGATGTCATCAAAAATAAAATCTCTTCTCGGTCGACTTGAACTGAATAAAAACTGATTTCTGAACTTCCAGATGAACCACCAAGAGACGTAACAAATTCCTTCCAATATCTCCTTACATTTAGGAAGACGAGCATTTAAGAGCCAATTGAGCCACTCGGCATAAGAGATGAAAGAAGAGATATCAATATCCCACAAACGACATATTTTGTGCATGATATTCCGAGATAGAGAGCACGAGAAAAAAATGTGGGATGTAGTTTCCATAGGCACGTTACATAAAGGACATAAGATCGACTGAATCTCCAATCCACGAGAAGAAAGATTAAACCGAGAAGGTAATTTATCCATACTAATCTTCCAAGCTAGAATATTTATCTTGATAGGAATCATTTTTACCCAACGAGTTGGAACATCAGAATTAGGAAGAAGAACATCATCCATATGATTTCTGACCGATCTAACCGTGAAATCACCCGAAGCATTAAGCGACCAAGACCAACGATATGATCATGCATTTGAGGGAGAAGAACCTCTGACGTAATAGAAACTAAATTCTTGTATTGCTCGTCTTCAACTCCAATTCTAGGCAAACGACAGAAAGAAACGGATAAAGAAGCATTACCCATTTTCTCCGCCACGGTAATATCTTTTTTTACCTCCAATCCAAAAAGTCTAGGATGCGTCGTTTTTAAAGCAAAGTCACCTAGCCATATGTCTTCCCAAAAGAGAGTGCTCTCTCCATTCCCTAATTCTCGTTTGATAAAAGAAACACAGTCAATACCTTTTGATTTAAGGGAGAATAGATCACGAACCAACTACTGCCATATAGAGCCATTGATCTTTGTCTGAGAATCATCCATATTTCCTTTAACTCCATGAATTCCTTTAATGAGACGAGACCAGAGAGAAGAACTTTGTGTGAGAAATCTCCATATCCATTTAAAAAGAAGAGTCCGGTTAATGGCGTATAAGCTGGAGACTCCAAGCCCACCATTAGACTTTGACGCCAAGATCTTTTCTTAGCAAACCCAAACCATTTTTCTATCATTCTTATCAGCACCATAGAAAAAATCTCTACGAATAGATTCCAATTCTTTTAAAACAGCAACAGGAACTCTATAGATCGACATGTAATAAAGCGGAAGAGCTGTAATGACAGATTTGAGAAGAGTCAGCCGACCACCACTAGAGAGGGTTTTGATCTTCCATTTTGACAATCGAGAATAAATTTTGTCAGTGACTTCCTTCCACGAAATAATTCTAGACATAGATGTTCCAATTTTAACCTCGAGGTAATGAAAAGGAGGAGAAAATGTGGAACATCCCACAATTGAGGCTGCTAATTCAGTTTCTGCTTTACTAATACAAATCCTTGTTAACTTACTTTTATGAAGATTAATTTTGAGACCAGAAGCCATAAAGAAACAATTCAAAACATTCACAATTGTTTTGATGTTAGGAATATTCCATTCTCCTACAAAAACCGCATCATCGGCATAAAATAAGTAAGATATCAATACAGAGTTATTGATTGAAATACTTTTGAAAAGACCGGCTTCCATCACTCTAGAGAAAGAACGATGTAAACTTTCCATTACCAAAATGAAAAGAAACGGAGATATAGGGTCTCCTTGTTTTAAACCTTTAAGGAATTGAAATTCCGATGTACGGCTACCGCTAATAAGAACCGATCCCTTGGCAGAATTCAAGCAACCAGAAATCCAATTACGCCATGTATCACCAAAACCGAACGATTTTAAAATATTGTCTAAATAATTGATAACATCAAATAGTCCTGAATATTAAGTGTCAATTTCCCCCGATAATGCTCGTTATTTATATCATTTATATGGATTTACGTTTGTTTTCCATTGTTTTCCACTTTCAGGTAAATTACGAGCATTGGAGCTAAAGAGACGCGGAACTGGAGAAATATCTAAAGATTTATCATAGTATGCTACCTTGAAGAAGTTACGGCGTAACTCGTCTCTCACATCACGCCGTAACTATTGCGTGACTCAGAATACCAACTTATTAAAAGATTACGGCGTAACTCTTCCCAAAGGTTACGACGTAACTATATTAGGTCAAATGAGGTTCCACGCCACTGATACTTACGCCGTAACTACTGCATCTACTACGACGTAACCAAGTTTATTAAAGATTACGGCGTAACCACTCTTTAGGTTATGCCGTAACCAGCAGATCTAGTGCAAATTACGATGAAATAGAAGGTTACGGCATAACTCTTATATTAGTTACGCCGTAACCCAGATCTGGCCTATAAATACCCCACGAATTCTAGCATTTCTATTCATCCCATTCCACACATAACACTTAGAGAACATGGGAAAAAGCTCAAGGCAGGTCTAGAGAAGCATATGGAGCTATCTCCAAGGGAGAAATCACTCCCTTAAGATAAGAATTAGCGTTTTATATTTCTTTTACTTTCAATTCATGTATTTCGTCCCTTTGTGTTGGATCGATATACTCTAACCAAACTAACTTATGTAGCTTGTAAGGGCTTAGCAACCTCGGATAAATCCTAAGTTACTAACAATGAAACACTGAATTTACTCTATTAAGTATGCGGAAACTACTTCAATAAAGCTAAGAAGAATTAACTTTAACTTCAATGATTTTATTAATACTTAGAACCTGCTTGATACACAGATTCACTAACAACCCTAACAACTCTAATATTCTCTAATACTGCGTATGAATTTGTACCTCTAATGCCAATCTATGGGTCCTTTTATAGGCATAAGGATAACCCTAGTCGGTTTACAACTCTAATCCTTGTACGAAAAGTAAACTAAACTAAGAATATTCTAGAATAACAAAGCTTTCCATAAACGATATAACAGTTCTTTAAGCTTTGCAGTACTTTGATGTTGAGCAGTACTTTGACTTTCTTCATTAGCAGTACTTTGACTTTCTTCAGTACTTTGACTTTCTTCAGTACTCTATCATTCTTCAACACTTTATCTTTCTATATCCCAATAATCCTCCCCTAACTTGAATTCTACTTGCTTGATTTCAAGTTCCTTTGTATATTCATCTTTAATATCTTTGTCTTCAAGGAAAGATTGTGTCTTTATCTCCAGATTTTGTCTTTGTACTCTCTGTGCTTGTATTATCATCATCAAAGTAGTCTTTAGAAACATTCCTTTACATCAACAATCAGCAATCTCCATCTTTTCAGCTACTCAGCAACATATGGCAAATTGTACATCAGTTCATAAAGTTTCAGTCTATTCTCATCACTTCCAGGTGTGTAAACTCCTGTAAGAGGCGAATCATTGAAATTTTAATGGATTTTCATGTCTCTTTACCAAAGCCATTAACTCTGGAGTAGCCAATGTTTAGGTGTGTAAAACCATGGTGGATTGATAACCATATGATTTTTAGCAAATCATCAGCTATCAACGGATTTTTTTGTCTTTATCAAAAGCCGTACCCTTTTGGACTAGTTAGTTCTTGCAACCATGGTGAACTAATTACAATATAAATGGTTTTTCCATAGCCTTTACCACAAGCCATTTTTCTTGTGGGCTAGTCAACTCTTTACTATTACAGATATGGTGAGTTAATTACCATACAACTTATTAGCAAGTTGTCAACTATTAACGGATTTGAGATATCTTTACCAGAGCCGTTTGCTCATGGATTAGCCAGTCCTTTTGTTAGACATGGTGGACTGATAACCTTTTGTTGTAACCATCTCAAAAACCATTTGTTGCTGTTAACTTTTGTTTCAAAATATTTTGCACTTAACAAAAGTTTGCTTATTTTTTATTAAAATCGTTTACTGGTTTTATGATGCAAGCAGTACTTTGGTTAAAGTACTGTTTGTCCAGCAGTACTTTGAATTAAGTACTTATTTTTCAAAAATCTATATAATTAAAAACCGTACCAGTACTTATGCTTTATCATCAGCCATAGTTGTCCATCTAATAAATAATTCAATCACCATTAGGGCTGTTTCATTCTCCTCTTCGACTTCCATACCATGATCCAGCATTCTTATCATAAGATCTCTTGTCAGTGGATATCTTCTTTCAGCTAACATATGGATCATAGTCCCATCTTCCAGCTCTAAAACATGCACTCCAGATTCAACAAAGAATCTCCTGCTTGTAATCTCCCAAACTTCTTGGTTTTGCTAGATTGTATCAGTGCTTGTTTCTTCAGTTTCCCAGATGATTATGAGATCTCCAAGCAAGACTAAACCAACTCCTTTTGATGAAATGTGTTCAAAATATTCTTGCACTAATTGATATAGTTGAAACAGATCTGCTCTATCTATTATGTGCAATATATCCCATAGCAAATTAAACACTCTAAAGCTTTCATCCTCCCTATGGAACATCAGATAGTCTCCATCTTTTGATTCTACTACTTCAAAGGTAGTTATCTTTGACTTCTTCACTGCAACATCTTTGGATTTAGGATGATCAAAGTCTACAACTCTTAAGTAATTTCTCAGCTCATCAACTGTATCAGTTCTCAACTCTATCTTCTTTGATGGCTGTTCACCTTCAGTTGTTCTTTTTCTTTTTAAGCTTCTTTTACTTGCATCCTCATTCTGTTTTTCATCATCAAAAGGAATAATCCCAGCAACTTCCTTTTGATATGCTTCTCTAACAGCATTGTACAAATCTTTCATCTCTAAATACTTCAGCTTCTGTAATCCAGTATATCCTTGACCTTTCAAATAAGCCATCATGGCATTTCTTTCCTTAGCAATACTCAGTGGTCTTTGTGATATAACTGGTTCAGGTTCCTTTACTGGTAGAGCAACCTCAGCATCATATTCAGCTTGAAACTTCTTAGCAGCTTCTTCATTCTTAGCTACTTTAATAGCTTTTATTTCAGCCAAAGTGAGCATCTTTTTCTTCTTTGTTTCAACCAATTTACTTTTACCTTTGTCTTTAGGATCTAACACTGGTTGAGAAGCTTGAGGTTGTTCTTCTGCAACTCCTGGAATACTAACACCTCTGGGTCATGATAGGTTTTGCAATATTTGAGCAACTGTCTCATCATCACTTGCAGTGTGCTCTACCTTGGGTGTATCAGCTTCCTCTTCTTGTAGGACTGTTGAAGGACCATCTTCTTCGTCAAAATTTAGAGTCCTTGGTGTAATTAGCTCTTGTCCATGTGTTGCTTGAAGAGCAGTACCTTGATCATCAGTACTTTCTACACCAGTACTTTGAACTCCAGTTCCTTGAGGCTCAGTAAGCTCAGTACTTTGAATATTTATTTGTGCTTCATAAATTTGAAGTTCATCTTCTTTATCTGCATAAAACTCAGCATCTTCTTTCAAATTATCTTGCTCCAGATTCCTCCCCAATTGGAATGAAGATTGCTGGTGAACCTTCTTGCCATTTGAAGGCTTCTTAAACTTCCTTCCTTTCTTCTTTTGAGACTTTACCCACAACCTGTGATGTTGATTTAAAGGCCATACAAAAGTCTTTAATCTTCCAAATTTGGTCTTCAACGTCACTAGTTGTGCAGCTTGAGCTTCAATCTCTTCTTCAATCTTAATAGCTCCCTTGTCAAAGCATAGGTATCCAGAACTTGACCCTCAGTAGCCACATCTCCCTCATCTCCTCCAGATGTTTGAAGCCCATCTGTGGAAGTGTAATCATTGGGAGAGGATGGTGGGTTTACCTCTGTTCGAATCACCATGAGCATTTCTTGTTGAGATCTTTGTAGGTGAAGGCAGTACCTTCTTGTGCATCAGTACCTTGTGAAGAAGCAGTATGTTGAGAAGCAGTACCTTGGGGTGATGCAGTACCTTCTCGTTCTTCACTTGCAGCAGCCTCATCTCTAACTGCTTGCACAATCTCCATTATAGAAGTAGTCAAAGGAGTATTCCTTCCAGAGAACTTATCACTCTTCCTAGCCATGAAGGTGAAAATCTTTGGAGGTTGTACAACAACAGGTAATAAGCTAGAAGGTTTTGATACATCATGAAGTTGTTTGTTCAAGAAAACTTGAACAAATCTTGCATACATTAACCAGGGTGATCCATTGGAGATGTGAGATAGCATACCATCGAGAATTAATCTTGAAAAGTTGAAGAGATGATTTTTAGCCAATCCCACTAAAGTAGATGCAATATTTGATCCAAATTACTCCCATGAAGTACTTTTTGAACTGATGCAATGAAGTAGGACATGAACCAGGTACTTCCATTGTGGACTAAACAAGGGTTTCTTGAATGTTGTTTCAGTTAAATACCTTTCATACCCAGTATCTCGTAAAGTATCCCAAAGAACTTGTTTGTCAAAACGTATAGCCCCTTCTTCATCATCAAATAATAAATCTTCTCGAATGGAGGCTTCACTGACTCTAATGATCTTTCCAGCAAACTTAGCTTGTATGTATGACTCATCATCTTCCATGTAAGTTCTAGCAGTTACCCAAAACTATTGAATCCATGGCTCAATAACATCAGGTTCAACCAAAAGTGCATAATTGATTGAAGATCCAGTGAGGAAATCAATTATGTCATGAAACGCGACATTGGCTTCGGTCTTATCTAAGTTTGCCACCATATTATGCTTGCTAACCGTGTGTTGATTCGCCATTGCTTGTTGTTTACAAAAGAAAATGGTTCAATGAATAGTAATCGTATAAGAGAGAGAAATAAGGAAAAGATTTATAAGTATAAAGATGAGAGGGAAAATCGAAGGGTAGTTGTTTATAGGTAAGATTTGAAAAATCACAGCCCACAATAACAAAGTTACCGTTATTTGAATTTTAACCCATCTTTTGACCGTTGGAATAGTACGTTGATAAGACAATCAGTGCTTTCCACGTAGCGTAATTTCCAAGCGTACTTTCAGACAGTACTTTCAGATAACCAAAAAGCAATACTTTTCCATTCTCTTCTTCACAATGGCAAAAACAGCAAAAAGACATTGTTTATCCTCCCCTTAAATAATGCATAGGACTATCTAACTAACTAATAAGTCCTCCCCTTAAATGTAGCTTAATAATTAATCATACCAATACTCACCACCAAGTGATTGAATCTTGAAACATCAAATCCTTTTGTGAGTAGATCAGCTACATTATCATCTGTGTGAACCTTGACAACATTAATGAGCCTATGGTCATAACAATCTCTGATAAAGTGATGCCTAATCTGAATGTGCTTGGTTTTGGAGTGATAAACTGGATTCTTTACACTGAAAATTGTACTCTCAATATCAATGTTGATAGGAGTATTCTTGAAGTTGAACCCATAATCCAAAATTTGATTCTGCATCCATAATACTTGTCCACAACAGCTTGCAACAACAACATATTCTGCTTTAGTGGATGATGTTGCTACAATGGTTTGTTTCTTACATTGCCATGAAACTAATTTTCTCCCAGGATACTGGCATCCTCCAGTGGTTGATCTTCTATCATAATTATCACCTGCATAATCACTGTCTGAAAAAGCTTCCAAGTGAAAAGGTGAATCCTTTGGATACCACAACCCTAACTTAGGTTGTTGTTTCAAATAACTAAAAATTCTCTTCACTGCATTCATATGGGAGACCTTAGGTGAGACTTGATATCTTGCACATAAACAGACAGCAAACATGATATCATGCCTAGATGCAGTTAAGTACATAAGACAGCCAATCATAGATCTATACAGCTTGACTTCTACAAGTTGACCATCTTCATCCTTGCTCAATGAGTTGATAGATTTTATAGGTGTAGTGGTGGCTTCATAGCATCAAAGTTGAACTTCTTAAGAGATTTCATACTTATCTTGACTTATGAAAATACCTTCCTTCGATTGTTTAACTTGAAGCCCCAAAGAAAGGTTAATTCACCCATGGAACTCATTTGAAATTCATGTTGCATCAGCTGCTCAAATTCCTTCACCATTGACTGTTTTGTTGCTCCAAAGATGATATTATCTACATAAACTTGAACCAGTATGATATCCTTCTTATCTCTCTTGATAAAAAAAAGTCTTATCAATTGCTCCTCTCTTGTAACCATGTTGCAATAAGAAAGTGGAAAGTCTTTCATACCAAGCTCTAGGTGTTTGATGAAGACCATAAAGAGCCTTAACAACTTTGTAGACTTTGTTTGGATATGCAGGATCCTCAAAACCGGAGGCAGTTTTGACATAGACCTCCTCTGTAATCTTGCCATAAAGAAAGGCACTCTTGACATCCA
Source organism: Chrysanthemum makinoi (assembly GCA_910596185.1). Classification (NCBI taxonomy): domain Eukaryota; kingdom Viridiplantae; phylum Streptophyta; class Magnoliopsida; order Asterales; family Asteraceae; genus Chrysanthemum; species Chrysanthemum makinoi. The sequence goes on from OU343220.1 coordinate 20,039,125, forward strand.
TTTGATAAACAAGAAATCCCATATATGATGCAAAAGCAAGAAATATTAGAATGGCTTCAATCCTTGCTACAGGAGCAAACACTTTATCATAATCTACTCCTTCTTCTTGTCTGTATCCTTGTGCTACTAGCCATGCTTTGTTCTTGATGACATTCCCTCTTTCATCTCTCTTTACTCTGAAAACCCATCTTGTACCAATGACTTTCTTTCCATCTGGTAGATCACATAGTACCCAAACTTCTTGAAGTTTGAATTGAAGAAGTTCTTCTTGCATGGCTTCAACCCAACTTTCTTTAGTTAATGCTTGAACTACATTCTTGGTTTCTTCTAGAGAGATAAAACAAGTGAATAAACATGTCTGGTGATCCTTATGATTCAGCCTGTTTTGTTTATACACAAAGCTAAGTAAAGCATTATGTGGCTTAGAGAAGCCTTTAGCCTTGGTTCTTGTGAGCACCCCTGATGTAGGAGGTCCAATTATTTGACCAGTAGGATAATCTTTATGAACTCTTAATGTAGGAGTCTGTGGAAGTTTAAAATCATCATCCAAATTTGTGAAATCAGCTCCTTCATTGGAATTGGAGAAAATACCTTCATCATCTAATTCATCATCAGTATCTTCTAAACCAGGCATGGTCGGATCATCATCAAAAGTACTGTCAATAGGTGCAGCAGTATTTTGATCCAAAGTACTTGATCAAAGTACTGTGAGGGTGTTCTGGAACTTACCCTTTTTCTTTCCTTCTTCAAAAGCTCTCCTTTGTTCATCCTCATAAGATTGTGCTATTGTTTCTTGAAAAAGCATCTTATTAAGTTCATCTTGAATAACTTGATCCTCAGCAGACAAAGTGGATTTTGGTTCATCAGTACTTTTCTCCTTCTCAGCAGTTATAGGTTCTTCATCAGAACACTCATGGTCTAATATTGACTCCATGAACAATGTACTATAAATCTTCTTCTTTGTGATCAACTTGATTTTCTTCTCTAACTGGAACATAATTCATAGAAAGAGTCAAAACCTCAAGATCAAACATCCATCGGACCTTTACCCCTTTTGATTTTCTTGATCTTCTAAAAATTCAACATGAAGACAATCTTGAACCTTCTTGGTGACCTTTTTGTACACTCTAAATCCTTTCTGTTGGTACAATATCCCAATAAGTATCCTTCTTCTGACTTGCCATCAAATTTTCCCAAAGCATCAATAGTGTTGAGAATAGTCGGAGGACATCAAAAGGTTTCATAAAACGTATGTTAGGTTTGTTTCCCATAAGCAACTCATAAGGTGTCTTCATCTGAGGTTTAGTGACTGATACTCTATTAAACACATAGCAAGCATTACTTACATCCACCCAAAATTGAATAGGTAATTGTGAATCTGCAAGCATTGTTCTGGCTGCTTCAATCAAAGTTCTGTTCTTTCTCTTTGCAACACCATTCTGCTTTGGAGTTATAGCAATACTAAACTCCCTCTTGATTCCTTTCTTAGCACAAAACTCATCCATAAACTTGTTCTTGAATTCAGTCCCATTGTCACATCTAATACCTCTTACTCTGAGTCTCAATTGGTTTTCCAGGGCTATTATAAGATCATGAATAGCATCAAAGGTTTCATCTTTAAATCCCAAGAAAAATACCCAACTAAATATACTGCAATCATCGGTCACAACCAGGCAGTACTTCTTCTTGTTTAGACTTGCAACAGAAACAAGTCCAAACAAATCCATGTGCAGTAACTCCAAAGGTTCTCTAATGGTTCTTTCCTCAATCTTCTTGCATGAAGCTTTGTGTTGATTACCTTTCTTGCAAGCTAATGACGTACCCTCCAATCAGGTCGAAGGATTCCCCTTCGGTCTCAGTCGAAATGGCATTACGACCCAAGTCTTTCTTCATAAGTCATTGGTGGCGTAAAACCATTCATCATTGACATGGTTACCACTTGGGAATTCGCCAGCCGAAGGCCTATGCCCTTCGGTGTCTTCTCTTGAAGATGCCAAGACAAAGAATAACCTTGACTTGGTCTTCCCCCACGTTCCCACTATTTCCTTAGCTTCCCCGCCAAGCCCCGAGAGGTGGGGATGAAGCTCTAGCGGTTACCACAAATCAGGGGACACCCCCATGATCTCCTAAACGTGTGCTAACACTCTCCCAGCTATTTTCATCACCTATAAATAGGTTGGACGAGTCATTTCAATGGTATGTTCATTCAACACAGTATTTCAAATACTCCATATTATTTACAACACATATCACATACTTACTCTCGCGTCGAGGTGGTTCGCAGGGCCCAACCCCTGCGCATCACTTAACGAAGTGTCTATTCTTTCTTATTGCAGATTGGCTACAAGTTTGGCGCAAGCATATCACCCCTCATACCCTTCCATCATCATCGGCCTGGTCGTATCGAATTATTGTACAATCAGTGGCGCCATCCGTGGGACCCGCTACTATTGGTCTCGTTATTCCAAATTTACACCTAGTCAATCACTCTCACTAGTTTCACGGCATGAATCAAGGAAGAGAGGATACACCCCCTCCGGGTTTCTCGACCTTGACACCAATCCCATTCAATGATCCTAACAACCTTCCCAATATAACCGCGTCCACCTTTACCACACGATCTCACCCTGAAATAACTCCTAACAACCATGCTTCGACCTCGGCTAACCCTGAACCGGTAATCAGCCCAGCGTTTATCGAAGCTAACATCGAAGCCATCTTTACTGAGGGCTCGAAGGAGGAAAGCTCGGAGTGTGGAGATGCGTAGGGAGTTAGAATACTCAAGTGATGAGTATGACGAAGAGTTGGAAATGGAGGCTAGGCCCTTGGCTCCTGGGGCTACATGCTCAGTGCTAAGGATAGGATCTTCGAGCAGTCGAAGGCCTATGGAAGGTCGTTGGTTTTGAAGATGTTCCGGAGAGGGCTCCGACTAGAAGGGAAGGCACGATAGAAGGCTCCAATGGAAGGAGTCACCGAAGGGATACTACGAGGGTTAATTTGCCACCACTTTTGGCGGCTCACTTGGGAAGAACTGAGGCAGGGGTTCCGTTGCAGCCTTCTCACGCATCCGCCGTAGAAGGCAATCCATCTCAAATGAATAGGGGAGGAAATCTTCCTCCTCATGGTATGTACGCTCCTTTTCAGGCTCAATCTTACCCTCAAGGGGTTTACCCCGCACCTAATGGGCCGACTAGCAACCCCAGTTTTACTCAACCGTACGGAAGCATCCCCTACGAGCAACCTATGGTATATCCTTCGTACCCTGTTGGAAGTGACCCACCTTATATACCTACTACTTACCCTCAATATGTTAACAAAACCACTGTTGGAATACTTCCAAATCATAACCCTACAATGCTGCCCCTACCTAAAGCCACCTTATAACGCTTTATTCAGAGCACATGGGCTCCACACACCCTTCTAAGATGGATAGAAGACTACCCTTTGCTTGATGGGTTGAAAATGCCCGCACATATTGGTACTTATGATGGGAAGGGGACGGGATAACTTCTTACACCGTTCGAGGGGCTATCAGAATGCAGAAGTGGGTTATGCCCATTGCTTGCCACATGTTTACATATACCCTACGAGACTCTGCTCGTAAATGGTGGAACGGGCAAGTACCAGGTAGCATTGTGAATTTGGACGATCTCAAGGCCAAGTTCAGATCACACTTTAGCCAACAGAAAAAGTTTACAAGAACGCACCTAACAATGCACAACATCAAGCAGAAGGAAAATGAGAGCACCAGGGCTTTCATTACCAGATACACCGATGACACCTTATAGATAATGGGCTTGCACGAAGACCAACGCATCTTCGGTTTCGTGCATGGCCTTCGAAACAGAAGTTTGGTTGAATTCCTCTCCACTGACCTTCCTGCAACCTATAAGGGTTTAGTGGAGAAGGCTTACACTTGGATCGAAGCCAAAGAAGTATCTACCAACGGGGCTCCGGTCGAAAACAAAGAAAATCACAGCAAAGCCCCAAAGAATCCTTCGTGGGAAGGGTCAAAGAATAGACATAAAGGAAGGGACAGGTTTACACTGTACCATAAAAACATCAACCACGGTCACTTGGCCAATCTGTCCAAATCTCCAAGAATACAAACTTTCTACGGAAAAGGCTGCGAAGACCTTTGATCCTCCTCCTCCTTGGCAAAACAGAGGAAGGCCCAGAGATACCTCCAAATACTGCTACTTCCATGACGATTATGGACACGACACCAACAATTGTAGAGAGCTCAAGAAACAGATAGAAGAGGCCGTGAAGTCTGGCCAATTGGTACATTTGGTGAAGGGTATTAAGAAAGGTAAAGAAAAGGTCTCCGACACACAGTTCGGGAAAGACACCACACACCTGCGAAGCACCCATCCTCATGGTGTATAAGGATGATTCTGGTCTAAAGAGAAAAAAAGCGGAGGAAGCACTATGCGGAGTAGGAGATGTCACATTTCCTTCAATCACATGGAAAGTTCTTTCAAATGACCCCGTGGTCATCAAGGTCTTGATCTCCAATAGAGAAGTAAACAGGGCCTACCTAGACTGTGGTAGCTCCTATGAAGTGATCTACGAACGCTGTTTTCTAAAGCTCAAGCCTTCGATAAGGTCGAAGAGAGTAGATCCGAGGGTACCCTTAGTAGGGTTCTAAGGGGAACACTCATGGCCCTTGGGAGAAGTCCCTCTAGAGGTTACGATTGGAGAAGGAAGGCTAAAAGAACAGAAACTCTGGTTTTCACAATCGTAAGGTCCGAATCTCCCTATAACCTATTGATAGGGAGAACGACAATGCAGAAGATGGGCATCGTTGTCTCCACCATACATGCCGTGGTAAAATTCCAAAAACCTTTCGGTATTGGAACGGTTTTCTCCAGCTACAACGTGAAGAAGCCTACGGAACTAGGCAAAAGGATCAAACAGGTTTCGGAAGAGCCTCCGAAAGATGTCCTCAGCTATACTGATGCTGAAGAACGCATTGTAGTAAACGATCTCTATCCTGATCAAACGGTGGTAATCGGAAAGCAGCTCCCAACCTCCTTTAAAGCATAATTGGAAAAGGTACTACGGCCATCTTATGTCTTCGCATGGACATACTCTGACATGACGGGGGTCCCCAGAACTCTCACTATAGACGGAAATCCTTTTGGCACTGAACACAAGCTCAATGAGTTCAAACATATTGAACCTGTCAAGCAAAAGCCTCGAAGCCTGGCTCATGAAAGAAATGTCGCCGCATGCAAAGAAGTGGATGAGCTTGTAGCAGCAGCATACTCGGGAGGTGAAGTATCAAACTTGGGTGGCCAATCCGGTGATGGTCAATAAGCATGATGGAGGGTGGCCGAATGGCGTGGATTTCACATATATTAACAAAGCTTCCGAAGGGCTGCTATCCTCTGCCAAAATTGATTGGAAAGTAGAATCCTTGTCGTGGGTTTTGGTGAGTGTTTTCGGACGCTTATAAGGGTTACCATAAGATACAAATGGCGAAGAGGACAAGAAGAAAGACCCTTTTTCACAAGAAAAGGCGTTTATTGTTACAAAAAGATGCCTTTTGGTTTGAAAATGCAGGTGCTACCTACCAACGTTTAGTGGACAAAGCCTTCCACAAGCAATAGCAGGAACCTAGAGGCGTCACGTAGACAATATGTTATCAAGAGTAGAACGGAGGAGGACATGCTCTCCACATCAAAGAAACCTTAAACCAGCTTTTGTGCCATCAACATGAAGTTAAACCAAAGAATGTTCCTTCGATTGTGGAAGAAGGACAATTTTGGGGCATCCGATCACCAAGCAAGGTATCAAGGCCAATCCTTCGAAGGTTAAGGCCATCATGGATTTGCAGCCTCCTAAGTCCCTAAAGGAAGTGCAAAGTCTGAACGGAAAGCTAGCAGCCCTCAGCAGTTCTTATCGAAGGCGCAGACCATCTTTGCCGTTCTTCAAGACACTCAAAGGATTACGGATAAAAGACATTCCATTAAGTATATAGATGCAAATCAGCCTTCCAAAAGCTCAAGGATTTCATGGCTATTCTACCTACACTTACTGCCCCAATCCAAGGCGAAGTGTTGTTTATGTATATCGCAGCTTCCTTTGAAAGCATCAGTGCTGTGTTATTGGCAGAAAGGGAGAAGAAGCAAATTCCCATCTACTTAGTTAGTAGGGTTCTACAGGACTGGGCTAAACTATCGGCATTGAAAAGCTAATTTTGGCCTTGGTCCATGCTGCTAGACACCTTCAAAGGTACTTCCAAGCTCATCCCATAATCGTACTTACTGACAAACCCATTAAGCAGATACTTTCAAAGCCGGAGAAATCGGGAAGGATAGCTAAGTAGGCTATCAAGCTAGGAGAACACGAAATTGAATACAAAGGCAGAAACTCGGTCAAAGGGCAAATATTGGCAGACTTCTTAGCAGAAACACCCTCCGAACCAAAGCATGACACAAAGGTTGCTAAAAAGAAGCCTGATAAAGCTATCGAAGGGTGGAAACTTTATACCGATGGAGCCTCCAGCTCCGACGGTTCGGGCCGCAGGTCTCATGCTTGTGACCCCAAAGGGAATGTGACCTTCCCGCAGTCCGTTTGAATTGATCTATTAACAATGAAGCAGAGGTACGAAGCCTTGCTAGCGGCCTTCCGATTGCTAAGGACATGGAGTAGAAAGACTTGGCTATTTTGTTGACTCAAATGGTGCCAACCAATAAAAGGCTCCTATGAGCGAGACAACTTGTGAGCAAACAATACCGGATAAGGCCAAGGAAATGCTCGAAGGGTTTACATCCTACAAAATAGAGCATGTTCGGAGAAATCAAAACAAGAAGGCGGACACACTTAGGCTGGCATCAATGGCATTTGCTCATTTAACTAAAGAAGTTACGGTGAAGTGTTGGCGAGATAGGTCCATTGTCGAAAGGAGGTATCCGGCGTATCGGGAGGAAGACTCAAATTGGATGACTCGATTAGAGAATATCTAATAAGTGGTATCTTGCGGATGATGAAATTAGCTCGAAGGTCCGCATCAAAGCACCACGATGCAATCATGGGAACTATCTATACGAAGATCCTTTCGTCCCCATGGCTTCGTTGTGTAGGACCTAGGCAAGCCGCCAAAATTATTCAAGAAGTGCATGAAGGATCCTGCGGGCTTCACGCGAGGACCCCGCTTGTTTCTAAAATCATGAGGATCGGATATTGGCCTTGATGCACGGGACGCCGTCCGAAATCATTGAAGTGTGAAGCCTTTCAAGTTCACTCAAGGGTTCCAAGGCTACCAAAACATGATATGACCTCTGTGATGTCCGCATGGTTCCAGCCAATGGGGATAGACATGTAGGTCCTGCCAATTTCTCCGGAGGAGTAAAGTTCTTGGTTGTAGCCATCGACTACTTCACTAAATGGGTGGAAGCGAAGCCTTTGGCATCCATCACAGGAAGACACATGGAAAAGTTTGTGTGGGAGCATATTATCATCGGTTCGGGTACCTCATCATCATTTCGAGATAATGGCAGATTACGCGAAGGGTATTCCATGTTTTGCAGGCACGAATATCAAACAATCCTTCACTTCCGTCTACCATCCTCAAGGTAACGGACAAGTGGAATTTACTAACAGGGAAATCATACAAGGAATAGAACGAAAGGGATCGGATCATCACGGTTGGGTAGATGAACTACCTCAAGTACTTTGGGCTCACTGAAGCATACAAAGTCAAGTCAGCGGAGAGACACCTTTAGCTTGACATGGCATGGCAGGCTGTCATCCCTTCGGAAGTAAGTGTCAAAAGCGAAAGGGTCATGAACTTCGAAGCAACAAGATAATGAAGAAAGACTCCGTAGTAACCTAGACCTACTCGAAGAACGAAGGGAAATAGCCCCAATCAGAGAGGCTATCCATAAGCAAAAGATTGAAAGGTACTACAACAATCGGTTTGACCCGACCTTAAAACCAGGAATACGTCCTCCAACTCAAAGGCATTAAAGTACCGAGTGTAAACTAGGACCTACATGGGAAGGGCCCTCGTTATTAAGGAAGCATATAATGGAGCCTACAAGCTTTGAAACCTTGGATGGAGATGCTATTGATAGAACCTAGAATGGCACTACCCTTCATAAGTTCTACGTATGAAACTTACAATGTTTGAGGACATTTTTTATTTTTGCTTTCAATCAATGTATTTGCATTCTTCTCACTTGGGGAAAGAAGCATTAATGGTAGGCGTCTAGTATTCATTTCTTAAAATGATGTAATCCTCCCTACCCACTTAATGATATAACGCATTTCCCTCAAATCTCTTGTTTCGTTCAATACAACAAAGATTTGCCCACCAAGTCGCTTTATAAGTTTCAATGTCGAAGGGATGTACAAAGACTAACAACATGTCTTGCTCATATGCATAACATCCACCTCAACTTCACATTAACTTTCCTATATGGCCTTAAGGTATTTTAAGCCTTTATTTGCCCAAAGGATTAAGATGGGTGGGTCAGCGACCCTCATGCAGCGTCAAATTATACGATTGCTAATATTCTTGGTGAAGTAACTACACACAATGAGGCTATGCATCTACCATACGCCTTAGGTTGTAAAAATTGTTTTACGCAAGTAAAATAAAAGAGAAGAATCACACATATCAAAATACAAGCCCTATCGGCTTTAATGTAGATTAATGACTAGTTTAACTAGTCTAAACAGGCCGTAGCCTTAACGATCCAACCAAACAAAACATTGTCTTAGGCCGTAGCCTACATCAAACATACCAAATGTTAATTGTTTCACAAGAGCGAAGCACGGAAAGGAACACGACAAATTGTTTTAAGCAGGTACATACGACCACAGGGATCAAATCACAACCACATGGTTGCCTTAAATCTTTGGAATGAGTGGGATCAATGAACCGGGGAGGGAGCCTTGGGTGACGGAGTCTTCTTAGAGGGAGACAGAGGCTAGACTTTCCTTGGCTTCTTGGCCAGCAGGTCCTCAATAGAGGCCGCTGGATCCTTCGTCACATCATTAAGTGATTACCTGCATCATCATACTCTTTCTCATGAGTTGCCCTGTAGTAAGGAACTTCCTCTAGTTTCACCGATTCCTCCGTCGCAACTATCTCTTCCAAAGTGGTACACTTGCCATGGAATATGGCGCATTTCAGTACCCAATCGCAATCCCACATCATCGCTATGGTAAAGTTCCATAGCAATATAGGGGATCACCTTGGTTACCAAGTCCACTATCCTTCTTCGGCATCTTTAGACTAAGGTTTAACCCATCTACCTTTCTCTGAGCTTGATCTCTTGGTCCAACAACCCGGCTCTCTCTTGTTCGAGGCCTCCACACTTGGATGAAAGAACAGATATCTGCTCTTTATAGCCTATGAACTTTGAGCCTTGCGATAGTTAGCTTCTTTGCATTCATCGCCATCGTTGCTGTTGACCTTTGAGCTTTTCATTCTCAGCTCTGAGATCTTGCACCAAGGAGTTCTTGTCAAAATCCTCCAAGGCATCCTCACACTTCTTCTCAGTGCATACCGATCCCTAGCCTTCTCCCTTCTCAACATAACATCCATTTCTTCTAAGCTTTGGTGCAGACCTGAAGCGTTCCCTTGTCCTAGCATTGAGTTGGTTGTCTAGCATGCCTTCGGACATAACTTTTGTCATGAAGGTCGCAGAGCCTTTCTATGGACATGTTGTCCATCACCCCTTCCACTTAGGTAGGATTACATGGCCCACGAGTTGGTGACAAGCTAGGGGAGAGGGAAGTTCTTTCATATCGGGAAGTCACGCAACATATATAATTTGTTAATATATTATTATGGTATCTAATTTTTGTTACATGCAAGAAATATTACCATGGATATCATCACCGCTGGGCCCGATGGTAGAAATTCCACGGCCTTACCTTAGGCACTCTTTTGCGGGTAGTTGAGAGGGAGGAGTAGGTAGGATGAGCTTCCTCTTGAAGCGGACTTCACGGCTTTTGCTTTGGCACCTTTCCTGCCGGACCCTCTCACCTATGCCGGAGGGTCCTCGATGGCCTGTCCTTCGGGGACTGGTTCATCGAGTCAGCAACATTCTCCACAAGTTGGTCTTCACATCTATGAGTTCCTTTGGCCGAGGAGGATACAAGCTCGATGGGCTGGGCTTCCACATCATTGTTATTTATTGACACTGACGGAGAGCCCACGCCATAGCTCAAATCTTAGGGATTCTTTGGAATGAAGCTCACCTCCTTTGCACCACCAGCTACCACAAAGTTTCTGAATGACATTTATGCACGAAGGAGCAAATAAGATAAATATCAGAAAGATAAGTTTTTATTTCTTATTTTAATCAAAAAAATACATACTTTCTCCATCACAAATAATCTTAGGTACCAAAGGAGATCCCTCCCATCTTTCAGGCAATGTCACCATGAAAAGAATTGGCTCGGGGGAATGTTTGGCAATTTGGATGACAGGCAACGCGATACAAAGGGTTCTTTCTCACGATATAGGGCAAGGGATCGTTGAACCTTTTTCGTCATATTGAAATTCGGGGTTTAACAATGCGAGTATGTCGGAGGGATAATGGTGTTTTGGATATAAAAGAATTTGCCTTTCAGTTCTCGATATTAAATAGCGGCCTATCTATGAATGAATGGGCATCCCTTTCACCCCTCTTAGCCAAGATCAACTAATCTCCTCCAGGTATAAATTTAGAAAACCCTAAGCACAGTCAATGATGGTTCGAACCCATAAGCTTTGCACATCACAATGTATGTCATAAGCTTGGCTAGGCTAAAAGGGTTGAACCTAGAAATGTGTACCTCATAGTACCGGAGGTATTCTAAAATCAAAGGGTGCAAGGGTATCCTAAAGTTGGAGGTGGTGAATGCATGGGTATATAAGCCTACATAGTTTTCGGGGGCATCAAATATCCCTTGATTTCTACTAGGTAACATGATTTTATGTTCTTTTGGAATTGGGTAATCGGTGAGGAACGCTTTGAGCTCCTCCCTTGTCAAGGTGCAACCTTGTTGTTTGATTACAATTTTTTTATTGGTAGACATTGATCCTTCTAAAATCCATAATAACGTATTGAAAAAAGATCTGAAGGAACACTTTACCTTGTTTGATCGAAAGCTTGATCGGAAGAGGTTTTAGTAGGTGAAAAACTTGGGTGAGAGATAAAATTATGTTAGGGTTTCTTGTTTTTACATTTTATATACCCCTACATATGTTAAATCTCACCCTACATGTGTCGACTTATCCCTTACCATGGATTTCAAACCCTTTTTAAAATTTGAAATGACGTTTACTTTTACCGAGGAAAAGGGAGTGGTTAGGATAAGTGTTTGCATTAATTACGGTCAATAAGGGTGGTTAGGATAAGTGTTTGCATTAATTACGGTCAATAAGTACAAGACTTTTCATCTTCGTTCGTTTTTTGTGATGAAGAGGAGGTTTCGTTTTTATTTCTGAGTCGTAAGCAACATTTCTTATTCGTACATATCACTTTCGAATGGGGAAAAACGATGGCGTGCCTCCGTCGGTCGAAGGAGTCTCTTCATCTCAGTCGAAATGGCATTCGAAGACCCAAGTCTTTCTTCATAAGTCATTGGTGGCGTAAAACCATTCATCATTGACATGGTTACCGGTTGGGAATCGCCGTCGAAGGCCTATGCCCTTCGGTGTATTCTCTTGAAGATGCCAAGACAAAGAAGAACCTTGACTTGGTCTTCCCCACGTTCCCACTATTTCCTTAGCTTCCCCGCCAAGTCCGAGATAGTGGGGATGAAGCCCTATCGATTACCGAAATGAGGGCGCCCCCATGATCTCCTAAACGTGTGCTAACACTCTCCAAGCTATTTTCATCACCTATAAATAGGTTGGACGAGTCATTTCAATGGTATGTTCATTCAACACGGTATTTCACATACTCCATATTATTTACAACACATATCACATACTTACTCTTACACGGTGGTTCAGGGCCCAACCCCTCGCAATCACTTAACAAAGTGTCTACTATTTCTTATTGCAGATTGGCTACAAGTTTGGCGCAAGCTTATCACCCCTCATACCGCCGATCATCATCGAAGGCCTGGTCGTACGAATTATTGTACAATCACATGCCAAACATGAGTGATCATTCTTGTATGTTTTGGAAGGTAAACCTCTAACTAAATTTCCTTTAACCAACTTGTTGATATTCTTGAAATTCACATGGCCTAATCTTCTATGCCACAGATGTGCTTCTTCAAGTGTTGCCTTTGCTACTAAACATGTTGCTCTTTCAGAAGAGAGAAGACTCTTCATATCGATTTACACATCATTGGTTCTTGGTACTTCAGTTATTACCAAGTTATCATCAACAAGCTTGAATTCAGGGGAAAGAATAAAACATACTATGTCAGTGAATAACAGGATGCTTGTCATGGAGACGACAAAAGGTTGAATTTGAGCTCCTTCACATAACGAACATTCTCAAGATCTATGCTTCCTGCCTTGATGGTTCCTTTGCGGTTATTCTTCCTCCACTAGCATCATTTCCAAATGCAACTCTTCCTCCACAATAAAATCTAAAATCTGACAAAATCTCTTTGTCTCCTGTCATGCTTCCAGAGCAACCACTATCCACAACTAGATGATCTTTAAGCTCCTCTTCTGGGTTGCCCTGCACAAAGATAAAAGAGTTAGTTACATTTAGGAACCCAAGCCATTACTGACTTGTGTTCCCCTTATGGAGTTACATACATAAATTCTTTAAGTATGTAATTTCCACTGTCTTTAAGCACATGATCAATTATCTTTGGTTGTTCCAAAACTTGTGTTGGTTTTTCAAAAATCTCTTTATCAGTGAAATTCTCTTTATTATTCTCAACAAAAATCTCTATTTCATTGTTACTTGCTGAAAGTACTATTTGTTCCCCATTAGTACTTTCTTTCTTAACCCAATTGGTTTTAACTTTTTGTGTAGAGTGCTTTGATCTAGATACTCTTTTTGAGGTGTAACGCCTTCTAGATTGATAGTAATTAGATCTCCTAGGGCTTCCATTCCAAAATGTGCTAGCAGTACCTTGATTGGGTGAAAATCTAGCAGTACTTTGAGAAGGTACTTCTTGAGAAACTCTTGGCTTATCAGTACCTTGAAAAGTGCTTGAGGGAATCTTGGTTAAAAAGGTCTTCTCTGGTGAGGGTACCTATAGTCTTTTGAGAAGTTGTTGTGATTAACCCTATGTGAATGATTCCAAAGCTGTTTATTCTCCTTGGTTTTGGTTGGCGATCTGGTCTTTGGGAATTTGCTTAGACATTACGAGTGAAAGTCACAGTCCTTAATCAAATGATCGGGACTATAACAAACACAATTTTTGACCCATACTCCCAAAATTTCTTCCTTTAGTTCTATGATCAAACCTAACCTGACTTTTTGGTGAATTATGAAGATTATTTTGACCAAAATTATCCTAAAAAGGTTTAGCAGTATTTTGAAAAGGTTTTCTTAAAGGTACTGCTAAATGTTTAGCAGTACTTTGAGTTGAAGGTACTGCTTGATTTTTAACATTAGCATCCTTAGGGTTCTCAAATGTTTTGTTGGGGTTTGAGCTAGATTGACGATAAGCTTTTCTTAAACTCTAAATTGTCTATTCCAAAACAAGAAACATCTACCCTAAGTGGTTGAAAACTACCAGTGGGATGAGGGACTGCATGATAACCCTTGTCTTTCTTAAATTCAGGAGGTGTTTGACTAATTGATTCCTCATTACTAGATGTGTCTACATAGTTAATGAGTTCATCATCACTAGTTGTTATATCCTCAAAATCAAGTTGGTCCTGATCACTAGGTGGGTTCTCTTCTATGCTACTAAAATCCATACCAAAACCTAGGCCAGTTTTAATGTGTGCTCTTTTACGTTTTCAACAAACAACATGTGAAAGGCGGATTTTCCCCAAGCACAAACTTCCATCATCCCTTTCTTTAGTCATCTTTTCTAGTTCAGAGACCTTACATCCTAACTTCCATTCACTTAATTTTAATTGATAATCCTGTTGTCAGGACCGATTACTATAAGATTTATGTGGTTTGGAGGTCTAGGTTGGCGGAAGAAGATGAAGATCTTCATCCTTTTTAGAGAGATAAACTAGAGAGAGGGAGGAGAAAACAAGGTTTTTATTGATAAGAACAAAAGAATACAATGCACCAAATGCTTCACCTCACCCTTTGGAGAGTCATGAGCCTATCTTGCCACTTACATGATACTAGTCCCAAGGGCAATTACATACGCTATCTAGTCCATTTGCGTAAGTAGCGTTATTTAAGCGAGGCTAACACCTATTGTTCATACTTTTCTGCCCAAGCCATTTCATTATTTTCATGAGTTATTATGTTGGCTTCCATTGACTCTAAAGTAATTTGATAACCTACCTCCCGGACCTAGCCCTTCTACAATTATCTCTTTCAGTTACATAATCTTTGAGCACTTTTTGATAAAAATCATGACACTTAGAGCATACCTCAGAGATAGGGGTGAACTTGGTGAAGTAGCTACCATTGCGAGCAGAACAAGTTCTTCTTCACTTTCCATGCTCCAATCAAAGCTTCCAAGACCATCTCTAGATTCCATAGTAGCAAATCCTGGTTCCTCATCAAAATCTGTGTTCCAATCAAACTCTTCCACTGCTACCATAGAGTAGGTTACTGGTTCATCATCAAATTTAGCACTCCGATCAACCTCTGATAGATTTTCTTGAGCAACCAAAGCTTTTGTTTCAGTAATAGGAATTTCCTTTAGTTCAAGCTTGGGTTTCTCAATCATTCTGTTTGCCTGATATTTAGCAAACTTGCATTCTCTTGCAAAGTGTCCAGTTCTTTGACAATTAAAGCATTCAATCTTTGACTTATCAAACGTTATACCCTGTTTGGGTTTGAAGTCAATGCCTCTTCCTATTTTCTTCATGAACTTCTTGATCCTAGCAGTGATCATAGCAACTTGCCACCGATATCATTTCTTCAAGAGCATCCTCTTCAATTTGTGACAAATCTTCTTCATAAGTAACAGGTAAAGTGGCTTGCTGAGCGAAGAATGAGCATACAACTTCATCAAAATGGATGGTGTTTTTAGGTGATGATGTAGGAGTAGAATAAGCAATAGTACTTTGAATAGGATAAGCAGTACTTTTAGTAGAAGTACTGCCTCTCTTTTCAGAAGACACAAAAGCAATACTGTGAGATTTTGAACTTGTTTGGCCATTCATCTCATGCTCATACACCTTTAAGTGGTTGTAAAGATCATCAAAGTCCATAGTGTCCAAACCAGGTTGTCCTCTGATCATAGTAGCAATCACATGCCATACGGATGGCAAACTTCTTAAGAACTTCATGTTTGCATCTTCAACAGATACTTCTGCTTTGTATAACTCTAGCATGCTGAGAAAATTTTAGAATCTATCATAGGCAGCATCAAGACTTTCTCTTTCACCAACAGTGAATGTTTCAAACTGTTGCTTCAACAGATTTCTATGCATCTTTTTGGAAGCATCATTACCTCCAAATCTTGTCTTGAGAGCAGCCCATAGTTGTTTTGCATCCTTAGCATCATGAAACTTGAGTAGGTGACCATCAAGAATAGCAGACAATAGCATGTTGAGAGCCTTTTCTTGATTCCTGACTGTAGCTGCTGGTAAGACAGCCTTAGGTGGTTTAGGTTGTCCAGGAATTTCTACAGGATCTTCAATAACTTCATTACCATTGACAATTATATTCCATAGTGCATGGTCTAATAGCAATGTATCTTCTCATCTTCATGCTCCAGTGATCATATGCTCCTTCTTGATGATAGAATTCTGAGTGAGGTGATGGATGGGGGTGGTGCAGCTTCAGTCGACATCTTTAGGGTTTGTTGTTAAATCGGTTTTAAGGGTTTCTTCTTAATCAGAGTTTCCACACAAGCTCTGTTACCACTTTTTGGATTGATATACTCTAACCAAACTAACTTATGTAGCTTTTAAGGGCTTAGCAACCTCGGATAAATCCTAAGTTACTAACAATGAAACACTTAATTTACTCTATTAAGTATGCGGAAACTACTTCAATAAAGCTAAGAAGAATTAACTTTAACTTCAATGATTTTATTAATACTTAGAACACCTTGATACATATTTACTAACAACCCTAACAACTCTAATATTCTCTAATACTGCATATGATCGTTACCTCTAATGCCAATCTAGGGGTCCTTTTATAGGCATAAGGATAACCCTAGTCGGTTTACAACTCTAATCCTTGTACGACAAGTAATCTAAACTAAGAATATTCTAGAATAACAAAGCTTTCCATAAACGATATAACAGTTCTCTAAGCTTTGCGATACTTTGATGTTGGCGATACTTTGACTTTCTTCATTAGAAGTACTTTGACTTTCTTTAGTACTTTTACTTTCTTCAGTACTTTATCATTCTTCACGATATCGCTACAGCGTCGTTTGAGGTCGAAACTTTTCTTTTCTTGAGCAAGTTTTATAACACCTAAACGGTGAACCTAATGGATTGTAGTGTAGTAATTAGGGTAAGCCCGCAGGTATTGATATCGTTCTCTAGGGAATAGTGGTTAGGCTGGAAGTATATGTCGATTTAAGTCTAAAGGTGAGGATGATTATTTTTGTATTTTTATATTTTATGAATCTCGGTTTTGGAGGGAGGGTGGAATTAGTTGCTAGTCAACTATCCCAAAAGGTACTAACTAAATTATGGGTCTACCGATACGTGAATCGTATCTACTTATGATGTATTACTCCTTGCTAGCTATCCAATTCTACCTACTGAATTGTCGCGTCTATTGATGGATTTGAATTGTCGCGTCCTTATTCTTAGCAGCGTTGTGTTTTCTAAGGTAAAGGGTGTGCATTCCCTAACTCTTTGAAGTCACCTTTAAGTGTAGTAAACAAAATCTACTAAGTCATTCATAAACTAACTTTAAGGTTATCTTTGGTTTAGTAAACGAAATCCACCAAGTCATTCATAAACTATCAAAGATTTATCAAGTATTAAACACAACGATAGCCTAGTCACACTCCTAAGCTAATTACAATTAAGATAAGAGACAACCAATCAAACAAGAGACAGTAGGGTGCAAGAATTATAAACTAAACCAATTAGACTCATTGAAATTGTCACACCCCTAATGATGAAGATAGACACAAGCATCACTAAGAAATCAATAAGATCTAATTAATTATATACAAGTTTCATACAATCATAAGCAAACACAAGGTGAATTAGCCAAGCATAATTAATGAAGAGCAGTAACAATTATGATAATTGAAGACATACCATAGGATTGGATTAACAAACAAATCATTACACGATGTTTATGGAGTGTTTGAAACCCTTTAAGTTGCTGGAAAAACACCTACCTAAACCCTAGAATCGGACTTAGGGTTTAGGGCTTACAAAAAGTGAAGTTATTATGTTATATTTATAGGCGAGATTTTAAACCGGCAAGAAGCGACGGCGTCACACCTAAAGAGGCGGCGTCGATGGCTCTTATTCACTCATCATTTTTACCCATCTAAGACCACAAAAGACGTCTATAAACACGGAATATTACCAATTATTCTACTGAATATCCTTGGAGTGTGTTTTTATGTGTTTAGTACAAAGGATCGAAAGCAGGACAAGCGGATAGAAATGAGCTCGGATTGGAAAACTTGCTTCTTGAGACGAAGCGGGAATGATTTTTCTACATTTTTAGATCCCGGGGTGCATATTTAGAGTGAGTGGAAACAAACCCGTAACCCAACCTTGAACCCAAAATTTCCTTTATACCCTTCACCCGTACCCAAATTACCTTTAAAACGTTTTTCATTAAAAACACTTATT
The DNA here is from genome assembly GCA_910596185.1 of Chrysanthemum makinoi. Classification (NCBI taxonomy): domain Eukaryota; kingdom Viridiplantae; phylum Streptophyta; class Magnoliopsida; order Asterales; family Asteraceae; genus Chrysanthemum; species Chrysanthemum makinoi. Next base: position 20,056,976 of record OU343220.1, read on the forward strand.
TTTATCTTAAACCATTTTTATTTACAACAATTTTTTTTAAAAAAAACCAATTTCATTTAAATTATTTTCTCTAAAAAAAAAAAAAAAAAAAAAGCTAAACAAGAATAAGCTAAAGCAATTGAAAACACTTTTTTAAACTACACAATAAGCATGGAAAGTGCTTATTACAACAGCAGATATGGGAGAAAAAAGAGAAAAAGAGCATAAAGGACCGTTTGGTAATGAGGCTATCTAAAGGACTAAAAGCTACTAGAAACTAATAAATAAGCTAGTACCTAATGAGAGCTAGACTAAAGCACCTAATAAGCACTATGAGGGATCTAATGAGTAGAAAGAATAAGCAAAATGGAGTACTAAAACAAGCAAAGTTGCTGCTTGCAGCTAAGGGTCCTAAAAGCAGGCATAATCTATATGAGCTAAAATGGGCATGAGCTTATAAGCAAGGATTTTGAAGACAAGCTAGGGGGCAAGCTTTTGCCCCCACAAATACCTAGTTAAAAGCTTTTAACAAGCTATAAAAAGGGTGCTAAGGGGGCTGCTGAAGCAGTGCCGAACAGAAAAGGGGAGACTTTGCAAGGCTAAAATAAGCTTCCTAATAAGCTAAAAAGGCCAAGATAAGCTACCAAAGTCTAGTACATACATCTAACTACTTGCAAAAACAAAATCAAGTCCTAATCATAACTATAACTAACCTAAATCTAAGCTAAAAAAGGACTAATGGCTGGCGATGGTGCTTTGGTTGTTTGGGAGAGCTGACCCAAGGTGGCGTTTTGAGCTAATTATAAGCTACTAAATCTAATTCTAATTCTATAGGGGACCTAAACATGCAAACTAAGGATGGAGTGGTACTAAAAAAAACAAATGGACTCCAATTTTGAGCTTATAACAAGCTCTTAAAGAGCTTGTCGAAGAAATTTATGGGACGTTAGTGCATCAAGACAATGATTGAGTAAAAAACTAGTAAACTGCTTTAACACTTAGAAGATGGTAAAAGAACTTGGGGAACACACTCACTTCAACTGATTAGGACTATCTCAATAACCAAAATGGGTCAAAGCTGAGTTTGACCCAGAAACTACTAATCAAACACCCTTTAAAGGGCGAAATTGATTTTTGGGACAGTGAAACTTTTTATAAACTGATTGGCAAACTTAACACAAGCTCAAATGAGCTTTAACAAACCTATCAAACACTTTTAACATCAACGTAGAAGCAAGCATTCAAGACAAACAAAAAATGAAGAACATTAAAACTGCATAAATTTGAATGAATTGGAACTAAGACATAAAAGTAAATTGCATTGAAATTGTAAATGACAGGAAAAGTAAAAATGGTACTAGAAGATAATTTCTAGACAAGAAAATTACAATTTACTACATTCCTATTTATACTAAAGATAAAAAAAGAGTCTTCATCTCATCTGTTGTGCTAGTTCAGTGTGAGGAAAGAGAGTTTGTGAGCTTTTTGTGCTTCTTTCAACCCATCTCAACCATCAAAAAGACTTGGTGCCCAATCCTTGCAATCTTGACCATTCAATTCTTGTTGTCTTCTTCACAGCCAATGGTGCTTGAGGGGATTGCCAAGCTGGACAAGAAGGGCAGAAGGGACATGTGACAAAGTGTTGTCTGCTTGTGAGGATGAGAGGGACAGAGAAGAGTGATGGGGAGATTTGGCGCAAGGTCTTTGAGGTGTTGCAGGTTTGGGATTTTTGGGATAAAATGGGTAAAGATAGGAGATGGGTGGTTTTAAAAGGTTTATGTAAAAGGGTTTAATAAAAGAGTTTAAGTAAAAAAGTTTAGTAAAAGAAAAATAAGTTAAAGTAAAAAAACTTTTTTTTTTTTTTAAAAGTAGAAAAATATTTTTAATAAAAATTGGTTTTAATAAAAAAAAATTGTTGTAAATAAAAATGGTTTAAGATAAAAATAAGTGTTTTTAATGAAAAACGTTTTAAAGGTAATTTGGAGTGGGTGAAGGGTATAAAGGAAATTTTGGGTTCAAGGTTGGGTTACGGGTTTGTTTCCCCCACCCTCACTCTAAATATGCACCCGGGATCTAAAATGTAGAAAAATCATTCCGGCTTGTCCCAAAAGCAAGTTTTCCAATCCGAGCTCATTTCTATCCGTTTTGTCTGTTTTCGATCCTTTGTACGAAACACATAAAACACACTCCAAGGATATCTGTAGAAATAATTGGTAATATTTCGTGTTTATAGATGTTTTGTGGTCTTAGATGGGTAAGAATGATGAGTGAATAAGCACTCATCAAATCCCCACACTATCAATTGCTAGTCCCTAGCAATCCGATCATATGTAGTAATGAAAGGATCAAAAATACCAAGAATACCCCGTTTCGACTTTTTATTCAACTACGAGAAATTTAAAACTTGAGCGTAAATAAATAACATGCTTGATTATCAAAACATGGCATCACGGAGCGGGATTCACGCAAAAATGGGTGTCTCAGGGAATTATAATGTCATCCTCTTTTTATACTCTCGAAACCAAGCTTAAACTTATTGTGCAATCGTTTTTGTAAAATGCTAACACTACTTATATCAATAATCTATGTAAAATTCGAGACTAAAATTTTAACTCCATAATTTATACAATTTAAGTGTGTGTGTGCTCATTTTCAAAAGTTTGACCATTGAAATCGACATTTGTTATGGTTATTATCCACTTAACTAAAGGTACTAACCTACCGGAAGCGATGAAAGTCTAAGGATCGAAAGGGCCTCTTCCATGTAGCGGCTTTCTTCTCGACACATCCCAAAACATTAGTTTTAAGTGACCGGGCTTTTGACACCTCAGAATAGAATGCAGAATTAGCGGAATTGATTCCAAAGATTTCTGAAACTACCGTTAAGTTAAAACTAAACCTAAATGGATTGCAACCGACGATAATTTAGAAATTCAAGACTCAAAGGTGAGATCACTCCATGTAGCGACTTTCTTCTCAGCTTGTCCTTTTAAGGAGGCTAGGTTTCACCCTCGAGAATAGTATCGGAGCTTTCGGGATCTTTGAAATCAAGGATTTCCAAATTTGTTCGTCAAACTTTAGACAATTTAAATACTAGTTCAACTTCGATTTAAATTTAAGAAAAATCAAGTTTCGCACATTTATTCATAAGCAAAATAATGCTTTTATTCCGACTCAACTTCATTTTTCATTTTCATTTTTCACTCTTTTTTTTTTTTTTTTTTTTTTTTGACTTTGAACTTTAAACACAATTCACTTTTGCATCATTCAAGCAACTTTCGATACTTTCATTTTGCAACATTATTCAGATTTTAAGAAAGTATGCTTTCTCGGAAATTTAAATAAAAAGTTGAATTCGGACTCTAAATCAATTTTGCTTAAAAACTTTTTATTGTAACAAGACTATTTGAATGTTCAAAAGTTTGACAACGAGCACGTATTTAAGTCCAATTAGTTAGCTTACGGGAGAAAAAGCCATAGATTACTTATATAAGCTCTAAAGAGAACCAACTACTCCACGTTTAGCATTTTCATTTTGCACAACGTAAAACCTTAGCCTAATGTTAAGAGAGCACTAGATCAACACTCTAGCGAGTCGGAGATTCCCCTTGTTCTAGCCGAATCAAGACTAAACTACCATTAATACCCGAAGCATGCTTAGGTATTTTGTGCAAAGCACTTCTTGTAAATGTAAATACTTGACTTAAAGCGATAAAATTTTAAAAATTTTGGTCAAAGCGGGGTACTAGGGTACTAGAAGGTACATATGTGATCAAAATTGCTAGAATTCCCCCACACTTATAATTGAATATTGCCCTCAATATTCAAAGTACCGGCCGTAGCCGAAACTATAGAACGGAAAAAGGTAATATTACTAGCCAAGTGTGGAAGCGAAATCTTTTTTCACAAAAGGATTAATAAGATATCCCTAGATAATCGTTAACAAAAAGATCGGATATTGGGATTGAAAATGGTAGCATCAATCATCACGATCTACGGAATCACGAAAGCGAGCAAACACACAACAAGCAAACAGCAGTGGGAAATACCCCACACTTAGTGTTAGAAAATAGGAAGTGAGAAACATGGGTGGATACCCATGAAATG